>OY978223.1:14798668-15251091 GCA_963854785.1 Vaccinium vitis-idaea
TAGCTGCTTTCTCTTGCTTCTTTTTATCTTGAAAACCCAGTAGAACATTACAGAAAATTAGAAAATCCTCTTGGCCGTTGCACATAATCAACCTATAATCTTTCCCATGCACAGCACCGTGCTGTGCAACCATGGTGCGGCTGCGCTGACACCTTTTTGTGATCGAAGACGTTCACTGCGTAGACCTCGTCGAGTACTACAAGTGTGTCAAAAATCAACTCGATCGGATATCTTTAAGTACGTCATCGGAACACAAATACTTTGAAAACAAATGGAACACAAATGGACACAAACACTGGATCAAAACCACTTTTTCATGATATTTGTGTTCCGATGAGGCACTAAAAGATATCCGATCAAGTTGATTTTTGGCACACTTGTAGTACTCGACGAGGTCTACGCGGTGAACGTCTCCAATCGTTGAAAAAATACTGGCAAGACAGCGCCATTGGGCTGCACAGCACGGTGCTGTGCATGGGGATGCACAGCACCCCCCAGGTTCCATCAAGCAATCAGTCTTCTTCATTCCATTCGAGGCTTTTCTTAGCCGTTAAAAATTAGGAAGAGATTTTCCTTGATCTATATCCTTCTTCAATTTACTTGCCTATTGGAGATAGCAATCTGAAGAGTAAGTTCCAATTGTGTTGGCTAATTCCTCTTTGATTCTTCAACAACAAAGCCTTCGATTCCTTTCTCTGGCTTCCATCTCATCTTTCTTTCTCTCAAACGTTAAAATCTAGGTTTAAAAAATATTCCCTGTACCATCGACAAATTATAAAATTAGGCTTGAGGGAAAATTGCTCTTTAAGACCATCTCCAGCAGCCTCACCTAGAGCTCCTCCCTCGCCAGCGGTGGCGAGCTCAGGGCCGGCCCTGAGCTCAGGCTCAGTAGGCCGGCGTCTTAGGCCCCCCCCAAAAATGAAAAAATAAGGCCCCCTAATATTTTTTAGCACCAAGTATGTAGGCCCATTTTAAGTGATGATGGTGGACGATGCTTTTGATTCTTATAGTATAATGTATTTTTGGGTTTTTTTCATGTTAAATACATGCATGTAGTTTTGAAACGGTGTTTATCGACTTTATATTTAGTTTCGCTAGCCTTTTTAAGGGCCTTTATTTTCAAACTTCGTCTTAGGCCCCTGAAATGTCAGGGCCGACCCTGGGTGAGCTTGCCCAGAAAACTCCCCAAAACCACCGCCCAGCAGCCTAGCTAGCGGCCTCGCCATTGTGGCATTGTCTACCGTGCCTCGCTACAAGGGGCGAGGCTTGGTGAGGAAAGGCGAGCTCGTCTGGCCTTCTCTCTCTCTCTCTCTCTCTCTCTCGTGTTGGTCTCTCTCTCTTCTCCTAGCAAATCGACGAAAAAGAACGACAAGGAGTGGGTTGCAGCTCGCTCGCTGGAGGAAAACGAGTTGCCGGAAAAAAATCAGTCGCCGGAAAACGAGTCCTAAAATCATTCTGAGACAAGAAGATTATAGATCTCGTCGAGACGAAGACATTGGTCCAAGACCCGTCGCCGACGGAGTCTTGTGGCGACCGCACACACCGGTCAAAGGTTGCGTGTGCAAGAGCGTTAGATCTAGTCGCAACGCGTGACTTACACGCGCCCATGTGAGGGAGAAGGTGACGTCGCGTTTTCTTTGTTTTTTTTTTGGTTGAGCCTAAAGGCTAGGTTGTTGGGTGTTGTACGTTTTGGGGGGCTTGCCAAAATGGTATTTGGCACTTTTTCAAGCCAATATATGGGGCAAATGATGTTCGAAAACTTTTGGGAGTTTTTACGATGAATTTATCCCGCTACGGCTTGCACAAGGCTAAAGTTGATTGACTCATATCCACTTAAAAGACTAAATGACTTGGACCTAGTAAACGTAAAATGACTCATATCCACTTAAAAAGACTAAATCTTGTAAGTGGCGAGTCACCCAATTTTATATTAAAGTCCAATCAGTTTTTCAATTTTTCGATGTGGGACTTAATGTTCACACATGTTCAAGAACAATTAACAGACGTATAGAATTATGAAACCGCTTCGCGCCATTCACGAGTCGTGGGAGAAGTTCGTCCCGCGCCTCCAGTAACTGCAATTTAGTTCTAATTGTCTATTTTCGATTCTTCTCAAATTAGAGAGATTAGTGGTTGCATTCATGAAATTTTATCCAAGAATTCTTTCATGGCTTCGTGGGTTGATAAAGGCCATTGCTCTTTGGGTCTTCACACCCAATCCACATGTCGCTTTCCTATTGGCTATGGAGATTGACCATTATCTCTTCTTTTTTCTGAGGGGATTTTTGAGGCCTCATCTTATTATACCTTTCACGTGCAACAATAGTAGCCAACTAACGCTTCATTTTCTCTCCCTATCCTATCGAATCCCAAGTTGGGGCGTCGAGTCTCGGCAATATGCAGCGCTTGTATGTTTCTGTGCTCAAGCCCCCCTCCTCTCTATCTCTGATCTGCAATTTGTGATGGTTAGGAAGAAACACAGAAAAAAACCAAACACTAATACTATATAGTCCAACCGAAATCCGAAGGGCTCGATTCGTTTCGGTTTCGAAACAGGCCACGGGTGCGAAAATCGGATGCTCGTTTTCCAAACACGAAGTGGTCTGTTCGGGTGGCGGGTGGGTAGTAAACCTGACCCATTTCGGCCGGTGCTCACCCCTCCAACTAGCATGTTAGCAGTCAAGGTGTAGTCTCTCACTCTCTTGCTCTTTTGATTAGTGAAAAATGATTATTGTGTATCTATTGAATAATGTACCTATGTCTGGTAGAATTTCTAACGAAAATAAGTCACATTTAAAACTAGAGCGGGATTATAGCGATGTGCAATTGAAAATTCAGAGAATGCTGGTATAATTTGTCATTTTCTTGAGATATTGGAGTGTCAAAAAATTAGAAATCTCTAAAAAATTTGTCACTGGGGCTCCGTGTGTTGTTTTTGGCATTTAAATGCCAAGAGCAAGTTCTGCATTGCCATTTAGGATGTCAAAGTCAAAGTTTGGAAGTTATTTTAATGAAAGTCAAGTGTACCCGTTTTTAGTGGTTGTCATTTCTTTGCTTTATCCAAGCCGTTTGATTTTCATTGGAATATCAAGGAGTTTAATTTGATAGTTTTGATTTAAGATTGCCAAACGATGCCAAATATGCATAGCTCATTGTTTTGGTTACTATTACTTTTTATTTCTATAGCAAGCAAAGAATAAATTTGATGAAGTCATTTTAGAACTAACGAATGGAATTTTCCTTAGGGAACATGACGGAGGAACTATAGTAAAAAGAAAATGAAAGTTTAGGGTTCAAATTGATATCGATAAAATAATGTGGCCAAAACAAAATCATTCTAAACTAAAAGAATCAGTGCTGTAATTTGCCCCAAAACGAAAAGCGAGCAAATTGACCAATATGATTGCAGAGTTGTACACCGGACTAATTTGATTTGTCACTTTCCCGTCTGGGATGTGATTAACGAAAAAGTTATGGTCCACGAAAATAAATTTCGAAAATGTTAATGAATGGTTGAGATTATGATTAAGGGCTAGTTTGGCCTAAAAGTGGTTTTTGGATTATTGGTTTTTTCGATTTGTCTTTATTCAAATTTTTTTTGCATTTGTTAGTTTCGCGCGCCAATAATCCACCTATTTTGGCTTTATTCAAAAAAATTTGAGTTTTGACCATAATTTTATACTCGTTAGATTCGTCTCGCCGAGAGGAATCCATAAACCACAAAATCTTAACGCGAAACTAACAAATGCAAATTTTTTTTGAATAAAGACAAAACGAAAAAACCAATAATCCAAAAACCACTTTTAGGCCAAACTAGCCCTAAGGTCCAGGAAAAGTTTTCCCCAAAATGTTCAGGAGAGGGAAATGAACCGTTCATTTATCTTTCTTGAGATTTTTGAAAAAACTTTTCTTGAACCCTACTCCTCTGTTATTAATGTTTCATCGTTTTCCCATGACACTTCCCACACCCACTTTACACACATATTCACAATCATATTTTTTCGTCTCGCAAACCACGTGGGGGCATGGTAGTCAACCCCTCATATCCGGCTCCAATCCTCTTTCTTCCCCCCAGCCGCTTTGGTCAAGTTTTTTTGGGCCTTTGTGGCCCACAACAATTATTTGCCAACAATTATCAAAATCGTTCACTTTATAAAGTTTGTTGAATACATCATCCACGCTCAAAAGTAGCTTGATATGACTTTGACACATACATGAAAAAAACACATTTGTACAAGGAAATGGGATGACCAAAAATAATTTGAAATTTAAATTGCCCATTTTTTTCTTGTCCAAATATGTTTTATTCATGTACCTCTAGAAATAAGATCAAGCTAAATTCTTGGGTTGATGACGTTCTTTACAAGCTTTACAAAGTGGATAATTCGGATCGTTGTTGTGGGTCTAGGAGAGGCGCATAATGGCCCAAATTTCGGACAAAAGTAGGTAGGAGCCTCTCTCTGGGTTCATACAACCCAATTATGGGCCCCTACACAGTGTGAGTGTGTAAAGTGTGTCTAAATGGCTGCAATTATGGATTTTTCTTTTTCTCTAGTGGTATTTTCAACCAAAAAAATAATAATAATGGGTATACCATTTACGATACGCCGAATATACACCGGACTACGTGAGACCTACTTCGGGCATCGATGAAAAAAAATCACATCAATCGATTCATTTGATTTTTGAATAGATAATTGTCAGTTTGGGTATCCTTGAAATGCACATAGAAAATACAGGGAGTTCATTGTAATTTTTTATATGTGAAGGGGGTATTTGCAATAACAAAGAAATCAAGGGTGCCGATTCATTTGATTTTTGAACAAACAATTGTCCATTTGGGTATCTCTGAAATGCACATAGAAAATGCAGGGAGCTCCTTGTAATTTTTTATATGTGAAGGGGCTATTTGCAATAAAAAAGAAATCAAGGGGTGTCGATGAAATTTGGCCACATATATAAGTGGTTAATCTGAATATGTGACACGAAACATAGTTTGAAGAGCCTGAGACAAAAAACACCAAGTGTCTCAAAAAGTTTAGCTTAGTTATAAATTTTTAAATTTTATGTACAATACAGTGAATACACAATGTTACCCAAAATATATAAATTTTTAAGTTTGTCCTTCATTAGTTAACTCTAATAAAAAAGGATTTAATCAAGTTTTGAATTTAAATTGTTTTCCGGAAAGTAGAAAATCTTGTTGTCAATGTAATCAGTGAACTTTTTCAAAATTTTAAAACGCACTTTAAACTTTAAAATTTTCAATTCTTCTTATTTTGGTCTCATTGTTTTGATTGTTAAAAGCATCTCAAGGGCATAAATTAAATTTACCGGCTTTTCTATGTTGAAAATTTTAAATTGATTATATATTTTGGGACAGCAAAAAAAGGAAAGTAGGCCAAAATTTTTGGGACGGAGGGAGTATTAAGTTAAACTCAAACTTCATCTACAGTTTTGTTTCCATAAATGTTTGTTTCAGGAGCGGGGTATACTCCTCACTACAGAGGGTAGTGAGCTTGGTTTGGCCATTTGATTAGTAGTCGATCTCCGATCGGACGGCCGAGCCGAACTCACTACACCCTATAGTGAGCCAATTCTGTTTGATTCGACTCTTTTGTGATCCGTAAATGAAAGGTTAGAGGACAATTATTTTTATAATTCGAGTTGTTCGCTATCTCTTTATTTTGTCATCATTCTTGTATTAATATCTAATGAACTTTTATTCACGTAAAAACGGGCAACCCGTGCCACATCCGCTCAGAGGGCTGTAAATGAACTGAGCCGTTTGTGAACTATTCGAGGCTCGGCTCGGTAAAAGCTCGTTCGAGTTCGATTCGGTTACTAAACGAACTGAACTTGAACCTCAATTTTAGGCTCGTTTAATGAACGAGCCGAACTTGAACTTGACAATATTTTGCTCGATTAGGCTCGCGAACTTAAAATATATACGTATATCTCATAAGAATTTCTTATATAACCTTGAATATGTATAATTTTCACATATACATAATGAAAGTTTTATAACTTGAACATGTATAAACTTATAAATGTATTGTATACTTAAATATTAATATGTTTTTATAATTTTATATGTCGATAGACTTCTTTATGTAAAAAATAAAAAAATTATTCGTAGTTTTAGACTTGTATGAGAGCATAAATATAGTAGTATTTTTTACTCGCTAAGGTTCATGAACAAGTTCGACTCAAGCCTCAGTAAGTTCGGCTCGAACTCGGCTCGTCAAATTTTCATTGAGTTCGAGCTTGGCTCGAGTTCTTTTAAAAACTTAATAAACAAATTTGAACATTTTAAAGCTCGGCTAGATTCGGCTCATTTACAGCCCTACGCCCTATAAAGTTCCGGGTCCCTGCACGTGGCAATGGATCACTATCGCAACATGTCAATTAAGCAAAAGAGAAGGTCTAGTACTCGTGACAATTGCCGACACGCATACCCAACCCCCCAAATCTTCTTTCCTTCGGTAGCTTTTTCAATAATCTCTCCCCTGTTTTTTTCGGGTAATCCTACGGATACAGAACATTTTGTACAGAAAATGTACAAATCGCTCTCGGGGATCCACTTTTGGGTCTCACACGAGTGATCTGAACCGTTCATTATTCTTAGAACATTTTTCTGAGGGGCTCTACAAAAGTTCATCTCATTCGGACGGTTAGAAGTGCTCGAACCAAAATCACGCCGTTTTGTTCAAAATGAAACGGCGTGATTTTGGTTCGAGCACTTCTAACCGTTCGATTGAGCTGAAATTTTGTGGAGCCCCTCGGAAAAATGTTCTAAGAATAATGAACGGTTCGGATCACTCGTGTGGGACCCAAAAGAGGATCCCCGAGAGCGATTTGTACATTTTCTGTACAAAATGTTCTGTACCAGTAGCAGGGTCCGTTTTTTTCCTCTCTGTGTTTACTCTCGTGAGTGTAAAGCAAAAGGAAAAGTAAGCCCCCACCGAATACTAACCTCTCTCTCCCCTGGGTATTTATTTTTCTTGCGTCTCCTGAGAAATTGGAGGTGCTTCAAAGATGGGTTGTTTGACCAACACTCTTGTGCTTCCATCAGAGCTGAGGAAGCCAACTTTCTCACTTCTCCCTCACCAAAAACACCTACAGAGTTCTTTTGTGATCTTCAGAAGAAGAACACTACCCAAGATCCACAAATCTCTCGTCCCTGTACTTGTCTCTCCCACGTTTTTTTGTTTTGTTTTTGTTTCTATAAATAGAAAAACCAATTTATTTATTTTAATGGGTTTCTTGAACAAAGAGGGAAACAACTGATTTTTCCGTATAATAATACGAAATATACACATATTTTATGGCGATTGAATTTGGGTATGATTGGGACTGCAGGTAGCAAGGTTATTTGGGCCATCTATATTTGAAGCTTCAAAGCTGAAGGTTCTGTTCTTAGGAGTGGATGAGAAGAAGCATCCAGGGAAGCTTCCAAGAACTTACACACTCACTCATAGTGATATTACCGCTAAGCTCACTCTTGCCATCTCCCAAACCATTAACAACTCCCAGGTAAATTCTTCTTCTCCGAAAATTAACCCAAAACCCATATCAAATTAAGTTGTTTTTTTAGTCCATTTTGGAAGGGTTCGAAGATTTACTTTCAGGAAAGCAGGGGATTCTTGATTTAATTTAAATAGGTGCTTGTTTTTTTTTTTTTTTTTTGTGGCTACTTTCATGTAAATCAAAATCAAGAAAGCCCAGATGGAGGGTTGTTCCAGAAACTTATTCCCAAATCAAAAATTGACTTATTGTGCTTTACAAGACAAGTCATTCTCTCATAATACATTAAGTATGTTTCTAGAATAACCTATGTTGAATTCTATTTTACCAGTAGGTATCTATTTTTGTTATTCATCTTCATTATTTAAATTTTAAACTTTGATACCCAACAGAGAGTTGGGAAAACAGAGGATTATAATTTTATTTTATTTTATTTTTGATCGGCAGGATTAGAATTTTATTGACTATGAACCTATATTGTTACTCTTTTTTTTCATCATTTGTCCTGGAAGGATTTGTACTTTTTAAAAAACTTAATAAAGAAGAAATTAATTTTTGTTACTTGCAGTTACAAGGGTGGTACAATAGATTATATAGAGATGAAGTGGTTGCAGAGTGGAAGAAGGTGAAGGGGAAAATGTCTCTTCACGTTCACTGTCACATAAGTGGTGGCCATTTCCTATTAGATCTGTGTGCTAGGCTCAGATACTTCATCTTCTGCAAAGAACTCCCCGTGGTAAAATCTCTATTTTAGCATTAGATTGTTCATGTTTTTTTTTTTTTTTTTGAACTCCAAAAACGGTGCTCTAGTGGGGGCTTCATTGCACCGTTAGGCAAGGGCCTCGGGGAAACCAGTTGCCGGCCCAATTAGATTGTTCATGTTTGATCTCAAGAATTACTTACTGGATTTTAATTAGGGGTTCAAGATTAGTTTGTTCATGGATTTAACAAAATCTTATAACAAGCTTTATTCGTCCGATCAAGAGCTGAGTTCGTGTAATTTAATTATTTAAGACGGTGCAAATTAATTGAACTAAGCAGTGAATTGTGTCTGCCGTTTTTAAAATAAAAAAAAAAGTAGTGAATTGCGTAAGTTTAATTTAAAATTTAACAAGTTGTACTAATGCATTGAAAAACTTAGTTTATCCATGATATAAGAAGTCAATCTCGAACGAGCTTTTAACAAGTCGAACGTGAGACTTTTTAGAGTAATTTGCTTTTAGTGGTAACCTCAAGGTCCTCAACTAATAGTATACTACATATGAGAGTCAAGCCATATCACATGTGCTTTTATATAACTTGAAATGAGATGGCCATAAATGTCACCCCATGTGCTTTAGAGTAAATGGGATGGGGAATTGCATTATCCGAGGGATTAATCGAGTCAAAATGTTTCGGACACTCTCGATAAGAAAATTAAAAATCACATGAATCACATGGCATGGGTAATGAACAGGTTTTGAAGGCATTTGTTCATGGGGATGAAAATCTATTCAACAACTATCCAGAACTAGAGGAATCTCAAGTTTGGGTATACTTTCACTCCAACATTCCAGAATTCAACAAGGTGGAGTGCTGGGGCCCACTCAGGGAAGCAGGAGCACCTTCTGGTGGGGTCAGTGGGGCCCTCCAATTGGACAAAAGGCAGGAAGAAAACCCATCAAGCAACTGGGAAGCGCCAAAGCCATGTGAAGAGGACTGCAGCTGCTGTTTTCCTCCAATGAGTATGATGATTCCTTGGCCAACTGGTGATCTCCCATTGGAGACTTTGAGGACCCACCAAGGACAACAGGAAGAACAAAACTTGGGAAGATCTAGTGGGACTCTTTGATTGGTTTACAATTTCCCATTAAAAAGGGTGTTGTATTGAAAAAGTAATTGAAAGTAAATGCTCAAATTGTTAAGCTCGCCCGGATATCCGGTTACAAATTATTTTAAGTTATGGGTATTGGTAGAAAAATTTGTTGCACATAGTTTTCATAGATAGTGATGTAGTATATTGAGGTCCCTTCACTTAGAAAATTTAATTTCATTATTGGGTCCTATACTACAGAGAAAATGTCATTCTTACCCCCACTGTGAACAAATTTCTCTCAATGCAATTGTTTATTTTTTCTCCTTGCATGGAGTTTTGCTTTGTCGACAGGATCATTTATTCCTCATTATTGAGTTAGTATTTCTTAAGTAGATTTGGTTATTAGAATTGGTTTACTAGTCACGGTGGAAAAAAATATGGAACAAGGATGGTGTTGTCCCTTCGGGGATAGCATGGATGCTAGGCCGATCACGGTCATCCGTGGTCGGTTCAGGTCTTTTCAACAACGGACGGTTCAGATTTGTTTGGACAAGATGCGATCTGAGCCATCCATAACCGACCACAGACGCGCGTGATCAGTCAGTATGACAGTATCCATGTTGTTTCCAAAGGGACAACACCAACTCCATGTCCGCGGTAATACTATGTGAAATCTAACATTTGATTTAGCGCGTGCAATAGATCGTCCCTTCTTCATTTGTGCTTTCTGGATTTTTTTTGCTGTTGAACTACAAATTTGTGTGAGCAATAGTCGGTAGATTTTGATGGTTGGCAAGAATTGTCATTTTGTAAACGTGATGGGCTCTCATAACAGATTTTTGGTGGCTGCGGAGGGAATTCTACACCAAACCTAAGACAAAATGTATTAAAGCCAATAAAGTTAGGCGTGGCAATGTTGTCACCAGCACTTATTTTAAGCAAAAGATTTTCTCTGAACATTTAAGACAAACAATTTTTTGTTTGGTCAACATCATCCGGGAAACTATCAATTTGCAAGTATTTTGATAAGTTCATAAAAATAAAAAATGAGTTACACGAGAAAGTTTCTTATATCATGGAAATCATTCCCATGGATGTCCTCCAGAGGTACTTACAGAGAATTTCAAAGGATAATTTGCATTATTTCTGTGGAATTGATATTGACACTCTTCGTTTTGATATTGTCACTCCATTTTTTTTTTTTTTTTTGTCTATATTAGGTGAACGTAATAAACCACCCGTTTTTTTTTTTCATCTACAGAAGATCTCGAAAGAATGCCTATCGCGGGATATTCAATTCACCAAGATGAAGAAGATTATAAGCCACTTGAACTCACTAGGGATGTACACGGTCCGGATCGGATCGGATTGACATGAATCCAATCCTAATCCGCGAGTCACAGTTTTTAGAAAACACAATCCGTGTCCGGTCCAAAAGTCTCACGGTTCGGTTCCAATCCGATCCACGAGTCACGGATCGGTTCCGGTTTTATCCACGAATTACATGTCATATGTAAACAAGTAACAAATAGTTTCATCAAAATAAAATCCTAAAAAATCCAAGGTAGAAAAACAGAGAGACCTTGGATGGAGCATGTGATGACACAACTGGGGCCTAAACAAGCAGCAGTGGAAAGCATGTAGCTTAGTTCAGTTACATAGTGGAATAGAAACAAAGACCGTTTAATAAACGATACTCTCTCTCTCTCTCTCTCTAAAAATCCCTTTCGCAGCAGCCGTCCATCATTTGTCTTCTCCCCCCCTCCCCCTAGGGTTTCGGCCCTCTTTGGTGGTGGGAGGGGAGGGTGACCCCTTCTCATCTCTCTCTCATCTCTGCTCTCCCTCTCTCCTCATTTTCAGATCTACTTTCTGTTTTCTTCTTTGTTCCCTTTTTTGCAGGTTTGTGACAGCGGTGGTGTGTTGTCGGCCGATCTCCATTCTCGGCCTTCTCATCACATTCGTGTCCATCCCTTCGTCGGCTGTTTTTGTGGTGTCCACCGGTTTCATTGCTGGGTGTCTCCGGGCTTGTGCTTAACGGCGTTTAGACATGCTTGCTGTCGATGCTTGGCTCTGGTGTCTATTCTTCTCGCCTGAGGTTCTTTCTTTTCATCCGAGGGCCGTTGTTGTTGGACGCGGCCGGTCCTCGGGGCCTAACGGCTTGGGATGCTTGTGTCTGGCATTGGGTTGTGAGTGGTGGCACTGGTGGCGGTGGTCTCTGGGTGGTGGCTATGGGCAGTTGGAGGTCTCTGTTTTGGGCAGCAGTGGTGGGATCTATAAGGTGCTTGTCGACGTATGACACACTCTTTGGCGGCTTGGAGAGGGGCAGTCGGGCTGTCCTTGGGGCAACAACAAGGGCCTGTTCCCCGGGTTCCAGTGACAGTGGTGGCATCGGCTTGTTTCTTTTTAGGTGGTCGGAGTGCAACAGATGCAATGGGGGCAGCGGTGCCGCCTGTTTTGTGGGTGGATGATTAGGGTTTTATTGATTGGGCTTGACCCATTTTATTTGGTCATTATTGGGCCTGGGTTTTGAGTTGATTGCTTTTCTGGGTTTTTTGACCCATGGGGTGTTAGGCTTTTTCCTTTTAGGGTGGATGACCTCGATTGATTCCTTACCAATCGATGGTTTGGGTCTCGGATTGGGCCGACTTTTGCTCTTTGAGCTTGTTTGCTATTTCCTTGTCCTATTAGTCTTGTAACAACTTCAAGATTAATGAAATCTTTTTTTGCCTTTCAAAAAAAAAAAGACCGTTTAATAGCCACAAAAAAAAAAAATAGTGAACACTTACTAAATTCAGTGAACACCTACTGAATTGATTAAAGTCCAATACAAATGCACGGCAGTGGAATTAATACATCAAATGGGGTACCAATTTACCTCCTAGATTTTATAGGAGATAACATTATAACCCTATATCAACTTGATAATATTTATGAAAGTGGTAAAATTATTTATACATACATACACATATATTTATTTTTTTAAAATTATATATAATAAAAATCTCATGGTCCGGATTGGTTAATCTACGATTTCAAAATTAAAATCCGTGTCCGGACCGCGAGTCACGGTTTATTATTTTTTGAATCCGTGTCCGGACCATTAATCCACGGTTAAAATCCAAAACGTGCGGGTTAATTCGGTCTGGACCGGATTCACGGTTCATCGGTTTTTTTGTGTAGCCCTAGTTTTCACTATTGCTTCGAGTTCGGCACAACCCAATGAAAGTGGCGCAATAGAGGACGGGGCACACGCGATGCGTGTGCAAGTTGAATTTCAATAAAAATATACACAAATTAAACCACCACATTTGCCTCTGTGTATCCATGGAATGCGTGTGTTTTTAAGAGCAGTGAACAAATTTGTGAATAAAATCAAAAGCAAATGAACCCAATATATCTACTTTCGAAAATCAGAAGAAAGCAAAACAAAATGAGGACTTGCTCTATTCTTAATGTAGAAGTTACAATAATAGAAGTATAAATACCAAAGGCAAGTAAGAAGATCAGAGATTTAGGCAAATATAAATGACCTCTAGCCATTGATCATGTGGCCATCTTCCTGTCCCATATCTTATTCCAAAAGTGTGCCGACGAACCCATCAATTTTTCGTAAACTCGATTCCTAGAAACTCTTAATTTGTACTTTCAATCCTGGGGAAAACACAATATCTTGTAAGCAAATATAAGTCAAGTATAAACATCTACTAAAATAATAAGTCAAGTATAAACATCTACTAAAATAATAAGTCAAGTATAAACATCTACTAAAATAATAAGTCAAGTATAAACATCTACTCACAAATTTTTATCTCTGGTTGGTATAAAAAATGGGGAAGAAAACGGACGTGAAGTACTCTCAACTCTCAAGCAGAAGACACGATTGTGCAACGCTTGTGAAGAGACCCTGTAGAGAAATTGCAAATTGGGAATCATTTAAAAACTGCAACAACAAATAAAAAATGAGAAGTCAAAAATTATTCTTGAAGATGGAACACCAAAAGTCCTTTTTTTCATTGTCTATTGAAAATCCAAATCAAAGACCAATCAAATTTAAGATATCACAACAAACCCACTAAGGTTGAAGAACATGCGTGGAAAAACATGGTATTGACTACTTAAGAATTGAAAGATTTCTGAAAATTAAAATACAAATAGCGAGAAGATGAACCAGGCGGTTAATCAAGTGAAGACTATGAAGCCACATTTCTATCAAAATTTGTCCTTGCTGCCACACCGCATGCTTCGTAGACCCAGTTGAAACAGAGGAATTGGATGTGGGTTAGGACCATGGAAATCAGGGGTTTTGGTCTCAAAACATGATTTGATTTACTGATTGTTTAATTCTGTCGCCGAGTACTTGTAAATTGAGTGGTTTTGGGGGTATGATGGAAGATGCAGGGAGAGTTGGGTTTTCAACGGCCTTGTTTGGTTTGGTTTCCAAAAACCGGTTTTCTCAATTATTCTTCAATTATTACCCCTATTTTTAAATATTATTTTTATTTTTCTCTCTATCTCTCTCCAATCATTAATACCTATTTTTTAATTATTATACCTATTTCTCCCTCTAATCATTACAAAAACCAAAACTCAAAAAACCAAACACAACCTCAGTTTCTTCCTCTTCCTTGATTTGTCCATCATGTCTTGTGGTTACCGTCGGAAGCAGTTAGAAACTTGGAAATACATTTACTATTTTACCCCAAGCAGTTACGTAGACAAATAACATTTGAAGTGTAAATAAAAAAAGTTGGCAGGATAGTTTTGGAATATAAAAAGTATACACAATCTCAAAAAAAGAGGACACCAAAGTGGTGCTCTCCCTTTATATGTTAGAATAGATGTAGTTGGCCCTCTCAAAAGCCTCCAAACCCCAATCCTGATTTTTCTAGAATTTTGATTTTTTTTAAACAGTTAATAAAAACCACAACTCCCCACTTTTTACTAGCATTGTACCCGTGCTATGCACGGACGAGATTAACATGCACGCCGAATATATGTATATGGTATAATAAGTAGCATGTGGATAAAAAATATATGCGCATAATATATCTACAATAAGATAATAGTAGAAGGTGGACATTAAACACGGAGATAAAGGCCAAAAAAACATACCTAATTTTTGGGTGCTTGTCCAGAATCTGAATTGAGCAGTTTTTTACCGGAATAGGAGGGGAACGTAATCCTACGTAATTACCAAAAAAGTGTGAAGTAAGAGAGAGAGAGAAATAAACATACATAAAATAGAGATATAGGCAAGAAGCATACCATTTTTTCCGGTACTCGTATGAAAGATGAATTGAACAGTTTTTTTCACCTCATGACTGTAAAAAAAAAAAAAAGCGGTAGGATCAGATGTTTTTGATAGTTTAGCTATATCTTCCTTGATAATGTAGCTTTCAAGTAACAAACGATTAGGATATCAAAATACCTAATCCTACCACATATGAGTGTGAAGCAAATTTTTGGGACGACCAAAGTTGTTACTGGGATAATAAAGGTCTTTAAATCATAATGCAAGGATATTCTGTTGCAATAGTTGATTTAGGTCAAGATAAATTTATGGGGGGCTTCAAATTCCAAGCAGATTACTCGGCAACAAAAGTGACCTTAACCTCAGGATAAGAATAGGTTAATAAGAAAAACATTATTCAATTGACTTATACTACCGCTTACCATAATTCCAGTTCAAAAAAGCATTTGAGAGTTTGAGACCATAAATTGAATTCGAGTTCCCCTAATAAATGTTTTTGAAATTTTTTTTGTCATGTGTTGTGCCAATAGATTAACATGCATGCACATAATGTACGTAGATGGCATATATAATAGGTAGTGGGAGGACCCTATATAAGTTAGAATAAAACAAACGTTAGATATAGGCGAGAAATGAATTGATTTTTTTTTTTTTTGGAACATGAACGGAAACGAAACGTAATCCTACATAATTAAAAATCAATTGTGGCCTAACCGGCTAACCGCAAGTGATAGAATAGATAGTTTAAGAGAAAAATATCAATGAGAATTTTTCTGCAAATTAATAAAATATAGAACACCAATTTGTAGCAAAAAATTACTACAAAATGAATATTATCTACATGATTAGATCAGTAGAAGTCGTGCTTGCCTCTTGCAATTTAGTACTTGCGAACTTGCTGCAGCCCTGGGTAATAAGGTTGATGTTTTCTATAGGGAAGGGAAGCGTTTGCCGAATATGGAGAAGTGCAAAAAAAAAAAACAAAAAGCGATGGAGATTAGAAGCATACCTTGAATGCAGTCCATGTTTTCCAGCGGTTCACAAACACATATTTATTTTCCTGTGGAAAGATCCAAGGTAAGTGTGAGAGCAAGGCAGCGAGAGTGTGAGATAAAAAAACAGATAAAAATCTTACAAAACAATTGTATGATCCAATTAAGGTAAGTGTGAGAGCGAGGAGGCCGCGAGAGTATGGTATGTAAAAACAGATAGAAATCTTAGTGAACAATTGTGTACATTGAATGTGGTCTATGATTTTTAGCAGTTCACGAACACATGTTGGAATGATCCAAGGTACGTGAGAGGGCGAGGGCGAGGGCGAGGCGCCGGCCCGTGCGAGGCAAGAGTTGTACTGGTGACTGGTGTGGTTGGGATTGGCAGAGAACTGATGATAGAGGGAGATGATATGAGGGAAAATGGGAAAATGGGGAGTATAATTACGTGGGCTTATATATGAAAGAGAAGAAGAAAGTGGGGGAGAGTATGGGAGGTAATTGGAGAGGGAGTGGGACGTGGGTATTTACGTGGGTGAGCTAGACGTGGGGTGCAGTTTAATTAGGAAAGTGGCCGGGTTTCACGCATGGGGAAAGGTAGATCGTGGGCTACGGCAAGTCACGGTTTTTTTCCCTTAATTTTATTAGCTTTCAATTTTGTTTCGGGAACCAATAGTTATGTGCCACATATTAATTTAAGAATTAATAATTACAAATTTTGAGAATTGAGGGATTGGGGTTTGGAGAGTTTTGAGGGCTCAACTACATTGCTATAATATATTTAAAGATACACACGACGCCAGTTACTTCCAAACAAAAAATAAAAAAAAATCCCCACTGTTTTATCTCCACGTTCAAACCAACAACTCAGAGGCGGCTCCAAGTAGGGGGCAGGGTGGTCACCCGAACACCCTGGAAAAAAAAAAATTTAGAAATACATGTAAAAAAAAATTTTATAAAATTTTTTATCATTTTGAACACCCTGACCTAAAAAATTTGAACACCCTCCCTAAAATGTTTGAACACCCTCCCCAAAATGTGTGGACCGAAAAAGAAAAAACAAGGTTGATCTCTTAATATCTAAACTACGGGGACTGATATATAATTAATGAAAAAGAAAAAAAATGTGTAATTTACAAATGAAAAAGGGTTACGGACAGATTGAAAATTGAAACCAGATCTGGACATTTGAAAAGGAAGAGAGCCCACAGTTTGCCCCCATTGCCTGAGCCCTGAAACTTCTCTCGACTCCGATGTCTGATCTCTCTGCAAAAAGATGAAGCTGTTTTTGCTATTGCCCGTCCATAACCATTGCCGGAACCACAACCACTTCTATTCTCCTGATTTCACAAATTGAAATCTCTCCTAATCAGGTTAGACATCTTTCAATTTTTTATTTTTTCGACAATATGCTCTAGTGTTGAATTTGTGATGTGAGTAGGTGAGTGCAGTGAATGTGGTTTGTCTTTTATATGATTTCTTACTTTTAGTGGTCCACTACCCATGTATAAATATTTTAGTGGTCCACCACCACTCCATTGAGGCATTGATTACAGTAAACTATTAAACTGTGTGCGCTTATGGGAGTTCTGATTCCGTGTGCTTGTGGGCAAGACAGAAACCCACTTACATAAACTACTAACAAAGTATTAGCCATTAGGAGTTCTGATTCCACGTGCTTATGGGCAAAGACAGAAGTCTGAAACCCACTTAAATAATCTGTCGACTAATGGCATTGGACATTCAACTCCAAAATTTCATTGTAGATATGAGATCCGATGAAAAAATTTCAAATCTAAAGGGGATAGGTGATCTTGCTGCAAAGTTAGTGGAGACAGATAAGGATGTCATATATAGATTGGTCTATCGGCTTGTGACATTGGTATTGACTCTTCCTGTCGCTACTGCAACAGTTGAAAGAAGTTTTTCAGCCATGAAGTACATAAAGAGCAATTTGCGCAATCGAATGGGAGATCAGTGGATGAACAATTGTTTGGTTACTTATATTGAGCGTGATGTATTTGATACCGTTGATAATGATGCTATTATGCAACGGTTTCAAAATATGAAAAGTCGTCGAGGGCAATTGTAATATGCTAAATACTTTGTTGTTTTTTGGTGGCACTGTTGGTATTTGTAGTTTTTTTTTTTGGTTTATGTACAGTTATGATTTCTGGAGAACCGTAGTAGAATTTTTGAACACCCTCACGAGAATTCCTGGAGCCGCCACTGCAACAACTCCCCACTATCTCCCTTCTTCTACAATTTTAACTCTTCTCATGCATGCACCATTTAATTAACATTACACCATTCCACTCATCAGACAAAATGTTGCCATCCAAACAAAAGAGCACTATGAAGCCAAAAGGGAACAACCGATGTTTACAAGTTTGGACAACTATCACGTAGTAAACTTAAGTCCGATACTCTATCTTTATTGTGTGTATCTTTTTTTTTGTTTGTTTGTTTGAGAAGATCAAAAATCCATTTTCATTGTTCAAATTTTGCTTTGGTTTCTTTGTTCAAGTTTCCGAGAATTTGTTTGCAAACTTTTGAGGGCCAAGTACGGCTGACAAGAATTTGCTCACGAAGCGCGTACCAAATACCGATTCCTCAAAGGTTGGTTTCCATCTCCAAATCATCAATGCATTTGTGAGAATTTAATCACGAAACTGGGCATATTTCGTTCCATTACGTTCTTCTATATATCCATTTTTTGTCCTCTTTGGCTACTTTAAACTATGAGAATTTGTTCACAGTTCTGGCCATATTTTGTTTGTAGATTTATTTTTGCTCCAAAAGACCTAGAATTTGATTAGAGTCTGTTTTTGCTTCGAATAGCCTATCGCCGAATACATTACGCTAACGGTGAATCCCTACCCCATATAGAAGAATCATCAACTTTGAAGCAAACAATGGGTATTGTTTCTCTTTGTTTTTAGTTCTTATGTGAAGTTTGAAAATAATTTTGTTCCAAACATTTTCATTTTCTACTGACATCCACACCTACAGGTTTTGATTTAAGCAAGTTTCAACATTCAAGAAGGGGTTTATGTTTGTTTGAATTACCAATATACTTACAATTAAATATGCTTCCAAACCTTTGGATTGTGACGGGCAAGATGATGGCATAGTTTATGATCTTCATAATATGCTTGTTGTAACATTGTAGATAATATTCATTTTGTAGTAATTTTTTGGCTACAAATTGGTGTTCTAAATTTTATTTGCGGAAAAATTGTCATTGATATTTTTCTCTTAAATTATCTATTCTATCACTTGCGGTTAGGCAACACAATTTGCATTTGATTTTTATCGGCATAAGTTGAATTTTCTCAAAAAAGGAAAATGTCATTGTATCCTTTCGACACACAAGAACACAAAAAAACACACCAATGTGAAATTTTTCCCCTGCATCGAATGGGTACAACGCTAGATATATTATTTGCATGTATGATTAGTGTCCACCTGCTACCCATTGTGCCATGTACATACATTGTGTACGCATGTTAATCTCGCCCGTGCATTGCACGGGTTCAACGCTAGTCAATATTCTATAACAATGTAGTTGAGCCCCCATAAGACTCCAAACCCCAATCCTAATTTTCTAGATTTTTCACTCTCGTTTAATTTTCTAAAATTGGAAGAGGGGTGGGAGAGAGAGTAAGGGAAAGGTTAGCTGCCTGGGTGATAAAACTAGACCACACACAACCCAACTACACACACCCATCTCTCTCTCTCTCTCTCTCTCAAAATACCCATTAAAGCAAATAAAATAAAATATTTCTTCTTCCCTTCCTTCTCTCTTCTCTGGATTTTACTAGCATGTGCCCGTTCGATACATGGGATAACGGAAAACCAAGAGTTTGCATTGATCAAAGTATTTTCTGTTACTCGTGCATCGAACAGGTACAACGCTAGTTAGTATGTATATATACGTTCACATACACTCCTGTATTGGAGTAGCATTTTTACAGTACCAAAATTTGGACGAAGGAGCCATTTACCGACGTACCTGTGAACAAAGGAGAGGACATGCATGGAAGGCAGTCTTGAAACTCCAGGTTTTTATGTAAAGAAAGAATTTTTAGCCTTTTAGGGAAGATGGGGGTGATGGCAATTAGTTTGATGTGGTTTTACAATTTTGTCCAAGCAATTATTTTGTGGGGTGCTACGGAAAAGGGAAAAACATTTGTTTACAGGGACCTATTTGGAAAACACTTTTGTGACGAGGCTTCAGAAAAGGAAGACACCAAATTGGTTCTCCTTTTTTAATGCCCTGTCACAAAAGTATTTTCCAAAAATACCCCATAAAAAACGTTTAAACTGCTCTTTAAACACTGCGCGAACAAACTATCAGGGGTAACAAATGTAATTAAACCCTTCCCTCTAACTGTCATACCCACGTCTTAAAATTCCCCTTTTCGTTCAACCGCTCTCATTTGATCTTCGTCTTACAGTATAGTTTAGTTCCATGGAGAAAGAAAGGTTGGGAGATCATACACCGATAAGAGAAACAGTCGATCTCTCTTTTTTGGCAGCAAGTTGGAATCTTTTTAATTTTGTTTAAAACTTTCATCTTCTTTCTATTCCTGCACCAGATTCTATAATATAAGTTTGATATTTTTCCCTTTGTGTTTTTACTGGTAGGGATCATATTTTGACAATTTGCCTTGCCTTACTAGGATTTGGAATTGCAAGACAATTTTTATGTACAAAAGATAATCCGTTACACACATGATCAAACATAAAGCCGAAAGCGTTTGTGCATATTGTTTTGCTAAAGTTCGATGTAAACATGCATTGCGTATGCCCATCCTCTTGTTTACATTATTGGCACTATTTGGCCTGATTGTCTTGTGAGCCATTCGTTTCATTCCCACCAGAGCTCCAGTTGCCGACATTGCAGAGATTAGAGAGGGCTTTTTTTTTTTTTTCTTGCAATCAGTGGCTGGAGGAAGTCTCCAATCAAGAGCTTTCGATCCTTCATCCAGCCATCTGATCACCTCCCAGGTAAGAACTACTCAATCTCTCCCCTCTGTCGATTTGAACCAAGAAGCCTTCTTTCTCTCTGTTCCGTTTGCTCTCGGGATGAGCCAGGTTGTTGCAAAATCGCTGCTTCTTGGTCGCTTCCTGTATATGCTGTAAGCAGCGGTCTGTAACAATTGGCTGTGGTTACGATTTGGTCGACAGGAGCACAGTTTATCTGAAGCGAAGTTTGAAGATTTCAAACCACTTACGTAGCGATAAATCACCCGGTAAAGACAATTATCATTCACTTTTGTTGGGTGATTGGGAAACCACGAGTGGCCCATATAATGTTGTGATAATATTCTATTCATTTACAAGGAATTTAGGTGCATTCACCTTGATTTTCTAGCTATGATGATCTTTCGGCTAATTATACAATGCAAGGGAGCAGTCATCGAGTTCTTCATAACACCTCCCACTGTACATGAATAATAAGGTTTTGGAAGTTTTTAAAAAAAACCGAAACCTATACAGAACCAAAAGCTTCAAGAAAGCCGAAATAATTTATCCTCTGCTCTCATCTCCAAGCTTTTGAGATTCCTACCACATATCCTCTGGCAATGCTTGTGCTCGTTCAAGCAGACTGATTCGGCGGAATATCTTCACACTACCTTCTTTCTTCCTCGACAAACTATAAGATTCCACGCGGTCTACAGTAGCAAAGGAATTCCCGGACGCTGGCCGCTCAATAAACCTAAGAAAGATTTGGAGGGTCACCGTATATGAGTTCTTCCAAAAGAGGATGCTCCGATTTCACTGTCAGTGTTCTGTAGTCATAATTCCAAGGACATAAATGAGTTTTTCTCATTTTGCTAAACAGCTATATGAGAATGTAATCAAGATTCAGTAAAAACAGATCATAAGTCCTACTCTGCGGTCTTTGTTATAGTTTAATTTGTTCTCACTACCAAAGCTATAGGATACAGTAAGTACCACTCCCGATTTGAAAAAGTGAATGATTTACTAACAATATCTTCTCTAAAAAACATAACATCGAGAATGATATGGCAATGACATTTTTTGTAATTATAGGCTACAATGGTTTTGGTTTTGACATTCAAATCACAAATGGCCACAAGGCCCACAACGCTTGGTGTGGGCATCTTTTAGCTCTTATTGAACCACCCTCGTTATTGCTTTAGCAAGTCTGCCCTACTGTGGACATCCAAAAACAGTTTTGGGCTTTTTCAAGTGGAGAATATACATTCTCAAACAAAGGATCAAGACCTAGGACCATATAACCAGTCTATTTCTATCTACAAGAAACCTGATCAAGCTGGACAGGATTTTGAGCAAATGTAGTTTCCTGCAAAAAGAGTGTATTTCAAACTAATGATGGCTTACTTGAGATTTAGGCGAAGGGAACACGTTCCAGAACCTAAGCGTTTCATCCCCTGCTCCTGTGACAATTGTCTGCAACAACAGAAAATGTATTGCAAACATATAATTAAGGGCAAAGATGTGACAAGAAATCGATGGATAAGCATCATAGTTTGATATTCAGTTACCTGTCCATCCGGTGAGATAGCAAGGTAAAGAACTCTGTATGTATGACCCGTCAGTGTCGCTAACTGCATTAAAATATGAAAAATGAAACGATGAGATTATTCTTTCTTTTTTCCTTTTACTATAGTAAATATGTTAGCATTAATCTCGCATACCTTTGACATTGTAGGATATCTCCAAACTACGATTTGGTTTTGCGAGTACCCATGGGTGCTGACAAGTTCGTTGACATTTTTAGACCATGCAAGATTGCAGACCTGCAATGGGTACAATCGAACTAACAGCTTAATCAACTGGAGCATGGACACGTGCATGTACACATATTTTCACATATACAAACGCGTGCCGCGCGCGCGCACACACACAGAGAGAGAGAGAGAGAGAGAGAGAGAGAGAGAGAGAGAGAGAGAGAGAGAGAGAGAGAGAGAGAGAGAGAGAGAATTCCTTTTGTTAATGCAAATTAAATACTTACCCTAAGATAATATGTGGCCCACTTAAGATCAAAAGGAAACAAGAGTAGGTAGATAATCATTCGACCTAAAGGAGGTTTGGCGTTTTCTTATCCAATGTAATATCAATACTCATTCTACCAGACTTTCGACGAAGGGATTGCTGCCTGTTTCAGTTTTATCTAATTCTTCACATGCGCTACTTAAGTTTACCATCACATACTGTTCCATGAAATGATTAGTACTATCAACACTTTGCACGATAAACAAAAAGTGGAATTCAACTACACTGTTCCATGAAATGATTAGTACTATCAACACTTTGCACGATAAACAAAAAGTGGAATTAAACTACAGTAGGTAGATATTCCACATTTACTAAAATGCTGAAACAACTAATTGAAGTCCACAGGCAGACACTTCATGCATTTGTGGAAACAACACTTGGTAATGGACTTTCTTTCTTGCCTAAACATGCTACAACATAATGATTTATCTACCTCCTCTAACATTGATTTCAAATTACCTAATCATGGGGTACGAATCCCACAAATGTACAGGCCGCAATTATGTGTGGATCCCAAGTGTTAAACCCGTATGATTCGAACAAGCAATCATCAGCTGGTCTAGGATCATAACATGCTACGAGAAAACCCCAAATCGTAACAAAGTGACCAAGATGCAAATTTTTATTTATTTCACAAAGCATGAATCAGACACTGTAGCAAGAGAGAAAATAAAGATTAAATGGACCACTTTTCCATTCTCTACCAAACAACTCCCTAACACAGTTTTTGGGTCCCACTTTTAACACTTTTTGTCATATAACAAACAGTTTTAGCTAGTGTGAAATGCGGATGCTCTTACCTGGCTGCCAGTGTCCATGCAGCTTAAATGTGTGTTAGTGGTTGTGTTCCAGAAACGAATGCATTTGTCAGCAGTACCACCTCCAGAAGCTAATAGGCCATGAAGATGAGGGGACCATGCAATTGCTTTTACAGCAGCCGTATGTTCGCAATATTTTAGGATAGGCTGTGTTGAATGTTGATTCCATACAAAAAGCTGCCAAAGACAGAAAAATGTATGGTTAGAAGTTAATAGTATAGATTCGTTATGTAAGCCTTCGAATAGCAGAAACAGGAACCACAATAAATGAGAATTAATTAAGAATAAATACACACCCGATTATCATTTCCGCCAGAAGCTAACTCACGGTTATCATAAGACCACTTCAGTCCGCAAACCTAAGCCACAAGAAGTTAACAGAGGAAGCAGATATTATTGTGTCAAATTAAACTCTCATTAACCCAAGGAGCTAGAAAAAAGAGGTGAGTAAAGATGGAAATCGGACCTCTGACTTGTGTCCAGTCATCTTACTAACAAAATCATCCTGAGTACGTATATCTCGTTGAAGAATACTCTTGTCTCGACTTCCTGAAGACAGAAGGGATGAACTCCATGCTAGGGCACCAACACGTAGTCTGTGGCCTTCCATAGTTCTCACCCTCCGACAGCGAGAGGCGTCCCATATCTACATGTCACAAGGAAGAAGCATAATCTAGCTTAAGTTGGTGAAGCAAAGGTAATTTAGACATGAAAGACTTCAATGTATACCAACACGTAGAAAGATAAAATATACTCTTTATGCCAAAATAAAGCCTGTGAAGGAGACATTAGCAATTCCACTCCCAAGGTCTCAACTATGGCCGAAATTCAAATTTTCTTTGTTACAATTTCCTGACCAGCCCACAGGCAAGTGAGAAATCTTAGGCCACAATGATGTGGATCTACATAATGTCTTACATACACCAACAAAAAAAGAGAGACAAGAAGGGAAGTTCTAGACTCAGACATATACTCACGTCTGCTTGAGTGTATTATATCGGAGTTAGTGGTTTGCTTACTTTTTTAGTCCAAGGCTCCAAGCTCTAAACTATTTGGAAAAGGAATTTTATTCTTGAGAAAATTTAGGTCAGGTAAGATATGTGACACGACATGCTGAGCGAAACGTACAACACTAAAGCACAAAATACTCAACCAACTAAAAACAATTTGTATGGCAACCAAACAATAATTTTTTGCTGTTTGACTAGCATACCTGAAGTTTTCCATTGCTGGTGCCGACAGCAAGATGTGTCCCACGCTGAGCCCAACCAACTGAACAGACACTGTCATCTATTCCCAAGTCACACAATTTTGTCACCTGCAAATTCAATCATAACACAACTTCAGACATTCCCACCCAAAATTGTGGTCTAAAGGGGAAAACAAAAGGCAAAAAGAGGCCGGAGCGAGGCCGCACCTTGCTACTGCAAGCATTCCATAGGTACACACAATTACCCAAACCAACAGCCAATACATTATGCGAAGACCAGTCAACAAGATTCAGATAGAAATCATCTTGCAAAGCAGGTGCATCCAATACCTAACACACACAAAAATGAAAAACAAAAACTTCCATAAGGCCATAACAGAAAAATCAAATATTACCACACCACAACGAGACAGCAATCAACAGTCAAGGTGAAGAGAGGAACGGATTCTTTCAGCTTTGTTAAAGGATTTCATGAGATTAAAAACCTGTTCAAAATTTGTGTGCATATCTGTCAGGAGGATCTCAGAGCTTAAGTCAATCCAATTACGAGGGCAGCTTGAGTTGCTTGACTTTTTTAACATCACACGCTGATTGAGCCAAGCATTGTTTAAAAGTACTTTTAGCTTGGTTAACGAAGATACAAATACATGTTCAAGCTTCTTTATCAGTTTGAGCCAATCTCAAACGAGCTTTAGTCAAGTCAATCAAAAGCTGAGCTCGAGTTGCTTGTTTTTAAGTAGTCATCAGCTTATCAAGTCGGGCATCTGCTTGTTTTAACGAGCTTCAGTTGGGCTGTTTTTAAAGGGCTTCAAAAAATTGTTTAAACTTACGGAATTTGCACTAAAAGCCATTTTAACAAGAAGCAGTCAAAACATATGCAACTATTTTACGAGCCTGTTCGATAAACTGACTTATTGGCAAAACTGGCTTATTGCGCTTTACGAGACAGGCCACTCCCTCACAATACATCAACTCAATCTCACTCAATAAGTCAGTTTGGAGCACCCCTAATTATTACCAGGTACGCCGTAAGGTTCAAACGCTAACAATCACATTATAACGTGCTCTAATACCATCTGCACACCAGTAGTAAAATCCTAAGAAAATACCAAGAAGTAAACAACTTTAAAGCACACAAAAATTGAAAATTCACCTTATAAGGAGACCTAGAAACCTTCCTTGGAGGCTTAACAGGAATACTATGAGTAACACCACCACTCAATTCCTCATCAAACCCAAAGGGCTCCAACGTTTGCAACGAAACCCTAGTCTCCGTCTTGTACCGGAATATATTCCGGCTGGGCGGTGTGACTTGAAAGTTCCGCCCTCCTCCCGGGACGCCCTTGACGGGCGTGGCGGGAGGAACGATCTCCGTATCGGGGCCGAACAATGCGGTCCTGAGCAAGGCCTTGTAGGCCCTGGAGACGTCTTCTCGGCCCTCGGAGGGGGAATCGGAGGCGGGAGAGATGTCGAAGAGGGCGAAGTTGGAGCCGGATCGGGAGGGGATGAAGCGGTCGCTATAGATGGGGCGGGATGGGGATGGGTGGTAGTGGAGAGAGATTCGGTGGTGGGGAGAGGGTGTTGTTGGGGTTGGAGAGAGAGGGTTCTGGGTTTGTTTGGGTGGAGGAGGAGGGAGATTGGGGTGGAGAGGTTGGGCGTCGAGTGAAGTTGGGGTTGTGGGGGTGTCCATGGAGAGATCGTGATGCAGGAAACCCTTGAGAGAGAGAGAGAGAGAGAGAGAGAGAGAGAGAGAGAGAGAGAGCTGAGGAGCTGGATTTGGGAATAGTGAGAATTCAGAAACAGTTTTGGATCGGAGAGAGAGAGAGAGTCGGAGAGAGAGGGGGTAGTTAATTTCTAGTAGTATTTTTTCCCCGGGAAGGAGAAATATTGCGCGAAATCGGAATGTGAAAGGTAAACGGTGTTTGGGTTTAAGACGCGTAGGCCCCGAGCTGAGACCGAGCTCGTTTGAAAATAGGAAAGTTATTTATTTCTTCATCTCAGTTGGTTAAAAAACTTAAATCGGCATCTTCAAAATTCAAATAAACCACAAATCACCTCTTTGCTCTTCTAATTTTTTCAATAGTGTTTCTTTTCATATCTTTTTTAATTTATCTTAATCTCTTTCTCTTTCTCTCTCTCCCTTATATTTCAAATATTCTTCTTTCCTAATCTTTTAGTACTTATTTCGCTCTCCTAATATTTTCTCTCCTAAAATCTCAAAATAAAATTTAAAATATTTAAACTTGGCAACCCACGAACATGATAAAATTATTTACCTTGAATTATGTGTTGATTTATCATGCTTACTATGTGAAATCACCAAAGTGTAAAACAATAAATCATCTTTTACTTTATCAAATCACACAATATGACAACAAAAAAAAAACCATATTCACTCATGATATAACACTCACTTAAAAATACATGTGAACATGCTTTATTGATTTACCACTTTTACTTTATCAAATCACTCAATATGGAGTAAACCAATAAACCATATTCATTGTATGAAATAACTACTCCATCCGTCCCAATTTGTTTGCCCCTTTTGGGGAAGTGGGTTTTTAAGGGGTGTGAAAACTTTGTATTGAATTTTCTATTTTGCCCCTAAATCCAGTCAATATTACTGTGACCAAATTTGTGAGGCTAATTTATTATATGAAAGTCAAAACATATTCAATATGGATCTTGTTTGATAGATAACAATTAGTTTTATTATACAAAATTTTCAAAATCATAAAAACCGTTATAAAATAAAAGATAATAGACTAGCCAATTAAGATGAGAAAAGTACTTTTTAAGGGTAAAATTGGAAAGTGACCCAATTTTGATGGATGTTTTTAGAAGTGGGACAAATATTTTGGGACATCCCAAAATGGAAAGAATGACCAAGAAATTGGGACGGAGGGAGTATCTTTTAAATGACGTATGTACATGGTTTTTTCATTTACCATTTTTACTTTAATTGAATCAGAAAAAAACCATGACTCCTTCGGAAAATCATGAGTAACCAAAAGGCTTGAACACGTAGAAAATCAAACCTACAAGGTTTTTTTTATTTATTATTATCAAAATCCACAAATTCAGTAATCTTCAATCAAAACTCACAAATCTTTAAATACAAATGTATAGCTGAACAAAACCAAGAAAGGAAAATAAATATTGCTCAAACTTGGAAAACACACCAGACATCCCTCAAGAAATATGGTGTTATAATTTGTCACGCCCTCGATTTTTAACATAATAAATAACCCAACTTCAATAAAAAAAAATATGACAATATCACCTATATACTTCCAAAAGATTTCCTCAAAATGGACAAAGTTCATTACCAACAACCACATCTAAATCGGATACCTATTCCCCATGTCAAATATGAGTAAAGGTATTAAAGTTATACATCTTACTATATTAAAAGAAATGGATGAGTAGAGTTACAAACTCATCTTTCAAAAATAAAGTCTTACATGATGATCAAATAACTCTTCATGATATGCTCTCAAAATGTCACGCACTTTAGGCATCTTAACTCTGGCTCCTTCGCTAGTACCTGAAAATGAAAGAGGTAAACATTCTCTTCACCCAATAGGGATTTCTTTACGCCAATTCTATACATGCATGAAATGGCAAATAATGAGGAGAAAACACAATGTAATCAAAGACACTTAAAACAAGATTCAATATACATGACTTTATCGTAACTCCAAAATTGAACAACTCTTCATACACATGCTTACTCACACTTGCGCGATATTAGCTTCAGACCGTCGACTACTGGTCTCTCACCGCGTGATTTGTCATAACATGTTTAAACTTTTCAAATTTCTAACTACTTTCTCAAAGTTTAGCACATCGTGTCCAACACCACCAATAAAGCCTTCTCTACCATACCACAAAGTTCTCATTTAGAATATCGAAATCCTTCAATGGTTCTTTATAATATTTATGTTAGTAACCTTTGCAGCATTTCGAGTATCGTGTAACCCGTGAATTTCATAACAAACATTTCGGGTATGTATGACCCCATACATTTCTCAACAAATACATCGGGTATGCATAACCCCGTACATTTCTCGACAAGTATTTTGGGTATGTGTAACCCCGTACATTGTTAAACAATATTCTAGATGTACCCAACATATTTCCCAAGTGTCATAAGTCTTACAAATGTCCATTTATCCCAAGAGTGTCCAAGTGTCCCTCAAGTGTTCATGCACTCATTTCATTTATTAAACCAACCAAAGAAGCTACACACACAACAAATCCCACACAACACTCTCACATAGGGTGGGTTGCACACGTGGGCCCCACCCCTATGTGAGAATGTTGTGTGGATTTGTTTTGTGTGTAGCATCATTGTAAACCAACCTCTTAATAATGAGGAATTTCCAATTCCCTTTCCGAATCTATTGAGTCTCATGAGCTCTTCCTAGCAATGCACCGATTGATGGTCCTAGTGACTTGTCTTATTACTTTAACATTTGATTTCTTATTCGTCTCAATTCATCATGTGTCCATTCATATTATCTTCAAATGTATCGATTATGCCCATCGTACTAAACCATCACATGTCTATAAGTATTCACTAAATGTCATTTCATTATACTACATCAATAATCAACAATTTAAGTTAAGCGTGGTTACCAACTTGGAATCGCGTATTTCACGACGAACAATGCAACCGGGGACCAAACAAATGCCAAGGGAGGACTAGGGTTACAAAAAAAAAAAGAGTAGGGTAACCAATTTGCCAAAACCGTCTGAACAGTTGGGACTACCCATTTGGACGAAAATCACAGCAAACCTAGGAAACCCACAACAAACTATAGATTTTGATACTTTCACTCCAACTCAACAAGATAGGTCCAAACTCAGTAATTTAAGGTACCAAAGACCAAAATACAACTAGAAGAAGGTGGATTTAAGTCAAACTAATGAGATCAAACAACAAATTCAGTGATTAACTCAAAACCCTAGACAAGTAGATTTTCAACTAAATCAAGAGAGACATGATCACATTGAAAATTTATACAAGATATGCACATATAAACACAAAGAAAATGTGGAGGAAATCTCTATCTTAAACGGGTTGAACTTGGGTTGAGCTAGAACCAAGAGCTTAACCTCCAATCTTGAATCCTACCGCAAAACCCGAGCTCCAAAAGGTGTGGAGATGGTATATCTATGTTGGGTTGATGTGGGAGTGAGTGATTTGGAGTGTAGGTGAAGAAAATCAAGAGATGGAGGGGGAGAGAGAGGGCCGGCTCACCCCATGGGAAAATCTGATTTTTTCTCTCTCTCATTCCTTTTGTAGTATAAAATGCATACACACCCCTCCAACTCACTTGTGTGTTACAATCAAGTCCAACACCTAACCATATCTCACATTGACCCACATTTCAACACTTAAATGGAACTTTATAAACTAACCCACTTAAAATTTTAAATAACTTGTGAAAATTTTCAAGTCATTACATAATCTGCGGCCTCGAGCATAGCACTATTGCAGTCACACAGAGAGGCGGCAGTGGGGATCTGCTAAGTGGGGTCCACAATGCAACCTTTGAGGACAAGGTCAGTGAATTCAAATACAAAGGGTTGGAGGTTGTAGTTGACTTTATATTTGCCGTCGGAGGTGGCCCAAGTGGAGGCGTCTCATATGGTGGCATAGAGGGACATGGGTTTTGATAGGGATCGCCGCCCATGGCGGGTTGCGGGTTACTTCTCTGATTGGGACTTCGTCCATGAAGAATTTGAATGAATAACCATATTCCTTAAAATATAGGTAACCAATTCATATCAATCCCTTATATTTTGGTAACTTCAATTATTCCTTTCATTTAATTATGGAATATATGTACATACTCTATGCACATTTGAGTATAGTATACTGAATGAATCTCTTAATAAAGGTACTTTGGGTCATTCATCCAATTTCGCGATGGGAACATAAGCATTCAAACCCATTAGGATGTGAACATAATTAGAGCTTCCAAATAGGGTGCCTATTTAAATTTCTTTTAGGAAAAAAGTGTTGTGGTTTTTAATCATTTTCGGATAGTATTCCTTTTGTTCCATTTTGTTTACTTTTTATTTTTTTATGTCCCGAAAGTACTTTTTGCATTCTATGAAAAAATCCCCAAATTGTCTCAATTTTCATAAAATGACCCTCACAAATGACTAAAAATAGTTTTAAAAGCAAAAAAATAAGAATAAATATTGAAAATCTAATCAAATTTTCTAAAGACGTGTATTAATTGCACGACGCTTCAAAAGTCGATATCTCCGTACAGAGGAAAAAATGGGATGGAGGGAATTGAATTTATGCTAGCTAGTCAAGTTTTTATTGCTTCTTAAGACCTTAGTGCCCAGTTATAATCATGGTCATCTTTTCTCTTTACTATCAATTATGGTTCGTTGGAATTTTTGGATTATAACTGGTAATATTTTCTCTTTACTATCAATTATGGTTCGTTGGAATTTTTGGAAAGTAAGGGCATAGAAGAAAAAATTGAAACAATATCTTTCATTAATTATTTGACTTTAAAAAAAGGGAGATAATAACAATATACTATTGATTACAGTAATTTGTTTTTGTATGTAGTAGTTCTTGCTATGTCTTTCTTACTGTAATTAATTATTCTCTTATTTTGCTTTTCTTTCCAGCAGTTACACACACTGTTGGAGTTACCTCCCTCGTTTAGGTTCACAAATATTTTGGATGAGGTTTATGATCCATGAGTTTTTCATTTCTTAGGTGTTAGATCCACTCTTCTTTTAAAATAGGACAAAGACCGGCGCCGGTACTAGAGTTGGTCGTCGGCACTGGACATTGTGACCGGAAATTGGGAAGAAGATTTTGACCGACAAAAATATTGACCGACGGATATGTTGACTATGTAATAAAAAAATACATAAATGAAGGTGAACATATGAGTTCATTCATTTGTTTAAATTTAAAACAATATTACTCCGTAATTTGCAAGTAAGAACAGCTAAGTTCATCTGTTGTATAAATAAGAATAAATAAGTTCCTTTATTGAAATTTAAAACTATTTTTATTAGTATAAATGAAAACATGAGTTCATATGTTTATAAATAAGACTAATTTAGAGTATAATTATGAACAAATAAGTTCATCTGTTGAAATTTACGATTCAAGCATAAATGTGAACATAAAATATCATCTGGTGTTGAAATTTAAGAATAATACGGAGCCTAAATAAGAATAGATAAGTTCGAATGTCCAATTTTAAGACTAAATAGATAAACGAAGACATAAACAAATAAGTTCATCTGTTAAAATTTACAATAAATTCAGATAAAGTTATTATAAGAACATATAAGTTTATCTGTTTGCATTGGTAGCTCTAGGAACTTTTAACAAGGTGTTCAGGAATTACCTTAACTCTACAAGCTCTATTAACTAGTTATATAAGCACAATGTTTATAATCAGTCTCGACCAAATATTACGAAAGTATATAAGATGTTACAATTGCATGTTCTCGACAAATTCTATATTGTAAGCCAAGTAAAATTAAACCGTTGCATGTACTACTACTTATTGTAGGAAATTGTGTGACAAATAGGTTCGTATGAATTTTTTGATAGATGTTCTTATTTTATGAGATATAGAGTTGATTTTTGTTCTGAGAAAAGCTAGAGCATAATACTGATATCAATAGATATTTTTTTCTCTAATTATTTAATTTTTGTCATTAAGAGTATGAACTTTATTTTGAGCTAACGTATTGCATGTACAAATTTTTATGGGTAAGGTGTTCAAATATTTTTTAATTTAGTGTTCAAGAATGGCTAAACTAATATAAATTTAAAATCATTACATGAATTATGAAACAAATGTTTTTTGGAGGGTGTTCAAGTGACCGCCCTTTGATGGAATAGAGCACCCTAATCAGTTGTACATATCCAATCACCATCATTTATTTATTTATTTTATTACATAGTTAACACATTCGCCGGTCAACACCTTCTTCCTCATCTCCAATAACTATGTGCGGCGCCAGGCACCAGACACCAACTTTGACACCGGCGACTTTCCAGTGAAGTTCCCGGCCGACTAATTTTCTGGTGAACTTTTCCGGCGCCGGTTGATAACATTGATGCGCTAAAAATGAAATTCTAATTTAATGAATGTTCAACATGGTGAATTATGATTTTGTGATTAGTTTTTGGCAATAATTCATATCTTACTAATGGCCTTTTTTGTGTTGAAACCTAGTGGCCTTTTTTTTTTTCCTAATTGAATATTGAGGGTGTCCAAAATATTTTTTCTCGATTAATCCCTTTGTTACATGCAATTTCCATCCCATACCTGGTAATTAGGGCCCAAGTCTTGGGGTAACATCAGGGGGAGTGAGTGAATGCTGGTGGACGGTTTTTGATGGGTTAAGGAAGCCCAATATTCAGGGCCCATCATGTTAATGGGCATTCAACTACTTGGTCATTTATATTTTAGTGCAAGGTGTATGTGAGCACGCAAGACCCAAGAGCAAAACATAGGACTTGATCTTGTTTCGATCGAAATTCTGTTACTACATGATACTCCAGTTTGAGTAGTATTTTTCTCTAAGAAACAGCAATGTCAGAAGTTGAGCACATGAAAAGATTCCATCATGAAGCCCAAGGGCCTGTATTAAGGTCAAGGAAAATGCTACAATACACATCCCTTATTTGGGTGTGTATCACGTGTATGATACACACCCCTATAAAAGTTACGAATTTTTTTGTAAAAGTTACGAATTTTTATAAAAGTTACGAGACATACCAAAATGTTACGAATCATAAAAAAATGTTACGAATCACATTGCTAAAAAGTTACGAAAAACTAAAAAATGTTACGATTGCCGATGAGGTGACACAATCTGGACCATACAATAGGTGCATATGATACACCCAAATAAGGAGTGTGTATTGTAGCCATTTCCTAAGTTCAAAATGTGTCTAGCATTACCTGCATGCATGGAGAGAGGACCTTGTTCGTTTTGGGTTTTGAAACCGATTTTCTTAATTATTACTCAATCATTGCTCACATTTCCGTCTAATTATCACTCTTATTTTCAAATATTATTCTTATTTCTCTCTCTATCTCTATTTTTAATCATTACCCTCATTTCTCTCTCCAATCATTATCGAAAAACCAAAACCAAACAATGTTGTTCCAAATCCTCTACCGATCATGTCAGAATAGAGCAACCAAACTCTTAGGGCTAACTATTCGAAAATTGACTCAGTAAAGACTCGTTCGATTCGTTTACTAAACAAACCAAACTTGAACTTTAATTTTAAGCTCGTTTAATAAATGAGTCGAACTTGAACTTGACAGTATTAAACTCAGTTAAGATCACAAACCTCAAATATATGTATGTATCATGAGAAATTCATATATAAACTTGAATATGTAGAGATTATATAACTTGTGTATATGATAAATTTTATATGTACAAAATAATTTTTTTATAACTTACACTTATAAACTAAGGTGACTCGTTAAATTTTCATTGAGGTCAAGCTCGAGTTTGCCAAAAACCTTAACAAATGATCTTAAACATTCAGAAGCTTTACTCGATTTGGCTCGTTTTCAGCCCTACTAATTAGGGCTGCAAACGAACCAAGCTACTTGCAAGGAGTTGGAGGCTCGGCTCGTTTATAATTGAGCCGAGCTTTACACTCCAAAGCTCGGCTTGGCTCAAAAAAGCTCGACTCGTATATATAGGCTTCGCTCGTTTATAGATGCTTGTTTAGTAAATGAATTGAGTTTTGCTAGTTTACAGTCGAGCTCAAGCACAACAAAATTTGGCTCGTGTCCAGCCCAACTACTAAATGCTATGCCAAATGCCCCTCCTTTGCCCTAAGCATTAAGCACTATAACCAAAAAGATATAACATTATAAACAGTTGAATATATAGTGTCTCCGTAGAAGAGTCAATGACTAGACTGAATTAATGATGTTCTAGTCCACTAAAAGTTCATACCTTCCTTCACATTGCCCATTTCCCTTACAATGTCTTAATGGACAAGCATATTTTGGGCTTCAAATTGAAGCCTTCAATGTGTCAAGTTAACGGCAAAAAAACAGAGAAATCATTGTGTCCTTTAACCTTTCATCCAAACACTGAAATTGTGGGGGCTGACTTGTGACTACTTAACAACCCATGACAAATTCATTGGATACTTTCAATTTATATGACCCTTTAACTCAATGTGTTACCCCAAAATCACTCCAAAGAAACAGAGGCGGTTAAATTCTTTTCCAAAAAATTTTAGCACCCTAGTTGCTAAAATCTTTTGAAAAACTAAAGCTAGTAGCCTGTTACTCCCTCGTCTCAAATTATCCGCTCCCCACGAAAAGTCGTGTAATTTTTAGATAAAAAATAAAATATTTCTGTGCATTATTTTTATGAATTTGTTCACACCAAAATGAAGTACTTTATGTGTTTTTTAGCATGGTGCATGTATAAAGTATTTTATTGTTTATATTAAAATTACACGATTTTTCTTAGGAGTCCAGCATTTTAAGACTGAGGGAGTAGAATACACCTGTGCTTTGTAACGGTATTTAGTAAAATGTGGTACTCACGAAAATGCAAGTAACTCCCCTTGGTTGCGATTCTCATTAGTATGAGTTCCTTTATGAAATAGAAAGTCTAAGTGCCCATAAAGCGCATCCAGAATTTACCCCGAATGTGAAAATTAATGGTCCATATTCACATTTGGAGTAAATGTTGGGTGTATTTTTTGTGTATGTAGTGGTTCTGTTTGTGAAAATATTACTCCTATGTTCTTCATGAGTATGAGTTCATTTTTGAAAACTCAACAGAAAACAAGTCTTGAAGGATTTGGGGATCATGTCGCACTGCGGGATTGTAGTGCGGCGTCTGAGCCGTTAATCGCATAATCAACAACTTGGATTTTATTTTGGCACTTGCATGATCCGAGCTATTCATTGCCAAAATAAAATCCGAGCCGTTGATTGCCGCGTGTGCCACACTACAGAGTTAGTGCGGCACCACACCTGTTTCGGAAACATAAAAACAAAAAGTTTCAGAAAATAAATCCAAACAACGAATTCTGAGGACTCGAGGGAAAAAAAAAAACAAATTATCAACATTTCATGATCAAATATCAACGGAAGGCCTATGAGTGTCCAATTTTGAAGTCTAACAACAAACAAAAACCTTGTGTTCATCTAACCTTACAAAAGAATGATACAGAAACAAAACCATCAAAACAATTTCAAGAAGGAGAAGGTCTATAATGATGCTCAATCACCGGCACCGTCCTCGTAACCGCGGCGGTATGAGCCCTCACATGCCCCACCATTGTCACCTGCAGAGCTTCCTCTTCATAAGCCCTCCTTTCCATTTCCTCAATCCTTGCTTTCCTCTTCACCTTCACAAACAAAGCAATCAACAGCAAACACAGCAGGAAAGCCCCCAGCGCCGCCCCAACCGACGTCCCAACCACCAATTTCCACCGGCTCACCTTACCCAACGTCCTCTCTGGCACCACGGGCGACTCCACCACCAGCCCAAAATGGCCGTCACCGAACGCTGCGCAAAGGTTAGGCCCCAGTTGGCTCGATAGCGTGACCTTGCCATCGTGCCCAAAGGTAGCGCATAACGGTATAAGCCCCGTGGCATTGTTCAGGATGGTAGTGTTTCTGAAATCTACAGAAATGGCCGGAGTTTTCCCGCGAGCTAGAATAGAAACCTGTAGTGATTTGCTCGAGTTCGTAGCGTTATCTGCCTGGTAAGCTAGGAGGCCTAAAACAGGCGATACGAGCTGATACCCGGATAAATCGTAGTCGTTGTCGTTGCCGTCGTACAAATAAGACCAGTTGAAGCCGAGGTTTTGTACAACTAACATAACTCTCTCTACACAAGGGTACACAGTCACTCCAGTGGGGAGATGAATTTGCATGGCTTGAGCTCCATACCTACTGAGGCTGCCACAACGAAATCTCGCTGCGTTTACGGTTATGCCGGAGAGATTTGATGGCAGATTTACAGTGTGGAATGTCCCTGTCTTGAAGTAATTTCTGTAGGACTTGAATGAGTAATCTCTGATGAACAGATCAAGACTTTGAGTTGATCTGAATCCTTGAGGTTCACTTTTTGCAGATGAAGTTAGTGAAAGGAATATGAGTGTGAGGGGAAAAAGAGAGCCCATTTTGTGGAAGGCAGAGGTTTGTTTGTTAGAAGAAAGTTAGTTATTAGGACTATAATGTGGTGTTCTCTTTTTTTTTTTTCTTTTTTGAGGTTAAAGGAAGGCTATAATTAATTAAAAATTTAAAACCCTTTTTTGGTTTAGTGTACATTTTATGCTAGGCAGCAGAGAAAACAGTTTGGAGTGTTGGGAGAAAGATAAATTATGTGAAAGTTTGACAGATGTAAAGTGAAGCAAAGCAAAAAGAGAAGGTAAAGTTCACTTTTTTTGTTTCTATAATCCTGGGGCTTTGGTGAAGGGAATATGTCAGTTCAGTTGTGGAAGTTGAGTTCATTCTTTAATAAAACTGCCTGTAGATTTAGCAGAGGTTAGCTGCAGCTAGGGTGGTTGTCGAAATCTCCATTAGAAAACATAAGATTATCACATGTTAAAATTCAAGAAATTCTTAACATTATTCTTAACGCGAGGATTTGGCTTGCCTATTTTCGAGTTTGAGGTAAAGATACGTTGGCGTGGCCCTTTTCAACCATTAGTGATGTGATGGAGAGCTACATTACAACCAAGTAACCGAACGAATTATGTTTCAATGCCTCATGACCAAGGTATTTTCCTCCACTGTAGATCTGGATTAGATAACTTTGGAGGGGGCTTAAGCCCTTCGTTCGGAACTGTGAAAAATGAAAGAAAGTAAAGAAAAATGAGAGAAAAGTTGGGGAAAATTTCACCGACTGCACTGTGTTTTGCCATTCTCTTATTCTCTCTCTCATTTTTTTTTCCCTTTCTTTTCCATAAGTTCCAAACGTTTTGTCACAAAAAAAAAAAAAGCCCTTAGCGTTGACCAGTTGAGCTGAATTTTGGGGATACACATGAGGTGATGATTGATGGCATTTCATGTGAAAAGGGGGAAATGAAAAAGGAGGGGTTAGCAAATGGCAGGCGTGCTTAGGGAATGGAGTGAGGGAGGCATGGATTCCTCTTTGGGGACCACCAGTACTCTATTGGTGGTTTTGAGTACCAGCATGTCCCCCACTCCCACAGCTTTGTGAGTCTTGTATTAGCTAGCAATGGGCCATTGGAAAAGGCTTTTCCACAGTTTTTTTGGACTCTGATAGGGTCCATATGAACACAAAATGCAGGCAAAACCAGAAGGAATCTAAATCACATATAGAGATCTTTTTTATTGTTGCTGGAGTCTGCAATTCTGGTCTTCTATATATACAGGGAGATTTTTCTTTCAAAATATAATCTGCTTACAAAGTGTGTCATCCCACCCTGGAAACTCGTGCTAGCACTTTTTCATATCATCATCCCCTTCACAAAGGACTCACTCTGCATTTGAAAGCCCTGCAGGTGTTATTCACCGTCCCACATAATGTTCTGTGGATGTACGTAATTTATCTCCTCAAACCTTTACAATACGTAACAAACAATCAAATCTCTAAAAAGAGGCATGGCACTACAAGGACAGATAACCGAGTTTCCTAAAACAGTATTAGAATCAAGATATTGTTTTTAGCGACGTTAAGTTCATGTATTGTTTAGGAGACGGGAGACCTAACTAATGTGTTTAACAATGAAAACAGCAACACAAACTTTGAAAACAGACATTTTTTGCTAATTTACCAATGAATCCAGAAAGCAAATGGAAACGTAATTAATCAAAACCACTTATACATAGACGAGTGCAACTTACTTCTCATGTATTACATTTTATCAGGAAAGCAAACAAAGAAGGGAAGCGAAGGGAGAATGAGAACGGCTGTTGGGGTTCAAAAGGGTGACCTATCTGACCACCCTGACACCTTATATTTGCTTCATGCATTTAGAGAGCTAATGAAGGTATTTTAATATCTATTGCTCAGAAGTCGATCACATTTTTGTAGCGGGTACGGTTACCTCCACTCAAGCATTGCTTCCTTCTGGCAGAGTAATCAAGCGTGAAGTTGAATCATAAACCATTTCAGTTCCACAACTGAGGAGGATTAAAAAAACAAGGTTCAATATTACTGAAACTATAAATGTTGCATTTTTCAGGTAGAAAAAATGTCACCAAGTACATGATTGCAGGAGTATAAATGAGGTACTATTTAAGTGCGACGAAACCTTATGTGGATAACCACGGACTTTGAGAACACTAGCTCTTTTGTTCAAACTAAAAATAAATGACACCAAAAACATGGTTGAACAGATGCAGATAAGGATTATGGAGTTCAACAACTACTCTGAACAACTTCAAACTTACTTTGAGCATTTAACTGTGTTGGTGGAACCGCCACTAGATATCGAAAGTATAGTCCCAAAGAAGGAGACATTTTCCGTTCCACAGTTTGGACAAGGTCCCTAAGAAGAAATGACGTACGTTAGTTTGGATACCAAACGTGACATGGTCGCTTAATATATAAATCTTTAAGCAATTACAACAAGAATCCTACCTTCAAGATCAAAAAGTCCTTCACAATGAAGTTTGTGATTGATAGAGCTAACCACAATATGAGGGGCACAGCAGCAAACCACGTGAAGATGAAACTGAAAGGTTCTGGAAGCTGCACATTTAAATTGACATAACAGTCAACATCGATATACTGAAGTAGAAACAACAAATATTATTCACGAAAGAACCAGAAGATATTTGTATAATGTTGAACATGTCTCACATTGTCATAGCAGCTGTGCTTTTGGCTTTACCTTATACGAATTCCCATGATCTACCTATGACGCAACTATTTTCCATGCAATATAATGACATAACTTGACCAGAGAATCAGTCAAGTAAACTTGATTAATTATTCTTTGACTAACAACTAGATACACAAGAAGGCAATGGAGAAATATTTACCTCCAAAAGATACGTGATCTCAAATCCAGTCAAATCATCCAAGAAGAAAAATCTGCAAAAAGAAATATTTAACAAGAGGATAAATTTTTGGGAGGAGATCAACTGATTTTGAGGTTCTATCTCATGGGGTAAGATCATCAACGAAAACATCCAAAGAAACATATTTCACAAATATACAGTAATACCGGCAAGACAATACTTACAATCCCAGTGCAATAACAGCAGCAGGGACATTCAAGAGGAACATCTTGAAATAGTCAACAGCCAGGTCACTATAGACCTACAGGAAGAAAATAAATCAGCTCAAGAAATACCAAGCCTGAGTAGAACAAAAGGGTGGACCACTTTCAACAAATGAAGTTTAAATAAGAGGAAATCAATTCTTTTCCCCCGCAATAATCAGAACTTTTCAAATATCACCTAGTACTACGCCTACTGTTAGTTTACGATTGCGAACGAGTCCTACAGTAGTTAATATTTACATCAGAGAAACAGAAAACCAAAGTGCTGTTAGATAGCTTGAAATACATTGTTGGACCCATTTCCTAACAGCCTAAGCTTTTGGGAAAGTCGGTAACTTAACATGGTATCAGAGCTTTGGTTGCGAGACGTCTTGGGTTCAAGTCTCTCTGTTTGCATTCTGTTTCTCCCCTTCGTATTCTATTATGCTCTCTCTCTCTCTCTCTCTCTCTCTCTCTCTCTCTCTCTCTGTGAAAATTTGCATCTCCACGTGCAAGGAGGAGTTGCACATGAGGGAGGGTGTTAGATAGCTTGATATACATTAGTGGGCCCATTTCCTAACCACTTAAGCTCTTGGGAGAGTTGGTAACTTACAAGTACAAGCATCATAATCTCATTAAGTGCATAAGTACTTCCTAGCATGCAATAAAAGGCACAGCATTCCATTGCTGACTTTAATTATTAGCGTTGGGAGTTAAGAATTGCAAATACCAACATTTCAAATCTTCAAGAGGCATCAACTTTAGTGAATAGCCCATCCACAGTGTGTGTGTGTGTGTGTGTGTGTGTGTGTGAGAGAGAGAGAGAGAGAGAGAGAGAGAATAATTGACATACAATGGTTTCAGAACTAACAGCTATGAGAAAGTAAATGCACTTGGCATCTGATCCATAAACACAACACAAATTGAAAAGCATGCAGCTAATTAAGTAACAGTACACACCTTTTTACTGCGGAGACTGCATCTTGGACCTTCAACCACAATTTCACTCCCGTCAATCTGCGGGATAAAAATGAAACGAGAAGAAACACAATGAGATGTCATTCCAATGTCACAAAGTTTAGAGCAAAAAATTAAAATGAAAGCCTAACATCACAAGCTTAAAGCTTAAAATATCAACCAGATAACCATGAGTGGAATTAACATATATGCTTATAAGCTAATAGCTTCAAGTCGTCAACTTCAAATATAGGAACACCTAACAAAAACTGCGAGGACATTTAACAACAACATGGATTACAATCAAAGCTTCAGGGTGTATATTGGAGTGTTCAGAAGTTACATGAGGAAAAATAACTCGACAATAGAATATAGAATGCTGCTTCCGAGGATAATCACAGGGCTATCGATGTAGAAGATTTGGGTATATCGCCCACACCAAATGACCAAACATAATCAAATATTAGGGAGCAAATGTGAGAGTAAAAACTAGGCTTAGATTCTTAGGACATGCCTACACCACGATAGTCGCAATCATAATTACGCTGTCTGAAGTGGAAGTATATCTAAGATATAGTACAAGTTAACTGTTAATGTGCACAAGAACAGGAAGCGCATGTAAAGTACCTTCAGTTGTCTCTTCAAATTGTCGTACTCCTGATCGTTCAGTATTGGTTTCCCTGCTACATAAGCCATAGAAGCTTCCAGAAACTTCTGTTCATCAGAAGCTGCACAAAAAAAGCAGAATCATACATCTCAGACATTCATCAAATGTTAAACTAATCTGGTGGAGGCTCCATGTATAGAATTTGGGATGTACTTAGCATGACGACACTACTTCCTTCCCACATTAGTTCTTCCTTGAGGTTATCAAACTCCTCATTTGACATAATAGCCTTTCCCTCATAGTAGAAAGACTGCAGAGCAAAACAAAATCTCTCACGAATAGAACATGACAACAAACTTTTACAGAACCAACAACTATTTAGATTGAAGCATATAGTAACTCCTTCTTTTATTTATCTCAATATCCAAAACTCTGAAATATAATGCTGACAAATGTATGCAACTGTTTTAATTAGAGAACAGACAGAACTGAAATCCTGAACTCAATTAGGGAGTCATAGGATAACAAAAATGAAATGTTCTGCTTTACTACCTGTAGTGCTTGAAGAAATTCCTGTTCAAGCTCCCCCAATGACTTCTTCCCTTTCTTGTCTATGCTACAATATTCTAAGATCTTACTGTCAACCACCTCATCTTCTTGGACCTGACCTGCAAGAAGCAGTATAGTTGGAAATGCAATCCTTGAATTGTCACAAAAATTTGCTGCCTGTTTTTAACTCATATCTGCTTTTTATCAACTGTTAGGGTTATTAACTATTTCTCTCTGATTAGAATTCTTAGCAAAAATACAATTATTATAGCAACCCTCACAGGTAAGAGGGAAAGAAAACACGTTTGCCAAGGGCACACCTATGCATATATCTACGGACAAGTCAACCGGCTTGGCGCCTGGATGACAGAGGAGGCCAGCGGTCCACCAGTGAAGGCAATCCCACATCGCAGGAATAAGAAAATACGGTTGATATAAAAGGAAATGCTCATCTACTGTCCATCAACCTCAGTTCAAACTTCTGGTCTGAGTAGTGAGGCTTCTTGTTTGGGTACACAGGGCCAGTAGGTGTGTGGGTCATCATATGTGGTATTACAAAAACAACCCCGATCCCCATAGTGCAGGCTCAGTGGCTGCAACCAGTTGGGTTTTGATTGGGGTCATTGGGCTATGAGTCGTAACGGCTAACGAGGATGCTGCAATCCAAGGTGGGACAATTCTAAAGACCTGTCAACCAACCAGGTGCCGAGACAGTCAACCGATGAAGGGACCAATCGACCGGCAAGGTGCCCGAAACACTGGTGAAAGGCAATCCCCCATCGAAGGAATATCATAGTACGGTTTAGAATATCAGGATAGTCAGCTACTATCTGTCAACCTGAGTTCAAACTTTTGAGTCAAGTTGTGAGACTCCTTGAGCTGTTTGACAGGGCCAGTGAGTGCACTGGTCATGAAATAAATACACATCAAATGTAAACGGGAAAAGTAGTTTTCTCTAGAACAAATTAAGTCCATAGTTGTTTCTCTAATTTTTCAGGCAATACTGTCACTATAGTCTAGTATCATGTATAGCTTTAACTTGAGTAAACTTTCCCAATTATTTTTGTTCAGCTAGATAAGCACTAGAGGGGTTCAATGTTTAACGTCAAGCCAGGTAGTAAGTAACCTTAAGTTCTAAACTTTTGATCCATCCCATTAACTCAATTGAGCTTCAACAAGACCTCAATCATTGAACAACAATGAAAATCTCACCTACTATGTTCAATGGCTTCTCGTAGTTGTTTCCCTAAGACCACTCCTTACTATGTTTGGGGCAGGCAATGCTAAAAAGCTTAGGCTTTCAAGGCTACTTGACTCTGTAGATACCAACTTTTGACGACATAAATGTATAAAGCCAAAACATAACCACAGCAGCTGGTCTGATCTGACCCTAGAAACTAACATAAATAGACAAGCCAAACCTCGTCATGAGTCTCATGACCACTTCCTATTAATCATTGGGTTTGTCGACCAATATGTCAACCTTGCAAGCCAATGAATGAACATGGAGGCAGCAGTAATCCAAGGCACAGTTAATATGCAAGTGCAGCTGTATTAATTTCAGTCCATGGGGAAGTTATTAGGCAGACTACATGACGTGTTAGAGGCAAAGGTTAAGAGATCAGACACAAAGGAATACTCATCAATTCCCCATGCACATGCTCCAGCACCAAGGGGATTAGGTGTGTTATTGGGTTATAAATTTCGCTGCTGGTCATTCGCCGCGTTTGAATGCTACAATTGGCAGATGTTTAACTAATCGGTTGGATAACTAATCACATGGCATTGCCAAATGCTAATCCACTCATTTTCAGTTAATCTGATCAGGGTAATAGTCCTAGGAATTTAGCCTCCCATTATTAACCCAGCCAATAAAACATAGGTTCTCTTCATAGACAAATTTTCTTAACTACTGCGACAAAAAGAGAGCCAGTTATACCAATAACACCAAAAATCCTATGGAAACCTAAACGGATTTCAGTTCATCCCCAGCTTAGAACTATACTGAGTGGGTGAGTTTTAAACAATTTGATCAAATAATATAGATGGGATTCACATAAAGAACCTAACCAGGCTGATCAGTAGTGGCCCTGGGGGAAAGAATGAAGAGTCTGCGTCGGAAACAGAACTGGCAGCCGACGAGTGGTACTGAGTGAACACCTGGAAAGGAAGCAGAGGAAGAACAAGAAGAAGAAGTTGAAGAGAGTGAAACAATGGGTTTTGTAAAGGGAGCAGTGAGTGTACGAGGGGGTGTTAGTAAGTAGGCCAATTTGGCGGCCATTTGTGGTGGCAGTGGTGGTGGTGGGTGACAAGTGGAGGCCAAGATGTGGTGGGCAAGGGTTGCATTGTGTAGTTTTTTGGGAGTATGGCTGAGTTTAGGGGGGTGGGAAAGAACAGGGGATAAGGCAATGGCGAAATGTGTGGAGGGTAATTGAGGGAGAGCGTCAAAAGATCGGATTCTTTTCTGTGGGTGGGTGCCGGGTAGTTTGTTTGGTTTTTGACGGGGAAAAATCAGATGCTAAACTGCCAAGTCACGAATGATACGAAAGAGAAAAGGCAAGAATTTTTTGTGGCTAAAAAGAGGTAAAACAACGGGGACAGATGGGTGTGCACAGACGGTGCACAGATAGGTCTCGGGATTCACTTTAGGATCCCACACGGCCGATCCGAGTCGTTCATTCATCTCAAAATCAAATTCCGAGGGGCCCACGCGGAGATCAAGTCAATCGGACGTCCCTAAGTGCTCGATCCAAAATCACCTCATTTCATTCAAAAAGTACGAAATGTGGTGATTTTGGATCGAGCACTTAGAGACGTCCGATCAACTTGATCTCCGCGTGGGCCCCTCGGAATTTGATTTTGAGATTAATGAACGGCTCGGATCGGCTGTGTGGGACCCAAAAGTGGGTCCCCGAGACCCATCTGTGCACTGTCTGTGCACACCCATCGGTACGGGTAGAAGGGCTAATTTACCCGCACGTGAAAGTGTACAGATTTTAACATACATGTAATTAGAATTACAGGTACCGATATGATCGCACATTCGCATCCATATCAGCACCTCTAATTCTAGCTTATTAATCTGATGATTTGTTATTCTCGATTTGTGTCTACAAAACTAGAATTAGAGGTACTTTCTTAAAATACGTTACTTGACTTTTGTCTTTACTTAAAATATAAATTGCGTTTGTCAATTTTGCGTTAAATTTTTTTGAATTATTGGTTCATTTCGACGAGAGTAAACAAAAAAGTAGTAAAAAATTATGACTTTTACCCAATTTTTTTAAAAAATATTCCTTTTAGCACTCCTAGCACTTTTAGCCTGAAAAACCTTGAGTCTAAAATCCCAAAAAAAAAAAAACCGAGTTAGAATAGTCAAAAAAGCCTTACAAGCTGAAGTTCTGCTCGACCTCCTCAAAGATATCTCGAGGTCCTGTGGAAGCCCTTCACAAGTTCCTCCAACGAGATCCCGACCGATCTCTCAACCCCTGCAGGAGGTGATCTTTCATCCCGAGCAAAAGCTTTGCCGAACTCATCTTGACCTGGGTTCGACTGCTCGCTCGGATCAGAATCAGATGTAATTCAAGAGTAATAATAACTCAATTTTTTAATTCAATTTGTGAGCATTGTGTGAAGCCCGCGGGGGCCCACGAGACACTTTTAAAAATGGTTTGTATCTGGGAGGGACTTGACAGCTCTGTCACCCCGCGCTCAAATCGAACCAATCAGCTTAAAAATAAAAAGCGATAATCAATGGGAAAAGCACGAGTAGGTCCAGTTTTTTGGGTCGTGCACGCCAAGCTCCATCAGTTTTTAAAAAATGCATCAAAAACTCCACTCATTAGTCTCTCTCTCTCTCTCTCTCTCTCTCTCTCTCTCTCTCTCTCTCTCTCCAGTTTTAATTTTAAATTTTGAACCCCCAAATCGTATGAAAGTGCTTAAACCTAAACCCTAGGGTATCCTATGAAAATTCTTAAACCACTAGAACGCTATAATAGGAAAGTGCACCATAAACCTAAACCCTAAGGTATCCTATGAAAATGCTTAAATCCTAGGGTACCATATAAAAATGGCTAAACCTAAACCATATGGTATCCTATGAAAGTGCCTAAAATCTTAGGGTACCCAATGAAAGTGCTAAATTCTAAATGTATGGTCTAAATTCTAAATGTATGATCTAAATTTTAAATGTACAGTCTAAGTTCTAAATGTACGGTCTAAATTCTAAAATGTACATTCTAAATGTACGATCTAAATTCTAAAATGTACATTTTAAATTTAGGGTACCCTAAACTTTAAGGTACCTATGAAAGTGCCTAAAATCCTAGAGTACCCTATGAAAGTGTCTAAACCACTAAAACACTATAACAAGAAAATGCACCCTAAACATAAACCGAAAAATAAGAGTGATTGACCTTAATGGTAATTAAAAAGAGTGATTGACCTTAATGGTAATAAATATTTGTTTTGTGACCTTAATGGTAATAAACTCATAATCAATGTGATCACTGGATTTGAGCAACACTAAATAAATGGTTCCATATACGGATCAATTATACTAACAAAAGACGAGAATTAACTCTTTTCCAAATAGATAATCAAACTTGTGGTTGTCCAAACCGGACTTGAGGGCTTTGCCAGTAATGGACTTGGTGCCCTGAGCTCGATCGGATAGCACAATAATTGCTACAAAAAATATTTTTCTTTCCAAATATGCCCGTAAGCTAGAATTTCAATTCTAACACATCTCTTTTTATTGTTGGCGCCAATTTCCTCATACTTTGTGTTTGAGTACCAGAATTGAAATACTACCTTCCTTTGTTGCTAAAATACCGGTGTGTACAGTACAAGTTTGAGTCTCATTGATGTGTACGGTACGAGTTTGAGTTAGAGTGATTGATGTGTACTCATTTAAACAAAGGGGCAAAAAGGGAAATTAACAAAGTTTCAATTGTTATTTTGGGAAATTGGACTTTCATTTTGGGACGTCCAAAAATGGAATAGTGGACTTTGAAAATGAGACAGAGGGAGTATATAAAATGACTAGGGATTGCATGTGCCTAAAGGCACGACGCAGCATGTTTTGAACACAATTTAAATAAACTTATCCTTCTTTACTATTGAGCGTACATATTTATTGACCTTCTTTACAGATGCATGGTTACTCGTGCCTGAAGGCACCATCTTTACAAATGATTTTACCACACTTAATCATTTTAGCGCATATCCATGCCTTCTCGAAGAGTTCAGTACAATATGACTTCTAGTGTCCTTAGCAAGGTGTGAGTAAATTGATCGTGCCTAAAGGCTCACACTTGCATACTTTTATCACCACAAAAAACTAATTAACTATTCGTTCTTGTTGACTACATCAACTAATCTAGGATCCAACAGCTCCATCGATAGTCACACTTGAAGAAAACAACATAAACAATCTTTATGCAGAAGTAACGTAATTGCATGAACAACAAATCATAAGTCTGTAGCACTTACAAAACCGAACTTGGCACCGAAGAAACTCAATCTATCTCCATCGTCTAATCCACAAAAACACAAATCCCGATGCAATTCAAAATTTATTTGATCATGAAACCATGCTACATCAAAATTCTCTGTTAGATCCTACCCCTTCTAACCCAAAATTGACGCTTGTCGAATCTATCCAATACTTACCATAGTCAATTCCTCTATCCTCATCTGCCTCTACCAATAGTCACTCTGTTTCCCAATCATCTTGCCGAAAACGTGGAAACCACTGTGTGATGCTCATGCACCCAAGCCCCCTTCAGGGCCATATTTTCTCTTAGCTTTCCCAAACTGTTTCTACCATCTGCAACCATAACCTCCCACTTCTTATAAACCTAATAAAAAAGTAAATTAACAAAGCTAAGAATATCACTTTACATTTTTATTTGTCCTTAGTCGAACGCAACACTAAGAAAGTGAAAACTGCACAATTTTCGATTGGAGCTGGAATACCAAAGATAAATTGCATGGAAAATCAATTCGATAAAAATTATTATTTAATGTAGTATTAGTTTCAAGCAATGGCTTTATACGCCTCCCGCAATTAGACTGCCCATGCCCAATGGCAATTCTCAACTTAATTTGATGTCAAATTAAACAAACCACTCTATCAAATAGAAATCATCGGATACAACAAACTGAATAGAACTTTTCTTTTACTTTTGATCCAATTTCACTATCCATCAATTTTAGAGCTTGAATAGAAGAAAAATTAAACAATATGTAATTACTTCATTCTCTCGAAGCAAAGCAAAAAAGGTGAACAGGGATATATAGGCTTACTTTATAGCAAAGCTTATCACTAAAATCGAGGATCACCAGGAAATGAAATTCCAGCATTGACAATTTTACCTTTCCCCTCATGGTTAGAAGCCTTGAAATAGAAACCAAAGGTCATCCCGAGAATTGAGCATCATCCTTACAAACCCTAGACGTCCATACCGATCCACTTCACCACACGGGTCTTCAACACTAAAAAAAGATGCACAACAAACAAAATACATGGCTTGATGAGATGTAAAAAAACACTAAAAAACATGTCATAATCACCAAAAAGAAATTTTAAAAAAAAGTCAGTCCTCAAACACAACTAACCATGAACAGCTCCAAACATCCTCATCATAACTGTTCGAAACGTCTTCGTATTAACAAACCTGAAATGGTTGGAAGCAGCGGTGTCGGCAGTTAGTTGGCAGTGGAAAGTCGTCATTCCTTATCTCTTCTTTTCTAACCAGAATTTCGTATAGGTAATAAGGCAAAAGACTAATTAAGGGAATGCATACGACTAATTAAGGGATATATGTACATAACATACAAAAATCTGATGTATGTAGATATAAGGAAGATATTGTATACCTTAATTTTACCGGAATTTTGAAAGTCATTCCTTTCTCTCTCTTTTTCCTCACTGGAAAAGCCATTCCTTTTTGTTTATCTTGTTCATTTGGCTTGTTATCATTATCACAAATAAAATCACTCCAACAATCATTCCTTTTAGGGATAAAGATACATCAAAGATCTTTGTTAGTACTTAGTAGAATTAATAAAATCACTCCAACAATCATTCCTTTTAGATTCTGTGTCAATCTTAGCCCTTGAAAAGAAATCCTCAACCTATGGGTTTCAAATTTGAATGAAAAGAAATAAAAGCCCTTGGATCAATTGGAGCTTAACTTTTGAATTCAATCACAGCCCTCCAAATTGCCACGGAGGACAGTTGTGAGAGGGACAAAATGTAAAACCGCTCTGTATTGTAATATAAGATATATAAGATATAGATTGTAAGAAGAAAAATGAGAAATCTTTAAAATATGAAAATGCCACGTAGGAAATTTTGAAAAAACCGTTGTGTAATATTACATAGATGCATGTGGTCTATGCTCTGCATGTGGTCAAGCATCTCGGGATCTCCGGACAACCAATTTTGGTTCTGGGCTAATGTTTCTAACTTTTTCTCATATGACCTTGGTAGTCTCCTAAACATGTTTTTAGTCTCGAAACTGTTCCATAAGCGTCTTGAAGCCTCCTGGTAGCAATTTTCAGGCCTGGATAGAATTTTCATCGTCCACTTTTTCCCAAAGGATCCTGGTAATCTCCTAAACTTGTTATCAATCTTGAAACTATTCCGAAAGCATCTCGGGGCCTCTCAACAGCCATTTTCGACTCCGAGCGGATTTTTCTAACTTTTTTGATCAATTTCCTCAGTTTCCTAAACTTGTTTTTAGTCTCGAAATTGTTCTGGAAGCGTCCTAAGATGGATTTTTTTTCAACTTTTTTCAAATGATCATTGCTATCTCCTAAACATGTTATTACTCTCAAAATTGTTCCAGACGTGTATGTGGCCTCCCGTCAGCCATTTTAGGCTCTGGATATATTTTCTCAACTTTTTTTAAAACTCTCCCTGAATCACCATTAATATGTTTCTATGCTTAAAAATATCTTGCAGGCAATTTTAAACCTCCCAGCAGCCTTTTGTCGGCCCAGATCATCTTTCTCCTTAAAATCAACTTCTCTAAAAAAAACTTTAGAAAATAACAATCCCCGCAGAGCATTTTCTTTTCAAATCAAACCATTTCAAATTACGTTTGACCTAATTCTCCCGTTTTGAAGATATGTAAGGGCCTGTTTGGGCGCCAATTTATTGCATTTTCCCGTTTTCATTTTTGGTTTTTGGCTGTTTGGCCGCTCATTTTGAGAACCCATTTGCCAAAACTCATTCTCCATTTTTCATGTTAGAAGCAGAAACCGAGAAACAGCTCTGGCGTTCCTTTTTGCATTCTCGTTTTCGATTCTCCTTTTTTGATTTTCTCCGGATCTTTTCTCTGCCACATGTACCCCTTTATTTACGTTGTGTTTACCCCTTTTCTTCTTCCACACACACTAACCAGAGAGAAGAAGAGAGACTCCTGCGATTGAAGAACTATTGTTGTTGCTCCTGTTCTTCTCTTCAGATCTGGTCACGTTCATCGATTGTTGGAGGTAATCTTCTCCCCCAACCCCAAAATCGAGGGTGGAGGGTTCTCTCGGATAGTAATCAACAGCACAAAAACAGAAACCAAAACAAAGGCCGTAATCAGTGACCGGTGGACCATCATCATCATCATAATAGGCGTCTAATTGAGGGTCAAAACGGTCACCGATGGAAATCCGGTGAACGGTGGAGTAGAGGAAGGTAATGATGGTTCAGTTTTCTTATGGGTACTCGAGAGAGAAGAGGTGTTGGGTTTGTGTTGAGAGAGAGAGAGAGAGAGTGAGAGAATTGGTTCGGTTAGTGGGCATTATCATGGTTTTTTTTTTACGGAGAAGTTGCTTTGGCATTTTAACAAACAAGGGTAAATTGGTAAAAATAAATTCATAACTCATTTTCATCATTTTTCTCCCAAACACTACTGTTTTTGCAAAATGTATTCTGCACATTTCTCCCAAACACTCTTCCCAGATTCAAAACTCATTCTGGTCATAATCCAAAAAGCCAAAAAGCCAAAAAGCTAAAAATGAAAAGCTGAAAAGTTGGTTCCCAAACACCCTCTAAGTAGCCTTGTGACCGGGCTCAATCGTTTTTCCTTTTTAGAATGAAAAAAGGTCTCAGCAATAAAGTTGTTACCACTTTTTTTTTAAATCTTAGTTCTCTTTTCATTGTTATTTTGGAAAGCTTTAATCAATGGTATTTTAAAGGAAGGGCAATACTAAAAGGTCGATGTGGTGATGTTGTGCTAAACACCCTCCCCCACTTGTAACAGTGATCTTTTCTAACTTCAAAGACCACAAAACTGAATCCCTCTTTTAAAAACAGATTCTTTGGACTTGTGAAATCCTTTATACAAAACGCTTGAATTATCTTCGAATAGTTCAAGAGCGACTTGACACACTAAATCCTATACTAGGTGGAGAGTCATTTTTCTAAAACATTCATTAGGCACAGTTGCAAATCCCGTTTTCTAAACCACGTTGCACTTCAATGAACTTGATTCACTCGACCCACTCCCCTTGTTCTTTTCTCAAGGCGGAAACTCTTGGTCGAAATTTTGGGCACGATAAAACTGTTGAATTTACCTCATCTCATTTATTAATGCAAAACAATTAGACTTCAAATAAAAGAAGAAGAGGATAATACGGGATTTTTTTTTTTTTTTTTGTGTGTCAATAAGTGAGATGTATTGATATATAAGCCTTGTTGCACTTACATAAAGGAATTCATTACAAATATCTTGGGCATAACCAAATTAATCATGTAATTGATGCAAAACAAGAAAATTACAGGTCAATTGATGTCTTTCACCACAACCTAGGCATCTCGCCTAAGGCACATTTTATTGAGAATTCATATATTGCAAGCAGTCTCAAAAAGAGATAAAGTGCTAGCCATGACAAAAGACTACAAGTACCAAAACGATCAGAAGGTTTCCCACCAAGTATGAACGAACCAATGAACTTCCAAAATTACAGATCTGACAAACCACCATGAGTCGCCCCCACAAAGACACCATATAGGGGGTAGAGCATTATGGGTACGGATCTCGTTGTGAAGCAACATCATCTAAAAGAATTTGATCTATAGATAAAATATTCGCCTAAAGATGAAACTAACTTCTCTTACAAAAAGGAGAGACACAACTCTCATAAATCAGACAACAAATAGTCGAAGAGATGTAGAACTAGTATCATGGCCTTCCTGTCCCACCGCCGTATAAGGGTAGTAAACCTTGGAGAGGGGAAGGTGAGAAGAAAAATAGATGTGGTGGCTAGCGTTTTCAGAGGAAGGCACGAGATTAGATTAATATGGGGACTTCGTAAAGCGAAAATTAGTATCAAATTTGTTACCTCATTTTTTATTGGGGTGAAATGTGGATTTTGTCAATAAAATTAAATTATTAAATTATGATTTTGATAATCTAAATGACTAACGAAGACTTGCTCGGTAGTAACCATTCTCCTAAAAGATTCTTGATACATCCAAAAACTAAATTGTGCAAAGGCCTTGGCACATAAATGTGAGGCGAGTCTAACCAAATATAAAAAGCGATAAACCTTGGGGTACAGAAAAAATGGGACAGAAATGGTACAGATCGCATTCAGGGACCCACTTTTGGGTTCCACTCAAGTGATCCGAACCGTTCATTGTTCTTAAAACATTTTTCCGAGGGGGCCCACAAAAAATTAGCTCAATCTAACGGTTAGAAGTGCTTGAACCAAAGTCCCACCGTTTCAAATCTCCCTCTCTCTCTCTCTCTCTCTCTCTCTCTCTCAACTCCCTCCCAACTCCCTCGTTAAACTTAGCTAATGTGGTAGGAGCCATGATAAGGAGTTATCTTTAGGAGCTTCTGTGGAGAGCCCATTGAAGACCATAACTGAGCAAATAAGTTGCTGAATGTTAAGAGTTTCACCTATGAGCTTTTTTAAAAGCTCACTATGAATGTCCTAAGAGCTAAAAAGCTTCCAAACCCATATTGGACATGACATTTTGGGCTAGGGCACGTGACTTCTCTTGAGCAGGCCCAAGTACAGAGCAATAAAGGGAGTGGGGTGTCCAGGGCCCAATTTATAGGGTACGATGTTATTTTCCTTATAGTCTTTTTCAAAGCCCCATGCCCCCCATGGTCTCATGAGTCATGACTCTTCACCTCACGACCTAAACTTCTCGAGTTTTCAGACACTTCGCTTATATAAAATTGAAAGAAAATTTATTTTGAGTTTTGATAGAATGTTAAACTATTTCTACTCATATGGTTTTTATGTTAATAAATGAAAGATTTTAATATTTTTCATGAACATGAAAAAGAATTTCATGAATCTTACATTGTTACAAAGAGATTAGATCACTATAAGAAAAGTTGCGTGTCCCGGCGCATGTAAATTTTCTCGTAGTGAAGGGAGAGAGATTAGATAAGGCATCATAGCTCAAAAGTAACAAATTATAACTACGTTGACATGCGTATTTAACCAAATAAAGTGTGGTGCCAATCACCATAACTAGAACAAGTTTGGCAAGGAGCCAACGAAACACCATGCACAACCGAAATCTTCACCCAACAGATCTAACAAAAGGCAAATAAGATGCATATATCATCCATACTTACATTCAACAAATAGGTGAAGGAAAAAAACCATAGAATTGATGATAATGGCCCCCACTCTCTGTTAGGCTCTTCAAGTTGCATGTGCACCAGATCAGAAATTGAACACAGAGTGCATTTGGTACTCCTTGGAGAAAGCTATGGTACACCTAGGCGCATTTTACACATGTTTTTAGTATATGTTACACATTATTTGTTTGTTACACGAAGGATCTTGTTCAAAATTATTTCACTTCGTTATTCCATGTCTCTGTAGTTACTCCTCATCAACATATCCTTGTTTTACCCCATGTCACATTATCCCCTGACGACATTATGGGTAGCTTGGTAGACTCATCCCTGATGGTGAAATTTGGGACACCATTAATCACATCCCTGCCTACAAGGCCCTTGACCCAGATGGCATTCGAGTTATATTTTTACACAAATGCTCGAATGTTGTTGACCCTGCAGTTATATTTTTACACAAATGCTCGAATGTTGTTGGCCCTGCAGTTTGTCAATTTATTAAGGACTGCTTTAATTCGAACTTTGTTCCTGCAGACATTATCAAAACACTCATTGCTCTTATCATCCCTAAGTCTGATAAACTCGACAACATCAAGATGTTTAGACCCATAAGTCTTTGCAATGTGATAGATAAAGCTATCACCAAAATTCTGGTGACTAGAACTAGGCCCTTAGTAAAATCATCAGCCCTTTTCAGAGTAGCTTCATTCCTGGTAGCTCCACAAATGACAACATCCTTATTACTCAAAAAATCCTCCATACACTTCGTACCAGGAAAGGTAAAAAAGGTGGCCTTATTTTTAAAATTGATCTCGCACTTTATCTCTAAAATTGCCTGGCTCTTACTGGCAGTTAAATATCCACACTCAACCCGCTTTACATAGATTCCAGTAGGTACTATAAACAGCTAAAAACAATGGACTTCAAAACAAACATGATTTACTCCAACAAAGTTCAAACAAAATGACACCTTCACAAGCTACAAGTAAAGGTATCTTTAATAGATCAATCATGAAACCACAGACAATATGCTTGTGAAGCCACTGCTATTTCTACACTCAAGCATATTTTATAGGGTCCGTTTTTTGGGAGGACATAGTAAAGGGGTCTTTACTTCAATAAGGACATCAACTTTTTCTTTAATGGCAAAAGGACAAATCACCTATACATTCCAAAAAATACCCCCATTAGCCAATGAAAGTGCCTAAAACCCTAGGGTACCCTTAGAAAGTGCCTAAATCACTAAAACCCTATAATTGGAAAATGCACCCTAAACCTAAACCCTAGGGTACCCTATGAAAGTGCCTAAAACGCTAGGGTACCCTATGAAAGTGCCTAAACAACTAAAACCCTATAATTGGAAAGTGCACCCAAAATGCCTAACCTTAGGGTACCCTATGAAAGTACCTAAACCACTAGGGTACCAACAAAAATTGAACCCAATTAATTTTGTCCCACACATGAGAGAGAAAGTCCCAAATTTCAACGGTCATTCGGTTAGGAAAAGCAAATGGCCACAGCAAATGTCACGGGACCAGGGTCACACATGTCGCTTTCAAGTCATGGGACCAGGGTCAGACCACAACAAATGTCGCTTTCAAGTCACAGCAAATGGCCACCTATCGCTTTCAAGGCTGTAGCTTTCGGTTTCTTCCACATGCGCGCCCACAGTATTCATTAAGGGTATTTTTGTCTAGTTTTGTCCTTGAGCCCTCAAAATTTTTCTATCAATGTATTGGAAGCATTAAAATAAGTTAAGCTGGACTAAACACCATTTAAAGCCTCAAATTTGTCCTTTATACCAATTTTCTGTATTTTATAAGCACACAGTCTTAACGCTTACAAATAACCACAGACAATATGCTTGTGTGCATGATCAGCTTCCTAAAGGGTTCAACAAGGCCAAGATAAAAGTAAAGGACTCACCTTTCCAGCAACTGTCACAAGTAGAGCAACCCAACTAATGGTTCTCAAAGTCCATGAAACGAAATTGAGACCCTACTATTGCATCAGAAGGATACAAAGAATGATTCTCTTGGATCATTTTCACATGCATCTTGTATGGTGAATTTGTGTTTACCTACCAATATTTGTTGCCTGATTTGAAAAGAAAACATGATAATCAATCAAGAGCAGTTTTGGGATGAATTTAATGCTCAATCGCAGATACGAAGAAGGGAGAAGAGAGTCGTAAAATTTTACAATCAAGTAGTCTTACAAGTCACATAACCGGACCCTTTGATCTCAAACATCAATTTGAAGCCCGAGAATCTTAAATGCAAAGCAAGATCCAATTTGACATGGTTTGAGATCATACTATAGCTATATGTCATGCTTGTTATGTTTTATGGTGTATATTACCACAACTTCGCATGGCAATCTCCACACAGTACACATAACACAACCTAAATTTTTCAAAACCTGCTAATGTACCTAACATTTGTCACTTTACTATTATATTAAACATCTAAACCAAACAGGGAAGCACTTTGGAGATAAAGAAAGAAGTCAAGATAGGGTATTTTACCAAAAAAAATCCCAACGATACAATGCCAAGTGGGCCCATGCTTCCTGTCAAACTCCTTCTTTATGGCCTCTGCCACATCCTTCTCCACATTGTGCTGCTTATCAAACGCCTGCACAAGTTACAATTTATAGATAGATACAACCAATCCATCAGTGTATGCCTCAAATTAAAAAAACTGAAGCAAAAAAACAAATATACATAAACATATATCCAGACATATACATATATAAGGTGCGTGCGTTATAATGAATCCATCAATGTATGCATAAAATTAAAAAGCTAAAGCAAAACAATTGATAAATACAAACACACACATATATTACAAATTTACAACTAATCCATCAATGCATACCTGAAAATATTTTCCTTGACTTCGCACATAAGCCAACTTATATGTATCCTTGGGTTTCAGTTTTTAACCCCAAACAAGAAAAGATTGGAAGAAATTGTTTTACCTATTCTACCTTGTATAAACAGACAACAAATCAAATTACCCTGATATTGCATATCATAATTCAACTGTATAGATTAAATAATTTCGTCTGCGAAGCTCTGCAAAATTTAGGTATTGGACAAGTATATATTTTACATAATTTTGTCTACATACCTCCACAAAATTTAGGTATTGGACAGGTATATATTTTCTCTGATTCTCCCCAATATAGCTGTCAGAACACACCGACCTAGACCAAAAATATCAGTGACCGAATGGGAAGGGGGTGCTTTCCTTCTTTCGAAGGAGCCCTTCTATAATAAGGACTGATTGATTTATAAATACATATAATTACAGTAACCCATTTGGACGAGCAATCGCTACTTCGTTCTCGCCTTTGAGTGTGCAGGGCTAGAATCATCCATAAAACGCCTATTCCTAGGTGCCAAGCTTGTGTGAAAGATCTTACTTGCCTTATTCCCAGAAGTGGGTTAAAAGTGAATAATTGCAAAGATTTTAGATACTGTCTCAGTACTTGTGGCTAGTCCTCTTATATGAACTTGACCTCCCTAAGGATGCTTCCACAAAAGAGGTTCTATCCTTCGATAGGAAAAGCTATGTGTACCGAACGGGAAATCTATTTCGTTTAAACTCTGAAGAATGGTCCTTATGCTATAGGTTTTTATTTTTAAAACAACTATAATTTATGGAAGTGTTCTGGTTTTTCATAGCTCAAAATAAGTTTATTGTGAATTTTTTATGAGCCCATACATGAGCGCTCAAGACCAGTTCTTCATAACCGTAGTCTGTTTTGGGCTTATTTACCTTTTTGGTCCCCAAAGTATTAATTGCGTCTCAATTTCATCCCCAATGTTTCAATTGCTGACATTTAGTCCCTAACGTTACAATTTTGAACCAATCAAGTCCCTCACTCTAACTCCGTTACTCCGGTCGGTCAAAACGAGGGGCAAATAAGCCTTTTCGTGTACCGAGTGAACTCATTAACCCTTGCAACAAAAACACACCAGAATATTTTCCCACAAACAAACTCCAGCAAAACACCATTTCCTCTTTCGTTCAACCTCGCCAGAGCGAGTGAACTTGCCACCCTCTTTGCACATGCTTACATGATATATCAGCAGAATAAGGCAAAAAGGAGAAATTGGACAATTAAGTTGGAACTAAAACAGATCTCGATTGTGAATTGTTACGGATCTTGATAGTGACGAGCACTGGATCGCATGGCTTGTACACATCCATATCTGTATATAGATTCAACAATGGCGGTGGCAGTAGCTTGGAACCACCTCTACTGTTACGACTTTCTTCGTCGAATCGCTGCCACCGCCGAAGAAGGAGAATACGTGTGAAGGCTTTGGTGGCGGCATTGCCCCCCTTTGAATTGGGTAATTGGGGTAAGAGATCTCGAAGCAAGTGTGGATGCTTCACTCCATTCTTGTCGATCTGGAATAGAGAAGAGAGAGGAGGAAGTTGCCGATCAACTCTGGTGACTCCACCACCATACGCATACTCTTTTACTCGTCTTCCTCCTTCGAGCTCGGGTATACCTTGATCTCCATTGCCTTTTGCAAAGTGCTTTGGTGGTTTGCTGGATTTGTTGGAGGTGTTTGTTCTTGGGTGTTTGTATACTTGATTTTGTCCTAATTTAATTGAGGATTTTGCCCTGATTTCTGTTTGTTGTTTGTCGATTGCATGAATTTAGCCTAATTTCGGGGTGTTTGGGTGAAGAGAGAGAGTGTAATAGAGAAAGGGTTGGATTGGGAGGGTTTACGTGAAAAGACTTGGTTGCCCCTCATTTTGACGGACTCGAGTAACGAAGTTAGAGTGAGGGACTTGATTGGTACAAAATTATAACATTAGGGACTAAATGTCAGCAATTGAAACATTGGGGACGAAATTGAGACGCGATTAATACTTTGGGGATCAAAAATGTTAATAAGCCCCTGTTTTGTTTTCTGTTTATGTTTTTTTCTAATTTTAGGGATTGCACTAGTCCATACAGGGTTTAAAGTAGGATGTTTCAGAATTTACCAGAGAGTAGTACCTAGGCGCTCAATACCAGGTCTTCAACGCTCAAGTCCATTGCCTAGCTCTCGAGAAAATTTTGGGATAAAAAATGTTAATTAGGATGTTTGGACGGCTCGGACGTGGTGTCAGGCACCACGTGTATCTACCCTATCCACACCCAAAATTTTCTCTAGCTCTCAGAAGCAATGACAGTAGTTGTTTTCGTCTGGTTATATATTCTATTTATTTTTGTTTATTTCTGTTCACAATTTTGTTGATCGAGTCTTTTCATCATACTACTACATCAACTATACATTTTCCACACGTGCACGCCAATGTTTCCCCTTTCCCTTGTTGGAACAAAGTTGAGAGGTAAAATAAGGACAGTGCTACCCGTACAGAACATTTCGCACAGAAAATGCACCGTTGGTTGGAGCACTTTCAACCGTCCGATTGAGCTGAAATTTGGTGGGGCCCCTCGGAAAAATGTTTTAAGAACAATGAACAGTTCGGATCACTCGTGTGGGACCCAAAAGTGGGTCCCCGAACGCGATCGGTACGTTTTCTGTACCACTACTTCTGTACCCGTATCTTTATCGGTAAACTAATTTGTACTTTTTTCACTTTTTGTAATTTGTTGTTTAGCTTTTCATTTTAATTTTTGAGATTAATCATTCGTATCGACAAGAAAAATAAAAGAAGTTGAAAAAGTTCATATAAAACGACAATTTAGACAAAAGACAGCTCTTTAGTATTTTTTTCGTCTTTCGTGATTTTTTTTTTTTTGCTTTTAAAGTCCTCTCTTCAAGTCTGATGATTAATCCAAAAAATATCTCGTGAATTTAACAAAAATTCAAAAAAGACGAACAAAATGCAAAAAAAAAAAAACCCAAAAGACAAAAGAATGGAGTTAGAATTTTTTATTTTAAATATTGCTATCGACAAGAACAATAAAAAAAAGTTGAAAATTTTCATATAAACCGACAATTTAGACAAAAAGGCAGCTCTTTATTTAATAATTTTTTACTTTTAGAAGCCTCTCTTTGATGATTAATCCAAAAAAGATCTCGTGAATTTAACAAAAATTCAAAAAAGACAAAAAAAAAAAACCCCAAAAGACAAAAGAATGGAGTTAGAATTTTTTATTTTATTTTAAATATTGCTATCACTAAAAGTTCCCGCAGGAGATGAATCTCACAATGTGATTGGGATTCCTCAAGAAATTTGCCAAATTCTACACTCAACGAAAAAAAAAATCGAGTGAATGTCATGAATACTAAAATTAGTACATTCAAACCATCAACAATGAATAAGGAGTCGACCGTTTTTTAGAAGAAAGATTCAGCACAATGCTAACTCTTTTGTTTTCCTTTTTTATAGTATTTTTTTTATGGGTCTTGCTAACGGGTGCACTATTGCACCCCCGTTAAGGGTACAAAAAAGTACACTTATTGGGTCCCACTTGTACTTTAAAGTACAAGTGGGATCCAACCAATGTACTTTTTTATACCCTCAACGGATGCAATGTTGCACCCGTTAACATTTCCCTTTTTTTTATATGAGTGTGGATTTTTTTTGAACTAATGTATATGCATTCAAGTAGAGGCCAGTGACTTTTCATAGAGTATTAGGTTATGAATTGGAAAAAGCCCAAAATTACAGTTACTACCACTGAAATTAAAGAATTAAAAATTTTAAAGTGGTCAACTGTACGCCCATCTCTGAGTTTATACTTCACACTTTCACAGTTGCCTATGACTGTTTATTACTTCACTTGTACCATATACATGTCATAGCTTTTCACATGTTTTGCCAAGAATTTTGAATTGAGATGATTTCAAGAAATTAATAGAGATGATTGGCATATTGAGGTTATTGAGATTGTTGGATGCACGTTGGAATGTTGGTGGCTTTCGTTTGGATGTTGGATGGTATAAATGCATGAAGATTATCTATATGGAGTGGCCTAGGATTTACAGTTAGCGATCCCAATGGATCTCTTATTGCACAACAAACTATATCTTCATACAGCTCAACGCCCACTCAAACAGGAATTCAAGCATGTTATGAAGCTATTAAATGGGCCTTAAATAACCGTTATAATGTGGTTTATCTATATTCTGATTGTTTTAATGCAATTATGCAGATCACAGGGAGGACTGAGTTTCATCATCATGACACTTTTTTGTTGCGCAACCTGGCAGCGGAGATCTCGAAGCTGTCCTTTTGTAAATCTCAAAGGTTGCGCGCTAGTATGTTCAGCGGGCTCACTTGCTTGCTAAGCATGCTCTGGCTTCTTTTGTTCCTCACCCGGACACCGGTGATGGAAATGCTCCTCCTGCTCATGTTTAGCTTATGTTTATCTTGTGTCTTTGTTTATGTTGTGATGTTTATTTTGATCGTTGTTGTACTTTTGGAACTTGCTATAATTTGGTTGATCTAATGAAATTTCTACCTATTTCTCAACAAAAAAAAAATGCATGAAGATTTATTTGGCTAGAATTTGACTTGGGCTCAATGAATTCAGCTCCATGCTTTGGCGGATTGGGTTGCATGGATGGTCTGGTTGATTTGGCCTCTCGATGCTAGGGACGCTCGGGTTGACTCAGTGGATTGCCTTCTTGGGCGGTGGTACATTGGAATGGCTCAGATCTAGCTCAGTGGATTAGCTGCTTCGTGGTGGTGGTTTGGGAAGGGGATGTAAATTTAGATGTTGTTAGTTGCGAATAAGCTGAAGAATACATCTACATCTCACAGATGAATATAGGTATTCTCCTTGGCTATATATATATTATTCCAATAACCACGGTTGCGACTCTTTCTAGCAGCTTCTTTACCGATTTTAAGGCTCTGTAGTTGGCTTCGGCTATCTAGTTGCACGATGCCTATATGTGTTGCGGGGCTCTTGACCAATGGCGGAGCTAGGATTTTGATAGGCGCGCAATGTCATAGATATAAGCGCCTAAGTAGGGCGAATTAGCGCATTAGAGGCGCGATTTATTTCATTTTCCACTTGATGCGGTGTTGTCTTTTGTTTTTGGTGTTTGTGTTTGTTTTGTAGGAAACAGGCCTGAGGAGCACGGGAAAGTGGCAATAGGACATCGGGCATGTTGGGAACCGGTGGGACCCAAGCAAGGACGACCAAACAGTTGGAATTTCATTTTAGCAGGATCGGTATCGATACAGGACTTCTCCTGTATCGATACCCAAGTGCTCATACGCGAACAGAATGTCTGGGTATCGATACAGGCTTTTAGCTGTATCGATACCGAGAGCCCTAAAAGCAGCGGTTGACCTTGCCACGTGTGTTGACTTCGGGGGAAGATAAATACTCCGATTTTAGGTCAAATTAGGGTTCGAACTTTGTTAGTTTTTCGTCTAGTTTTCGCAGCCGTTTTTCCTTCGGAGATTCTACTTTTCGGAGCTTATTTTCATTGAAGTTTTTGGCGTTTCGTTGAGGATTCAAGTGTTGCTTTCGGTAACTTTCTACTTTCTTTACATTAATCTCAGTTTGCGGGAGTTTGTCCGCGTTCTGAGACTCGAATCTTGTGTTTTAATTCATATTCAAGTAAAATAGCTTGTTTAATTTCAGAATTTTCTTATGTGTTCTGTTCAATATGAGTGAGTAGTTTCTTAGGTATGGTCGCGGGGTGATTAACACGTCGTGGCCAGGGCTGGATACGTTCTTGCTCCGATTTTTACGGTTAATAACGGTAAAAGCAATTTTAGGTTATTAAAGAACGTCCGTCGGACGAATCCGGGCATCGTCGGAGCCCATGTAACGCGAGGTACGGGGGACCAAAACTCGTTCTTCGCTGTACATGGGTAAACAGCGACCACGAGGATTCGCATCTTTCGGGGTATGTTTTTCTCTCTAAAGTCAACTGTTTTCTGGAACAACGAATGGAGCCGGAAATATCCGGACCTGGTCACCGTGTTATGAACCCTACGACTGTACTTCCTTTTAATTAATTTAATCAAAATCAGTTTTCTCTTAATTTAGTTAATTCACCAATCAAACCAAAAAGGGTGGCTACCTAAGAGCCGTGTTTAAACTAGCATCCCGAGTTTTTAGTTAAGCACTTTCCACCTTCTCTGTGGATTCGATTCCGGTCTTACCGGGTATTGTGCTACACCGGTCTCCGCCCTACGCTTGTGGCAACCCAGTAATTTAGGTATAGGATTTCGGTCAAGCATTTTTGGCGCCGTTGCCGGGGAAGGCAAGAGGTGTTAAGAATTCGGGTAGTTAGTGTTATTTGAATTTCAGCTTTAATTTTATTTTAAAAAATATATATATAAAAAAACAGTTAGGTAAATCTTTAGTTGTTATTTTTAAAATTGAGTCAAGATAGGTAAAGGAAAGAAGGGTTCACCAAAGGAGGACCCGCTCTTCTTCCGAGACCCGTCTAAGCGTCTAGTTAGGATAGATAGAGAGTCGTTGGTGGAAGTCCCACTAGCAGGTGCTTCGAGTCAGTTTGAGCCCGTGCCACTCCAGCTTGAGTGGCCGTCCACTCAATCCGAGTCTTCCGAGAGTAAACCTAATTCCACTCTGTTCTTAGAATTTCCCAATCCTTTGTTTGACTTAGAGAGTGAGCCATCGATGGTGGAACAGAGAACTATGCGGGATTACATGCATCCCGAGAGGACTACTCCTCGTGGCCCAATAGTTCTGCCAACTGAGACTGTGGAGGCACGCAACGCTTTCACTGTGAAACTGGGAACCCACAATGCCCTTCCTCTCTTTTACGGGAGGGAGAATGAGGACCCATATGAGCATGTCTGCCACTTCGAGGGGTTGGTACGCACCCTAGCCACCACTACCCAATGGGAAAACGCTTGCCTTAAGCTTTTCCCTGCTTCTCTGAAAGATGGGGCGGACAAGTGGCTCAAAATGCAGAAGGAGCAATCTCTCACGACATGGACCGCTGTTAGGGAGCTGTTCTATAGGAAATACTTCTCGGAGAGCAAGTCACAGCACCTGACTCGCCAAATCCAGTCATTTAGGCAAAAAGAGGGCGAGTCATTTCTGAGGTGCTGGGAGAGGTTTAAAGACTTGTTGTTGTCTCTACCCCACCATGGGTATGAGAAGCACCAGTTGGTGACATTCTTCCAGTTGGGCCTAAACATTGCGACGGCCCAGCAGATTGAGTACCTTTGTAAGGAGGGAGATTTCTTAGATAAGGCCCCAGATGAGGCATGGGATTTCCTAGAGGAGTTGGCCGATAAGTACCAAAGTTGGGAACCTTCCGACCTCGCTGACAGGGCCATTGCTGCACAGGGACCCAGTGGGTCCGGTATCTTTCCCATGAGTGTGAGAGACCATACCGTCCAGACTCAGTTGGATAGATTGACCAAGCAGATGGAGGACTTACGGATGAAGCAAGTCCAACAGGTGAATGATGTGAGAGTTGAGGAGGTGTGTGCGTTTTGCGAGTGTCCGGGGCATTCAGTGACTGCTTGCCCCGCTTTTCCGATGGTTAAGGAGGCATACCAAAGTAACCAGGCTGAGGTGAATGCGGTGAACCAACGTTGGGATCCGTATTCAAACACCTATAATCCGAGCTGGGCTCATAACCCAGCCCTTGGATGGAGAGATCCTAAAGCACCAGTGCCACCCCAGGCACCACCTCAGCAACAGGTGCAACCATACCGGCCTCAGCAAGGCCAAATGTCCCAATATCGTTATCCCTCACAGAATCAGCAGGGGTACGGTCCTTCATATTCTGGACCACCCCCAGGCATAAATCATCCACCGAGGGATAAACAGACTGATGACATGTTAAAGGCTCTCATGCAGTCTCAACTGAGCTTTACTGAGCAGACTAAGCAAGCAATTGGAGACATTAGGTCTCAATTAACCCAATTGACGGCAGTAGTTGGGCAAAACCAACAGGAGAGGGGAAAATTTCCCTCTCAACCTCACGCCAATGCTGTCGGTTCTAATTATCTGGGAGATGGTTCAGGCTCGAGTAATTTGAACCCCAGTCCGGAGGAAGCAAAGGCGATCACCACTCTCAGAAGTGGGAAGGTGATCGATAAGACTATTCCTCTGAAGCAAAAATCGGTTCCACTGGTTCCGGTCGCTGCACCAGTAGTAGTCCCGGACGTGGGGAAGGGTACTGAGGAATAGAGAGATATAGAGTCACCTGAGGTGGTGGTGCCTGCTCCTGCGGCCCCCACGACTCCTTTGCCACCCGTCGCACCATATCCCCATTGCTTGGTGGCAAAGCCAAGCGTCAATGTGAACTTCCAGATCCTTGAGTTGTTTAAGAAGGTTCAGTTTCCTATCTCCTTGATGGAAGACATTGACGTTATTCCTCAGTTCGCCAAGGTGTTAAAAGAGCTGTGCACGTCGAAACGGAGAACTAAGAGTCAGTGCAACGTGCTACTGACGGAGCAAGTGAGCTCCATTCTCCAAGCTGATATTCCGATTAAGCGGAAGATCCGGGTTGTCCCACTATCCCTATAGCTATTGCGGGCTAGAGTTTTGAGAAGGCCTTGCTGGATTTGGGAGCGAGTGTCAACTTGCTCCCTTATTCGGTATATCTGAGATTAGGCTTAGGTGATCTTAAAGCCACACCGGTCACGCTACAGTTGGCTGACCGGAGTGTGAGAATTCCTAAGGGGGTAGTGGAGGATGTGTTGATACAAGTAGGGGAGTTTCTGTTCCCCGTGGATTTCATTGTCTTGGACACGTGTCCAATCCCGGAAGTCTTTGAGAAGACTCCCATTATCCTTGGCCGTCCGTTTTTAGCCACCTCCAGTGCTGTAATGAATTGCAAAACTGGACAAGTCCAATTATCATTTGGGGACTTGAAAATGGAGGTGAATGTCTACAATGTCGATAGTCGGGTAGAGGATGATGAGGAGGTCTATGAGGTTAGTTTGATCGACACGCTGGTGCAAGAGCATGTCGAGAATATGTTGTATAAGGATCCTCTGGAGATAGCACTGACCGCCGATGAGGCGTCATTTTTAGATTCTCCAGAGGTAGGGAGTTTGATGGAGATGCTAGCAGTTGAGGATGTATGTGGCGCCGTTTGGGACCCAGTTCTCGAACCGCTGGGCGCCCCATTTTCTAAAGCTCTCCCATCATCGGTCCAGCCACCGAAACCTGATTTGAAGCCTTTACCGGATACGTTGAAATATGCCTTCCTTAAAGGTAATGATACGTTTCCGGTAGTGATCTTCTCCTCCTTGAAGGTGGATCAAGAGGCTAAATTACTTGCCCTGCTGAGAGAGCATATAGGGGCGATTGGCTAGACGATAGCAGACCTACAGGGTATTAGTCCTACGGTGTGTACACACCGCATTTTTCTAGATGAGGATGTGAAGCCTTCTAGGCAACCTCAGCGCCGTGTGAACCCCAATATGAAGGAAGTGGTTAGGACGGAAGTGCTTAAGCTGTTAGATGCGGGTATCATTTACCCGATTGCCCATAGTGAGTGGGTAAGTCCTGTGCAGGTTGTGCCTAAGAAGGCAGGAGTGACTGTAGTGAGGAATGAGGAGGGTGAGTTAGTGCCAACCCGAGTTCAGACCGGGTGGCGTGTCTGCATTGACTACCGAAAGCTCAACGCGAGCACCCGGAAGGACCATTTTCCCCTCCCATTCATTGACCAGATTTTAGAGAGAGTCGCGGGCAGAGCGTTTTATTGCTTCCTGAATGGATACTCTGGCTACAATCAGATTGAGGTAGCCATGGAGGACCAGGAAAAGACCACATTTACGTGCCCATATGGTACTTTTGCCTACCGTCGCATGCCTTTTGGCTTGTGCAATGCTCCCGGCACCTTTTCACGGTGTATGATGGGAATTTTTAGTGACATGGTAGAGAAGATAGTGGAGGTATTTATGGATGACTTTTCAGTTTTTGGGGATTCGTTTGACGGATGCCTCGAGAACTTAGGGAAAGTCTTGACTAGGTGCGAGGAGAAGCGCCTTGTGCTCAATTGGGAGAAGTGCCACTTCATGGTGACCCAAGGTATTGTGTTGGGACACATTGTCTCATCTAAGGGTATTGAGGTGGACAAGGCGAAGATAGACTTAATTGCGAATCTTCCCACTCCGAAAACTGTTAAGGATGTCCGTTCTTTTCTAGGTCACGCCGGTTTTTACCGGCGATTCATTAAGGACTTCAGCGCCATCTCCCGGCCTTTGTGTCAGTTGTTAGCGAAAGACACACCCTTTGTGTGGTCCGACGCTTGTGAGGGGGCCTTTCAGAAATTGAAGCGGAGTCTCACAACTCCGCCAATCGTTCAGTCCCCAGATTGGAGTTTGCCGTTTGAGCTTATGTGTGACGCGTCCGACTATGCAGTCGGAGCAGTTTTAGGTCAGAGGCGAGGGAAAGATCCCTGTGTGATTTATTATGCGAGCAAGACATTGAATGAGGCACAACTTAACTATACCACCACTGAGAAGGAATTATTAGCGGTTGTGTTTGCCTTAGATAAGTTCCGGTCCTACTTGGTGGGGTCGCAGATTGTGGTATATACCGATCATGCGGCCTTGAGGTATTTGATGACCAAGCAGGATGCGAAGGCTCGCCTTATCTGGTGGATTCTTTTGCTGCACGAATTCCACCTCATCATTAAGGATAAGAAAGGGGTAGAGAATGTAGTGGCTGACCACCTGTCTCGTTTGGAGTTTGAGGACCCCACCTCTCATCTCCCTATTGTGGATACCTTTCCCGACGAGCAGTTGTTCGCTGCTAATACGTGCCCGTAGTTTGCAGATATCGCCAATTATTTGGTGACTGGGCAGATTCCACCCCATTGGTCTACAACTGAGAAGCAGCGATTTTTGAGAGAGGTCCGACAGTATATTTTCGATGATCCCTATGTGTTTAAGTACTGCGCGGACCAGATAGTGCGCCGTTGTGTCCCCGAGGTTGATCAGAGGGGAATTCTAGACTTTTGTCACTCAGAGGCGTGTGGCGGTCATTTTTCCGCCAAGAAAACCACCGCCAAGGTTCTTCAGTGTGGCTTCTTTTGGCCAAATCTATTTAAGGATGCATATGTTTTATGCAAGTCTTGTGACCGATGTCAGAAATTAGGTAAAGTCGGCCCGAGAAATATGATGGCCCTCCACAATATTTATGTGTTGGAGGTCTTTGATTGTTGGGGCATTGATTTCATGGGCCCATTCCCAGTGTCACATGGTTTTGAGTATATCCTCCTGGCGGTGGATTATGTGTCTAAGTGGGTAGAGGCGATTCCTACTAGGACTAGTGATTCTAAAGTGGTGCTTGAGTTTTTAAAGAGTCATGTTTTGTCGAGATTTGGCATGCCACGTGCCATAATCTCTGATCAGGGCACCCACTTTTGTAATCGGTCCTTTGAGGCATTGATGAGGAAGTATGGCATCTCTCACAAGGTGTCTACGGCCTATCACCCTCAGACAAATGGCCAAGCTGAGCTGGCCAATCGGGAGATTAAGGGAATCTTAGAGAAAACGGTGAACCCGAGTAGGAAGGATTGGTCCCTGCGACTGATTGATGCATTGTGGGCCTACCGCACTGCTTACAAGACCGTGTTGGGTGCTTCACCCTATCGGCTTGTTTACGGTAAGGCCTGCCACCTGCCCGTGGAGATGGAGCATAAGGCCCATTGGGCCATTCAAACGGTGAACGCAAGTTTGCCAGAGGCAAGTGCCCATAGGAAGCTCCAACTGTGTGAGCTTGAGGAAATTAGGAATGACGCGTATGAGAGTACTAGCATTTATAAAGCTAAGGTTAAGGCGTACCATGATAGGAACATCCAGCGCAAAACCTTTCGTATTGGGCAGAAAGTTTTATTATATAACTCGCGCATTCACTTATTTCCAGGGAAGTTGAGGTCTCGCTGGGATGGGCCATATATAGTCCATCAGGTTTACCCGAACGGTTCAATAGATGTCTGCGACCCTAAGGATAATCATATTTTCAAAGTTAATGGGCAGCGTCTTAAACCATTTTTAGAAATCATCGACATAGGTGAACCTGAGGAGGACTTAGTTGATCCGGTTTACTCGGATACTCCAGTTGTTTAGCCGTTGGGCTGTGTTTTTACGGGTAGCTCACGCGTACCATGCTCTTCATTGAGTGTGGACCCGACTCCTAGCGATAGGGGTACCCATCATTGACTTGGGTATGTATAGCTTCGCACGCCGCTATTGAAATAAGGATCGTGTGCCCAGCTCCGGTTAGTAAGGGCGTTTTGTGTATTGTCGTGTCTGTTTTTAATTTTCAAAAATATAAAAAAAAAAACAAATTTTGGGTCCGGTGTAGCCACCTAATTTCTAGCCTTAAATTTGTGTATCTGGGTTTCGAACAATCTTATTGCCGTGTCTCGGATAGTCATAAAAGATGATTGGCTCTGATTTTTTTAAGGAAAAACCTTGAGTGATTTAACCTGTTGAGTCATGACTTACCCGGGATTGTTATGATGACCTTCTCTACACAAATTTAAGTGAGAAATTAGGGAGAAAAGTAGTACCCGTGTCTTTCACGTGACGGAAGTGGTGGTGTATTTTCTTTTTCTGTTATTGCTTTTTGGTTTTTCTGTGTACGCCCGGATACCACGTGCCGGGCTGGACTGACGTGTTTTGCAGGTTGCACGGTGAGCGTACCTGAAATTCCTCGTATATCGGCCGAGGTCATGGTGGTTGGCTGCCACCCGGAGGTCCAGTTCTTCCCCTTGTTTCTTTCAATTTTTATGTCTCCATGCTTGGGGACATAGCATGTTTCTAGTTGGGGGGAGGGTGTACTTTGTACATACTTGCGTTGCTAGGTAGTTTTGGGGATACGGGTGTTATGCATCTTGTAAAGTGTCATCGAGCGAATGTTTACCTTGAATGTATGCCTGTTTAACTTGAATGCATGCATATATTTGGCTATCTACATTGAACATAATGCACTGTTAAGCATGTGAATAAGTGTCCCCACATTGATAATAGCGTATCCTGAATAACATTCCCATGTTCCTTGTATTCTTTTCTGCAATCGCATAAAATAGTAGGCTTTTGTTTTGCAAGTAAGAGACTAGTTATTTTTCATGCATTTGTGAGAGTGAATAATGTGCATAGGGGATGAAACAAGGCAATTTTTGCATGATTAAACCACATACGAGTCCCTTTGACCCATCTTAAACCAGTCCGAGTCAGTTCCCGTGTCTAACTTAGGAAACCGGTGTTTTGGTTGGATTGAAGTTTGGGGGAAGTCAAGCTCCGTGCATCATAAGTGTCGTATTGCTGTGGGAAAATTTGTGAAGCAATGTGCTTGTGAGGGATTAAAAATTGAAGAAGTCTGATTAGGTGTCATGTTTTGGAAACCAAAACCCATAAACCCCAGCCTATTCAATTCAAAAAAAAATAATAATAAAAAATTAAGCCTGTAGGTATCGATACAGCAAAAGTGATGTATCGATACCGGTTGTCCCAATCCGGAACAGAACCTACGGGTATCGATACAGGTAAAACCCCGTATCGATACCGAGTGCCTTATAACACGAATTTTAAGGGTTTGACCGGTCATTCTCTTCCACTTCTCACCTTCTTCCCCAACTTCTTCTCTCTCTCTCTAACCCTAACCCACGAAAACCACCATTGTTAACCCCTCCAAACCTCCAAAAACTCCACCAAATCTTACCCAAATTCCACCAAACTTCACCAAAACTTTCCTTTTCTCCATCTCTACCACCTATACCTCTCAAATCCCGTCCAAAACCTTTATCTCTCCAGATCTAAAACCCTAATTTCCAAAACCAAACTTCAAAATATGGCACCTAGGAAGGCTAGTACTGCTGCTAAGGGTAAATGGGCGGCTTCCTCGAGTGCCCCTCCAGAGCAAGCGACCGGAGGAAGGAGGACCAAAGATCAGATTGCCCGGGATGCACGGGAAAGGTGGGAGGCTTCCATTGAACAAAGGGGCGTTAAGAACGAGCGCCACATTATCCGGGATGGGTTTCTCCCAAACGATGTCACCATACAAGCCATAGTGCGACAAGGTATGTCCTTTTGGTTCGAGCCGAACCCTGGGTATAATTTGGAACTCGTGAGGGAATTTTATAAAAATATTCATGTACCAGCATCCGGGACTGCATTTAGTTCCGGGACTCAGATAACCTCACGAGTGGCTAGGACTCCCATTATAATCACACCCGATGTTATAGCTGCAAGTTTGCGATATGTGAGGCCGACCGATACGAACTACCCTTGCCCCGCTGAGGATTTTGTCCCACATAGAGTGGTGGGTATTTTGTATGAGAAACGTAGAGATGCTAGGATCCCTCACCGGCCGGGCAAGTTTAGGCCGGCATATCGGTTTGTGAACCAAGTGGTTTGTTACAATCTGGACCCGAGGGCAACTGAAAATAAGCCCTCTGAGAATACTGGGAATATGTTGACAGCCTTCATAGACTCGGAGACTGTGTGTGACTAGGCATTATTCATTTACTCTAAGATTATCGACTTCCGCGATGCCCCAACACAGACCCGCATGCCATTTCCTTGCCTGATTACGGCCATCGCTAGAGACTCCGGGTTGCAAGGGGCCAAATGGTTCAACAACGATCCACTAGTCCCTGGGCCAATTGACAGCACCATTCTTACTAAGAGCATAGCCCAGTCTCGAGGTGCTAGAGGAGGAGCCTTTTTGACTACCGAACCACCCCCCAGCGCATCCAATACCACTTGGCTGCAGAAGATCTTTTGCCAAGGGGTCGCTACCATTCGAAGTCATCAGAAGCTTAAGAGAGAGGTGCGACAAAATGCAAGAATTCTGCAGTGGATGAATCACAGGGAAGAGTGGATGGTAGGGCGACTTGAGGGGTCGACTTCGGATCCATATGTTCCTCTTGAGTTGCCCGAGTTGGAGGTCAGTGATGATTTCGCTGATGATGATGCTGCGGAGGAGAGTGAGGATGAGTCGGATTGATTATGGCACTTGTGTTGCATGGGGCTGACTTGAGGGTAGGTAGTATGATGATGAGGTGTTATTTTATGTTGGGATATTCTGTTATTTCATGTGGTACTTTTGTCTATTTTTCATTTGGGGTTTGTAATATAACTTGCATGGATGATGTTTTATTTTTATTTTGTGGACTTGGTTTGGGAGGCGCCGATGGGCGCATTGACAGGTTTTTAGACGTGACAGGTGCGGCCAGTCAGGGTAGTTAACCTTGAGCTTCTACAGACCGTCACCTGATTTTGCAGTTTCCTATTTTGTTCTAACCAAGGTCAATATAATCCAAAAAGTCCTTAGTCGATCGTGTGCACGTATTCTATCTCTCACTTATGCATGATTCATAATGATGTTGCTTATTTTGTGAAATCATATTCGGACATATTGTGCAAATTGTGCGGTTATTTCTTGCTAAGCGTTCACTTTGATTGGCACGTGGAAACCAGTTGTTCGGTTCCACGCATCTCGCCAAGCGCTTATATGGGATGTTGAGTGATCTAGTGAGTTGTGTGACGCGATTATTCTTGTAGGGATATTTATTCGCGCATGTGGAGCTATGCTAACCGTGTTCAATTTTCTGCCAAAGCATGCATGCATTTGAGTTACAGGCATATTAGGAGGCGAATATCTATCGCTATGATTGATTATTTTTACAGGTGTCATAACCCCCGTTCTCCCGTTCGTGTTTTCTAGTTCCCTTTCATTAGTTATATTTCGTTCGTTCCTAGGGACTAGCAACGCTCAAGTTGGGGGGTGTGATAGGCGCGCAATGTCATAGATATAAGCGCCTAAGTAGGGCAAATTAACGCATTAGAGGCGCGATTTATTCCATTTTTCACTTGATGCGGTGTTGTCTTTTGTTTTTGGTGTTTGTGTTTGTTTTGTAGGAAACAGGCCGGAGGAGCACGGGAAAGTGGCAATAGGACATCGGGCATGTTGGGAACCGGTGGGACCCAAGCAAGGACGACCAAACAGCTGGAATTTCATTTTAGCAGGATCGGTATCGATACAGGACTTCTCCTGTATCGATACCCAAGTGCTCATACGCGAACAGAATGTCTGGGTATCGATACAGGCTTTTAGCTGTATCGATACCGAGAGCCCTAAAAGCAGCGGTTGACCTTGCCACGTGTGTTGACTTCGGGGGAAGATAAATACTCCGATTTTAGGTCAAATCAGGGTTCGAACTTTGTTAGTTTTTCGTCTAGTTTTCGCAGCCGTTTTTCCTTCGGAGATTCTACTTTTCGGAGCTTATTTTCATTGAAGTTTTTGGCGTTTCGTTGAGGATTCAAGTGTTGCTTTCGGTAACTTTCTACTTTCTTTACATTAATCTCAGTTTGCGGGAGTTTGTCCGCGTTCTGAGACTCGAATCTTGTGTTTTAATTCATATTCAAGTAAAATAGCTTGTTTAATTTCAGAATTTTCTTATGTGTTCTGTTCAATATGAGTGAGTAGTTTCTTAGGTATGGTCGCGGGGTGATTAACATGTCGTGGCCAGGGCTGGATACGTTCTTGCTCCGATTTTCACGGTTAATAACGGTAAAAGCAATTTTAGGTTATTAAAGAACGTCCGTCGGACGAATCCGGGCATCGTCGGAGCCCATGTAACGCGAGGTACGGGGGACCAAAACTCGTTCTTCGCTGTACATGGGTAAACAGCGACCACGAGGATTCGCATCTTTCGGGGTATGTTTTTCTCTCTAAAGTCAACTATTTTCTGGAACAACGAATGGAGCCGGAAATATCCGGACCTGGTCACCTTGTTATGAACCCTACGACTGTACTTCCTTTTAATTAATTTAATCAAAATCAGTTTTCTCTTAATTTAGTTAATTCACCAATCAAACCAAAAAGGGTGGCTACCTAAGAGCCGTGTTTAAACTAGCATCCCGAGTTTTTAGTTAAGCACTTTCCACCTTCTCTGTGGATTCGATTATGGTCTTACCGGGTATTGTGCTACACCGGTCTCCGCCCTACGCTTGGGGCAACCCAGTAATTTAGGTATAGGATTTCGGTCAAGCAGATTTCCACTTAGAGGGGGACCACAAAAGTCTAAATTCATCTTTTGAAAGTTAAGCATGATTGCTTCGTTAGTAGTCCATTAGTTTGGTTGGAAACACGCGTAAACGAGGTAAACAATAAACCTAATACCTAAAATTTCCAACTTCTTTAACATTTTTTGAGTTGGTGTACAAATCTTTTGAAAGTTCAGCATGATTGCTTCGTTAGTAGTCCATTGATTTGATTGGAAACACGCGAAAATAAAGTAAATAAGCCTAATACCCATAATTTCCAATTTCTCAACATTTTTTGAGTAAGTGTTCCAAAAAAAAAAGTGTAGAAGAGAAAATCCAGTGGTGGTATGTGAGCCCCTGGGCCTATGCTGCCTCCGCCCCTGCTCTCGACTATAAGTGATCCATTCACTTGGTCTGTATCGATCAGATCCTGTTTGATATCTACATAAATCATACAGTTTCTCGACAGTTGACCGCCGAAAGTTTCCTTAAGTTTCTTCAGCTGTTTATCTGTTTTAACTATGTGTTGGAAAACTTGTCATATGTGGAACTACCGTGACAGCAACAGATCGAAATGATACATTGATCACAAACATCAAACAACAGAAGCAATTTCCCGCTAGATGTATCATTCATTTGTTTTAGTTTGTCTTATGTTCTTCACGTCTATATTATGTTTTTTTTTTTTTTTGTATACGGTAAATTGTACTAGCTTAATTAGGAGATAAAATTCTCTCTTTCTCCCCCTTTATAATATATCTCACTTTCACATTGCGATATATTAGTGTGAATTTGCAAGAGTATCAACCTATGCCTTGGGCCATAGTAGGCTCTCGCGCTTTGGGTTTGGGTCATGTCTTGAGCTCAAAAAATACTACAAGCACAGTTTACTATTTGGAGCTCTACACAGAGAATATACCTGTAAAAAATAAAATCAATCGGATATCATCAACCTATTAAACAAGTTTTTTTTTTATTCAGTAAAGTAACAACAAATCCAATTTTAAAAAACACAACAAGATTATTTGATTCGATCAGTAAGCTACCGAAAACCGATCGACTTGACTTCTTATAGGATTGTTGTTCAAGTCAAATTCTAAAGGGTTAATGACCTGGACACCCCCTGTATGTATACGTTTTCCCCCAAACACCCCCTGTACCCAAAAAAATCTACGACAACACCCCTCTATCTTCCAAACTTTACCTAAACACCCCTTTCGTCACCCTTTCGTCTAAAATCGTCTAGAACCATCAGTTTTTTTTATGATCCAAACCGTTCAATTTGTTTAAAACATGGTTTTAAGTGCACTTGTGAAGAAATCGGCTCAAAATATGATCGGGAAGTGCTTGATCCAAACAATTTTTCATGTATGTAAATTGTTTGGATCAAGCACTTCCCGATCAAATTTTGGGCCGATTTCTCGCGAGTACCCTTAAAACCATGTTTTAAACAACTTGAATGGGTTGGATCATCAAAACATGACCCAGAACTTTGAGATTCAAGACGATTTTAGATGAAAGGGTGACGAGAAGGGGTGTTTAGGTAAAGTTTGGAAGATAGAAGGGGTGTCGTCGTAGATTTTTTGGGTACAGAGGGTGTTTGGGGGAAAGCGTATACGTGCAGGGGGTGTCCAGGCCATTAACCCAATTCTAAACAGTGAACAGTTCATCACTTAACAAAATAACATCTCTAATTTAAAAAATACATAACAAGATTATTTGATACATCAGTAGCTGCTAATTCCCAGTTGAGTTGATTTCATACAAAATTATCGTTCAAGTGCTCTAAACAGTTTATTACGTTACAGAGCTCGAGACGAGACCGAAACTAGCTGATGCATTGTTCACCACGAAAATGACTACTATTTAATTTCAAAATGATATGGCAACTTAAAAATTGGTTTTAATGAGGTTTAATTACAATTCTTTTACAAAACAACGCCCAAAATTTATAACCCAACTCACTTCAGGGCCGGACTCAAGGCCCCGTTCACTTTTAAAAACTAAGGCTCATTGAAATTTTGGAAGCCCAATCTTTAACGTGGTATGTGGACATCAAAGTGAAGGCGAAAGAAATTGGGGGCTACCAAAACAATCGATTCTCAATTGCAATAATTGAACACTTGGTTTAAGGAAGATACAACGAAGTTGCTCAGCACATCTTTAGATCCTCGCGATGGCTTCAGATCATTCAACATTGAAGATACTTGCAAGCTTGCAAACATATATTATCCAATGGATTTCACTGAGCAAGAAAAGTACCACTTGAGATATAAATTGCAAAATTATAAGCTTAAATGTCTAGGCATCTTGAGTTCCAAAATCTGTCAACGATTTCAAAGTTGAGTGGTTGTTGGCGAAGACAAGAAAGTGCATGATATATCATCTTTTCGATAGGTTGATTTAGCTTATATTAACTTTGCATGTTTCAACGGCTACAACCGAACGTGCATTTTCTGCTATGAAATGTGTGAAGACAAGACTTCATAATAAGATAGAGGATGATTATTTAGCAAATTTCTTGATCACTTATATTGAGAAAGATATTGGTCGAGGGTTGGACACAGACTCTATCATTGATGCTTTTAATAACAAGAAAGAGTGTCGAGCACAGTTCAAGATGCCTGATTTCAATAAACACTAGATAGGATTAGATAGACATGAATACCTTTTGCAATCTAAGTTAATATTAGAAACATGTTTAGTTTATATGTATTTGTGTTATTTTGTATACATATATATACAGAAAATTTTTAGTCCACTCCTCCTGGAAACAAGAAAAAATTAATTTTTTTTGTGTTGCAAATTATTTTTGGAAAATCCGAGCCTTCCAATGTGTTCAGAAGGTGTTTTCAAGGGCCCACGCGAGAAATCTTCAAAAAAAAAAAAACCCGGAAGGGCTTGATCCAAGCAGTTTTCGCAAAAAATGTAAATATATATTTTTTGCGAAAACTGCTTGGATCAAGCCCTTCCCGATATTTTTTTTGAAGATTTTCCGCGTGAACCCTTGAAAACACCTTCTAAACACATTGGACGGCTCGGATCGTCAAAAAAATGCTCGAATTATGGAGTCCCGGATCCCATATGTAAAGCTTCCCCCATATATATATATATATTTTAGTTACTAAAAATTCATATCGTTGTCTTAATTTTAATTTTTTTTATTGTATATATCTATCCCTGGCTCCGTCCCTGACTACGAAATGTAATGGGTCACTTTCAACATCCAATTGCGACCACTTTTCAAACTTCAATTACTATAATTTTGTTAGTAAACGAAAGACATTGGGGGATGGGTTGGCTATCACGTGCATGGATGGTTGTTGGCATGTGTGTTTATTTTTGCTCATTAAAAAAATCAGAACTAAATTCCGTCTGGGTTAACTTATGCGTGCGTATCTCGACTGATTTTGAAAGAATCGGTCGCTGCGTATTAAAGACAAAAAAAAGTCTCGTATGAAGTGAGTAGTCACCCAATAAAATTCAAGAGAGGTAAACTTGAATATACGAAATTACGAATGAAGAACTAATTCTCCGTTTGAAACCCCAGGGAAGAAAGGTCCATAAAGGATTTTCTTGGTCTTCAACTTTGGAAAGAAAAGAAATACTCCTCCGTCCCAATCTTTAGTCCCAGGCACCATTTTTTTATTGTTCTAAATTTTTTGTCCCAATTCAAAAGTAAAGGGCAATAGATAATTGAATGCCACTAAAATCCAAACGTCTCTGCCGAAGCTCTAACCCTAGTCGCTCTTGTGGGAGAACCAGGAGATACCGCTAGGCTACAAGCCCTTGGTTCTCTCTTAATAAGTGGGAATCCTTTAAAAGGGACCAATAAATTGGGACGGATGGAGTAAAGAAAAACTAATACCAAGGAAAGTAACTGGTTCTCTAGTAATTGGGACCAAAAATTGGTGGAGGCCAAAGGGCAAGGCAAAGGCTTGTTTACCAATTTCTTTCGCCGTGTCGTTGAAATAAAACTAGTAAAGTAGTAATGTTACGTCCCTCTCTTATCTTATTCTAAACAAACTTCTTTTCATGAAATTTAACTCATATGCATAATTTTATCACGAAGTCAGACTTGTAAACTGCTAGCTTTATCTTTTCAGATTCTTTTTGTCTTTTAATTTTGAATTTTTTTATGAACTTGGGGTCAAATTTCTTTTATTTTTTGTATAATGCAATGAGATGAATCGCAAAAGTAAAATTAAATGAACAAGTTAAAAAAAAATGCAAAATGACACAAATAATTGAAAATTTTAAGCTCATATTTCCTTTTTGGTAATGGGCGGAGGTATTAAGGGGGCAGCGGCAAATAAAATCTCCCAATGGAAAAAAATATTATTATTATTTTGTAACACATTTAAAAGAATTCATAACATTTTATCAATACAATTCACTAGGGACAGAGTCAGGAATTTCCCTTTGCAAGGGTGTAGGGGTCCGGTATACCGAGCACTAATAGCGATGCATAGTTAACGTATCAAAGAGACGAGGAAGACACCACTGAAGGGATGCCGAAAGGCACCCAAAGAGGGACTCCTCGGGTGAAAGGTACGAAATGATCAAGACGCTCGATTAAGAGCGAAGTGGGGGCTTCGGGCCACCGTCTCAGGATGCGCCGAGACACCTGTCATACAAGATCTGCTAAACGACTCTGTGGAATTGATGATGAAGGAGCTCGGCATAACGCCGAGGGGTTGATCAATACCTTAACCGACTCAGGTGCTGACTCAGCAAAGGCTTAAATGCTGCATGTGCATGTAACAAACAGTGATCATGACTAGTGACGTCACCGGAGCGGTTACGACACGTGTCACGATTTTACTGGAAGCATGTACTCGCAGTATATTCTCTCGGATCCGTCATCGTGACGTCAACCGAGCGGTTAAGTCACATGACAGGCACAATCGTACTTGGAGGGCAAGTCAAGGCTCACCTATAAAAGGGAACCTTCATCAGAAGAAGAAGGTATGCACAACTCTTTCTCTCAAACCCTAGATCTACACTTCATCTTCTTCTACTTACTTGACCGTCAGAGTGCTGTTCTGGACTCTACGGTCCAGTCCGGTGCTAATGGGGGTGCTAGTGTGCAGGATCTGGTGTCCTAGGCGCAGAAGGATCGTCATCGTCAACCATCACCGTCGAAGAACGCTCTCTGGAAAAGTAGGCTCCACAAAAAGGTAATATTCTTTTCCAAAGTACTTTGCAGGAGTGAGCCTATAAAATTTATAGAATTTTTTTTTTGCTACATAATACTAGAGGTTTTTTTTTTTTTCCTAGGGTCAACCGTCTCTATTTGCCCCTCTTTAACTCCATCCCTGAAATTAACGTACAAGTTTTACTTTTAGTATACTATTAGGCCCCGATTGGATGCGGGATAAGTTTTGATGTGATTAAATAGTAAGGCCCCGATTGGATGCGGGATAAGTTTTGGTGGGATTAAATAGTAAGAGGGGATAAGATAGTAAGGGGTATTAGTTAATAAGGGTGGACCCACATTGATGTGATGTTTATGGAGGGGGGATTAAATAGTACGTGGTTTGGATGAATTTGTGATAAAGGGAGATAAAGTTGGGTAGATAATGTTAAAACTTGACAAATGACTTATTTGCCCTTGTACAGTCATATTAGATTTTATGATAAAATAAATACATAAAAACAATACTAATTAAATTAATTATAATTTCAATAAATAATTCCTTTTATTAGTTATATCTAAAATTAAAATATTTAGTTATTATTTTTTATTATTCATTTCAATAATATTTCGAAGTTTAATTTTTTGCTTTTTTTTTTCTTTCTAATTGTAAGTTGGGGAATAAAGTCTTTGAATACATTGAGTATTCTCACATTATCATCAACCAAGGTGCAAAAAAGGATAAAGAGAATTGAATACATTGAGCACTTTTGTTCTGCACATTGGTTTTACACATCTACTGTCAGTTCTCTGGCCATTGATAGCATCAACATTGTATTCAAATTAGTAGTAATTTTTATGTTATTCCTCAACAATGTCAAATTCTAAAGTATAAAAAATTTTAAATTTTTTTGTATCAAATTAAAGATCTCAATTTGTAGTTTAATTTGATGCAAAAAAAAGTATAAAAAATAATGTGAAAATACTTTATTTTTTGATCCGAAGGATATTGCAAAGCAAGACAACAATGTTAAATTCTAAAGTATAAAATTTTTCAATTTTTTTTTGTATCGAATTAAAGATCTCAATTAGTAGTTTAATTTGGTGCAAAAAAAATTTAAAAATTATGCGTAAAAGTACTTCATTTTTTTATCCGAAGGAAATCGCAAGAGTTCGTAAAATATTTAAAAAGCAATTCGGTTGCTTTTAAAAAAAACAGTAAACGTGGTAGGGGTAAGGGGAGGGGATAAGGGAGGGTATTCGAGTAATTTAACTAGGGGTATTGAGGGGTACTAAACAATAACAACCCCCTATTACTAATTAGTACCCCTCCAGGGGTATTAAGGGGTATTAATCTGGGAGGGGTATAAATTTATACCCCTCCCAAAAATTTCCAAACCATGCATGAGGAGGTGGGACCGGGATAAAACCAGGGGGTATAATTTTATACCCCTTCTCATCCTACATCCAATCAGGGCCTAATGGGATAAAATAGTAAGAGGTATTATTTAGTAAGGGTGGACCCACAGTGATGTGACATTTATGAAGGGGGATTAAATAGTATGTGGTTTGGATGAATTTGTGATATAGAGGGATAAAGTTGGGTGGATGATGTAAAAACTTGACAAATGACTTATTTGCCCTTGTACAGTCATATTAGAATAAATACATAAACACAATACTAATTAAATTAATTATACTTTTCAATAAATAATTCCTTTTATTAATTATATCTAAAATTAAAATATTTAGCTATTATTTTTTTATTATTCATTTTAATAATATTTCGTACCACCTAATTTTTTGTTTTTTTTTCTTTCTAATTATAAGTTTTTAATAATAACTAATTAGTAATTTTTATGTTATTCCCCAACAATGTCAAATTCTAAAGTATAAAAAATTTTAAATTTTTTTGTATCGAATTAAAGATCTCAATTTTTAGTTTAATTTGGTGCAAAAAAAAGTAAAAAATTTAATGTGAAAATACTTTATTTTTTTATCCGAAGGATATTGCAAAGCAAGCCAACAATGTGCAAATTCTAAAGTATAAAATTTTTCAAACTTTTTTGTATCGGAAAAAAAGTTAAATTTGGTGCCAAAAAAATTAAAAAATAATGCGCAAAAGTACTTCATTTTTTGATCTGAAGGAAATCGCAAAAGTTCGTAAAAGATTTAAAATGCAATTCGGTTTCTTGTTAAAAACACTAAACGAACTGTAGGGGTAAGGGGAGGGGGATAAGGGAGGGTAGTGGAGTAATTTAACTAGGGGTATTGAGGGGTACTAAACAGTAACACCCCCTGTTATTAATTAGTACCCCTCCAGGGGTATTGAGGGGTATTAATCTGGGAGGGGTATAAACTTATACCCCTCCCAAAAATTTGCCTAACCATGCATGAAGATGTGGGACCGGGATAAAACCAAAGGGTATAAACTTATACCCCTCCTTATGCTGCAGCCAATCGAGCCCTTAAGTTTTGTAGAATATTTCCGCCTGCGCATGCACATGGCAATGTTGCATTCCGCGGAACCATATCAATGACTTCTTGAGATTTAATTTTTAATTTCTAAAAAAAAAATCCCTATAAATTAGAAGAACTCAAGCTAGTTTCATAATGCATGTCACTTCACGAACAAAGTTGTATCATCATTGGCCTTCCTCAGGTGTAAATTATGGCTCCACAATGTCTTTGGTAAGAGGGTGTTTGGCAAACTCTTTTTTGGCTTTTTGATTTTTCATTTTCTCATTTTGGGTGTTTGGCATCCACCTCCCAAAACTCATTCCCACAAAATGACTTCTTTGTTTTTGAGTTTAGAGGCTAAAAGTTAAAAAGAGGTGGAGAGGAGTTTTTCCATTTCTAGTTTTCCATTCTCATTTTAGCTTTATGACAAAAAGACTGATTTATCCCTAGCCTTTTATTAATTTGTGTAGTGCACAATTGTATTTTTTTTTTTCTGACAAAAGCAACCTTAAACATTAATTTATGTAGTGCCTAAGTTGTTTTTTTATTGACCTTTATTAGTTGGTAGTCTTTTTTGTGGGGTTAATTATGCTACTAAGTCTTTTTTTTTTCCTATTATATTTTACTTAAGTTTTCCTGTACATTAACACTATTTTTTTTGCCCCTTACTTGGTTGTAAGAGTTAATTCTTCCTAATTAGAAAAAAAAATTAGATGGTGGCAATTATTTCCATTTTACGTTATTTGTATTAAGTAGAGACACATTCAATTAATAAAATAAAAAAAAGAAGAGCAAAAGTATTTTTCCCAAAAACAAAATTGGACATGATACGTTTACAAAAATATTTCCCAAAATAACTTTAAAAAACTTGACAAAAACAATATTCATATACATTTTAAATACGTTAATAAATAAACAAGGGCACAATGGTAAACAACCAATCCATAACTCATTCTCATCATTATTCTCCCAAAACACTACTCTTGTTGGAAAATGCATTCTGCACAATTCTCCCAAACACTCCTCCCAGATTCAAAACACATTCTGACCATAATCCAAAAAGCCAAAAAACTAAAAAGTTGAAAATGAAAAGATAAAAAATAGGCTTCCAAACACCCCCTAATGCTCCGTTATGCGTCCCGAATGTTTCTCCGGTCCACAAAATGCTAATTTACAAATAAAACATTTGTGCCAAAAAATATTCACACTTTTTTTTTTTATGAATTACAATAACTCATTGATATCTAGGTAAATTGTTGAAAGAAAATCGAACTTTTCTTAGAAAAATTTCATTATTTAGAAGTCTTTATTTCGCAGACCGAACAAACATTTTGGAACGGATGTAGTATAGATAAATCGATGTTCAATAAACTTGTTCACAAAGTAAATTTTTTTCTTCGTAAAAACGAAAAAGAAAATGGATCCTCTCCGGTCGTTGTTTTGGACTCGAGGTGACATTTCACATCTGGACTGTCCATTGGTACATTTAATGGTTTGAATTTGCTCATAAACTCTTACCGTCTTACGGAGAAGAAACTATTGAATGTACCAAACCATTAAATACACTAATGGGCGGTCCAGACTTGGATCGTCTACTTCAATCCAAAGAAAATCCGGATCTAAACACATCTGGACAGTCCACTGGTACATTTAATGGTTTGGATTTGCTCATAAACGCTTCCGGAGAAGAAACCATTGAATGCAGGGCAACGCTACAGCCAAGGTACTGGGGTCAGCTGACCCCATTGAAAGATATTAGAATGCTACTACTGCTATGCTATACACTTCTATTGGGCAATGTATGAACCCATTAAAAATTGTTTATGACCCCACCTAGTGTGCAAAATGCAAGTAGTAGGTAAGTTTTTTTGTTAAAACAATACACAAATTCTTTGTTTTTCTTTTGTGGATAACTCAGGGTTTCTGTTCCAACTTACGCGCATTTCGATTTAATCGATGGAGACCGATTTCACCGTCTACTAGCACTAGCACGGAGCATAGTTAATGCCAGGGCAATGTTATTTATGGATTGATCTGTAAGAGTTGATAACACTTTGTAGGTCTAGAACTTGGAACCTTAGAAGAAAACAATACACATCTTTTTTGGAAACATAAAAAAAGTTATAGCATGAAAATGTTACAGTAATTTGTTATTTAAAGATAAATTATGCATTGAAATTGACTTGAAAACATGGCATCTGAGACTATGCTTAGTTTTTCCAGTGGGTATGGGAAAAATTGAAATTCTAGAGAAATTGTGTTAAAAATAATAAAACATAGGAGTATGTAATGCTATATATTGAGATCGTGATTGTCTTCCTATTCACTTGTTTGAGACCAATTTCATCTTTTAGCACATTATTTGAGAGTGGTTTTTTTTTTTTTTTGGTCAAGAGCTAATTTAGATTGTGATTTTTTGAAAAAAAACTCTAAAGATTGAATTGGCATATAATTCACAATTTTAGAAGTTGGTTTGATAAAATTTTTGACCAAAACATGGACGGAAGAAAATCCGGATCTAAACAAAAAGAATTCCCCAGAAAAAGTGAAATTAGTTGGGACATTGTACACATTACGCACCTAATAATTCCAAACAGGTGTGAAGTGGGTTGGTAGATTGATTGACCCATAAAATTTTGTCAATCTAACGGACTTTCCTGTTTCTAATAGTACTAGTAGAAATAGAAAGAATTGCGAAGGCATCTCCCATGACGGTTAGAGTACCGCGTGCGCAAACCCTCCCTTCAAACTAACCTTCCACTTTAGCTCCAACATCGAGTCTGGTAAAATCCCTCTCACACGTGATCAATCGCCGATACTCTCTCTCTCTCTCTCTCCTCTCTTCTTGTTTGGTTGGTAGCTCTAACCCCATGCCACCTCCTCCCTCAAATCCTTCCAGATTTGACTACCTTCCAATCTCAAATTAAATTTATTTCTATTACTTCTGCCCATGGTTTTACTGGAAATCAACGTCTGAATGTCCTTTATAAAACCCCCCCTCAAACACCATACACAAACCCACATAGCTGGTACTTCAAAATCTGAGATTTCAAAGCAATCAAATTCGTTTTGTATTTTGTATTAGTTGCCAACAATTCTTGATCAGAATGGTGAGTACAATTGTTGCTGCTCCCAGTCGCGTCGAGAGCCTTGCAAGCAGCGGCATCCAATCCATCCCGAAAGAATACGTGAGGCCTAAAGAGGAGCTCACCAGCATCGGCAACATTTTCGACGAGGAGAAGAAGCACGAGGGGCCTCAGGTATAAGTGGGGTCGATTGACCTCAGTTGTATCCAATTTACACTAAAAAGCTTTTCCCTTTTTTCTTTTTTATCGTCAAAATTTTCAATATATAAGAAATCCCTACAAAGGGTACGTTGAGACGGGGAGGAGGAGAGGAATCCAACCAAAGGTTAATTAAGGAAAAAAAAAAATTTAAAAACCACCCAAACATGAGACACCCGAGTACCCAATAATTAAGGAAAAAAAATACTCCCTCTGCCCGGATTTGTTAGTCTACAAACATATTTTTTCAAGTCCTAAAATGTTTGTCCAATTTCAAAAGTCAAAGCATAAAGTATGAAAAATTTACTTTTTTGCCCCTTTTCTAAAACTTAAAATAACAACACAAAAACTAATTTTTTTTAAATAATGTGTTTACATTTTTTAATTTTTTTTACACCGTATTAAAGTTCTCAATGAGATCTATCAAACAAGATCCATATTGATAAAAAAATAATTTTTGCAACTATATTATTTTTTAGTTTGAAAATTGTACGTAGTTTCGTAGTGGATTATCAAATTGGAATGGAGGGATTGAGGATAAAATAGAAAATTAACAAACTCAAAATGTAATGGAAAAAAAGTTAGAATCCCCAAAACGGACCAACAAATCCGGACGGAGGGAGTAATTTAAAAACCACCCAAACATGAGACACCCGAGTACCCAACGGCCTCAACCTTATCGCCTTCATCGGTGAGGTAGAGACTGTATTAATGCCACCGCTGCAACCCACCACCAACAATCGTTTTAAGTTGGACCAATTATGCTTATTTCCATATACTAGCATAAACATTTTTCAATTTTTACTCTACCTTTTAGGTATAGAATTTTTCATGATGTTATCTTAAAGTTTGGCTCTACTGACTGACTAAATTTTCGTGGCTCCGCCCGCGCGCAGGTGCCAACCATCGATCTAGAAGACTTGGTATCGGAGGACAAAGAGGCCAGAGAGAGATGCCACGAGGCGTTGAAGAAGGCGGCGACAGAGTGGGGGGTGATGCACCTAGTGAACCACGGCGTCCCCGAAAAGCTGATGGACCGGGTTAGGGTGGCCGGAGAGGGTTTTTTCAATCAGCCCGTGGAGGAGAAGGAGAAGTATGCTAATGACCATGATACTGGGAATTCTGGGAAGATACAGGGGTATGGGAGTAAATTGGCAAACAATGCCAGTGGGCAGCTGGAGTGGGAGGACTATTTCTTCCACACTGTTTACCCTGAGGACAAGAAGGACATGAAGATTTGGCCCAAGAACCCATCCGACTACATGTAAGTATTTTTCTGAATAACGTGCATAGATTTGCCGTTTACGTTAACGGGTCCGAACATGGATGTATTTAGAATCATCCTACGGGTACAGAAAGTTTTGGAACAAAAAATGTACCGAGCTGCTTGAGGGACCCACTTTTGGGTCCCATAAGAGAGATCCGAACCGTTCATTATTCTTAAAACATTTTTCCGAGGGACCCCATAAAATTTCAGCCCAATCGGACGGTTAAAAGTGCTTAAACCAAAGTCACACCGTTTGAATCCAAATTTTTTTTATTCAAACGGTGAGACTTTGGTTTAAGCACTTCTAACCGTCCGATTGAGCTGAAATTTTATGGGGCCGCTCGGAAAAATGTTTTAAGAATAATGAACGGCTCAGATCGCTCGTGTGAGACCCAAAAGTGGATTTTTTTTATTCAAACGGTGAAACTTTGGTTTAAGCACTTCTAACCGTCCGATTGAGCTGAAATTTTATGGGGCCCCTCGGAAAAATATTTTAAGAATAATGAACGGTTCGGATCGCTCGTGTGGGACCCAAAAGTGGATCCCCCAAGCAGCTCGGTCATTTTCTGTTCCAAATTTTCTGTACCCAAGTCGGGTCCCTATTCAAGTAGAAACTACAAAAATTTAGTATTCCACTAAGACCGCACACATCTCGAGTAATTTTGAAGTTAATTTACAGTACAATTTAAATGTTTTTATGCACCGTTTTTTACAATCTGCAGTGCACTTATCATTACACGTCTGTGCTGTTACCTTATCTTGCCTTAATGCTTACCAGCTATGCAAAAAGTCGAAAGGAAGTTACAAGAAGGGTATTGTATGGAGACTGGAGTGATGCAACTTTTTCTGAAACGTTTCTTTCACATTAAACGCCTTTTAAAATTTGGTACTTCGTCAGCTTTAGGGGGTGTTCCACTAACCCAATTTTTTGAAAAAATTGGTTTTTCACAGTTTTTTATGTGATGTGTTGTGAGAGAATGACTTGTCTTGGTGTTTGGAAAAAACTGTTTTTTGTTTTTTGGAACACCCCTTAGGCTTTAGCTAATTAGACGACTTTAAAATTTGGCACTTCGTCAATTTTAGCTGACGAAATGCCAAATTTAAATAATTATAGGCTTAAATGTTGTTTTCGGATGCTTAATGCACTTATTGTTGTTTAAATCCTGATTATAAGGATTTTTTTTGTAAAATACTCAGCATGCTTCTTGCAATTAAATAACCAAAATGCAACTGTCACACATTCTTGATGAGAATTCTATGGGGGAAAAATGTTTTTAAATAATATTTTTGTTAAATATACCCCTAAGATTTAAGGCTCGACTCGTTAAATACCCCGAGATTTTTGTTAAATAAATATACCCCTAGTAGGACGAAGGACAAATCCTAATAAAAAATCTATCAGTTTTATGCGTTTGGGGGTTGCGGGCGAATATGAAAGGAAAGTTGATTGATCTGGGCTAACATGTTCATCTTTTCTTTTGTTATTACCCAAAAAAAAAAAGATTGAAGCGTAGATAATTTGATAATTTGCGTAAACTAAGATATGCGCATGTTTCCGAATTTTGAAATCTAATCGTGCTTCTGTATTTCACAATTGTGTCAATGTAGAACCATCTTAAATCTAATACTAAAAAATTAGGAGTACTGATAGGCAAATGTATATTCAAATCTGTTCTCGTAGTTTGAGGAAAAATGAGTTGCTCACGTTCATAGCTCGTGAAATTAAATTTGCAGAACAATTTAAATGTATTTAGGCACCATTTTTTTTTTTTTAATAAATTTTTTGTATATCTCTCTCCACTTATTGCTCCGAATAACCCCAATTCGTGTCGACTAAGATACGCTCTTGTTTCCGAATTTTGAAATCTAATCGTGACTCTGTACTTCACAATTGTGTCAATGTAGTCCGGCGACAAGCGAGTACGCGAATCACCTGAGAGGCCTGACAACCAAGGTCCTATCGGCCCTCTCCGTCTGCTTGGGATTGGAAGAAGACAGGCTAGAAAAAGAAGTTGGCGGAAAGGACGAACTCGTCATCCAAATGAAAATCAACTACTACCCAAAATGCCCTCAACCGGAGCTCGCCTTGGGCGTCGAAGCCCACACCGACGTGAGCGCCCTCACCTTCATCCTCCACAACATGGTCCCCGGCCTGCAACTCTTCTACGAGGGCAAATGGATCACAGCAAAATGTGTCCCTAACTCTATCATTATGCACATTGGCGACACGGTCGAGATTTTGAGCAATGGGAAGTACAAGAGCATTCTCCACAGGGGACTTGTCAATAAGGAAAAGGTCAGGATTTCGTGGGCGGCTTTCTGCGAGCCGCCCAAGGAGAAGATCATCCTGAAGCCACTCCCGGAGACCGTGTCGGAGACCGAGCCGGCGAGGTATCCGCCACGTACCTTTTCTCAGCACATCGAGCACAAGTTGTTCAGGAAGACCCAGGCACTTAATGGGGCTTAAGTGAGGGGCCATCATTAGTGATCATTGTCTTTGTTACTGGATTGTTGCATGGACGTTATACTATTTAAGTTCTTTCGTTGGATGTGGTCTGTCTATTTTGGTTTTGTGTTTTTGAGAACTCAAATTGTCGGAGGTAAATATTGGGCACAACGTTGTACTTGTCTTGATCTATTGCGTCCAAAACTTTGCCTGCCTGCTTCAATAAAATCCATTTACTTCTCTTGTGGTGTTGTGTCAATTCTTTTGAGTTATATGTATGGATTGCCTTATTAACACTCTTAAGGACCTTTTTGTTTGATCGGATATAAGTATAGGATTGAATTGTATATCCGACATATCCGGTATTTGGTTACCATTCTCACTAAACATGCATCATACATCCATATAATCCTTCAAGATGTCATATATCGATCATTAAGAAAACATTCTATACACTACTGATGTAAAAGTTATCATTTTTCACCACCGCCATATGTGGTTCCCACTGTGAATTTATCATTTTGATCTGAATCATTTGTCTTGTGGAGCTGGCAGAGTAGTACATCCATGCAAAAAAATCATTTTGATTGGACATCGATAGATATATAAAATATTTTGAATTTTGTTTTGTGAAATGGACAGTCATGTACAGTTTAACTTGAAAATCCATGACCATTCATTTTTAAAAAAAAAATTCAAATTTTGATATATCTGTCGATATTCGATCAAACTGATTTTTTGTATGAATGTTTGTGGTATCAGAGCGGGTACGAACCTTGGGAAATAGGGAGCAGTCTGGCGAGTCGTACCTTGGGAAATAAGGAGCAATTTGGCGATGAGCAGATCGAGTGTTTGGCAGGTCCGGCCAAGAAGTTCACGCTGGGAGGTCGAGTCAAGGTTCAAGCATCTATAGGAAAGGGCTACCTTGGAGCAGTAAGGAACAATAAGGTGGAGTCGTCCAAGAGGGAAAAGGGCTACCTGTTGTAGGTGTGAAGCTACCAAAAGTGAAGCCGCCAAAGACGTCGACTATGGAAGCGTGATGGTTCAGTATAGGTCGATCGAAAGAGGTTGAATTTGATCGAGGCAATCCAGAAGTTTATGCCAAGACGTCGTTTGTGGAGTCACAGCGGAAGTCTGTGAAGAGTGTGATGGCCCCTCCGGTGAGGCCCAGCAGGGGACTGTGGGAGTGTGACGGGGAGGCCTTAGTTAGTAAGGTCAACCGGAGATTGTGGAGGGTGTCACAGCCGGGGACCGTGTTTGAAGACGTCGTTGGAGGGACTGAAGAATGTTGTCCTGGATTGCAAAGCTGGTCGGTCGGGGACCTTGCATGGAGACGTCGTTGAAAATTAACTGATTTTCAATGATTGGAAAGCTCATTCGTCAAGGATCGTTTGTGGAGGCACGATTAGAGTTGCGCAACATAAACGTGGTGTTTCTGTTCAAGTTTCTGATGAGATTGTGAAAGGTTGTCGAGATTGTTCTGGCACCGACACGATGAATGATCAAGACTATCTGCAACAGTCTTATGGTTAAAAGAGTGATATCAACACCTAGTCGTTCGGGGACCGACACGAAGAACGGTTAGGACTGATATCGTATTACCATCAGGAAGCAACCAAAGAAAACAAGGTTAATGATCGTGCAGGACAAAGCAAGAAGAGTTTGCCAAAGCAGAAGATGGAGAGTCAGTGTTGGGGGGGAGTGTTGAGAGTCAACACTACTCTCCATAGTTCAAGAAGATTCTAGAATGTTCTAGAATATTCTAGAGAAGTCGAGAATGTCCTAGAATATTCTAGAACTTTGTGGAGAGTACTAGAAGGATCTAGAATGTCCTGGAACATTCTAGAATATTAAAGAAGCCTGAAGATGCTAGAAGACTCCGAAAGGATCAAGAAGACTATGGACCTATGTGGAGTTTTCTAGAACATTAAAGAAGGAATGAGCCAAGAGTATTCTAGAATGTTGAAGAAGGTTGTACACATCTATATAAAGGGTGGAAGGCCTCATTTGTGAGATGTGGTGAGGAAGTACCACCTTGGTGGTGATGAAAGCACCCCTTGGGTGGGAGAGTATCCAAGTGGGGGAGAGACCACCTAATGAGTGAGCACAAAAAGTGTGCCTAGATATTGTAAGTGTCAAGTGAGAGTCATATGTACTTTCGTGTGAGTGTTGTTAAGTGAAGTGAGTGCGTAGTGTATGTACAAGAGTTAGTATATGCAATAAAAGATTTTGTTTGTTCCGCTGCGTCGTACTCTACATGTTCTACTTTGCGGGTCTTACAAGATAAACGGTTCAGATCAGCAACCAATGGGGTCCACAAAGGTGGAGGTGGTGGAAAAGGACAGTTTTCCACTGCCGGTGTAAGGAATGTATTCTCGACTTTTTTATTTATCCAGTCACTATTAGTACCACCGCCAAACAAACAAGCTCTTAAATTAAAGTGGCAATAGGTAAAGTGTTGGGAACTGAAATGGAACATGAAAACACATCCGACGGTAAAAACATGAAGTGGAACATGAAAACGCATCCGAGGGTTTCATGTTCCATTTCATGTTTTCTTTTCATGTACCCTACCAAGCCTCGTGGCAATATGATCCTTATCAAAACAAATAGGAGTGTTCTACTGTGTTTCAGACCCAGGATCCTGTGTCCAAACTAATAAGTTTGTATATTCGTTAATTTTAGAGTCCAAATTAGGCAGAACAAGGAGTGGCCGAAGTTCATATCGGTGACATTTTTTAATTTCTTTTACAAAACAACACCAAATTTGGCAAATTATACAGGTGAGGAATCAGACCCCTTTTTCTTTTTAGGCCTTGTTCTTTACTGGATTTTATGAGATAAAATCTAATTTTGATAAAATGAAGTTTTGTTTAGAGGTGTGATAAAATGACTTGTTTTCCCAATGGATTAAATCTAGGGTTGATAAAAGTGTTTTGTAAATTATTTTGTGAGATAAAATCTAGTGTTGATAAAATCTAGTTTTGCTAAAATTCGTTGAGAATGTTAAATTTTATCTCATAAAATCCATTCAAGAACAAGGCCTAAATAAATGTTTTGAATAACACAAGAAATGGGAATGTGATAATAAAGCCCGTCTTGTGATTAGACGTACAATTCACTAAAAAATATCACCTATGCGGACAATTAATTTTAAACAATGGTTCACAAAAAGTATGCCTACATCGTCTCGTGGTTGTATGTACATACTATCGAATTAGATTTAGATTTATGATTCTCTTCCTTCGTTCTCGTCTTCGTATATGTTAGAAACATTCAATCTCCTACTAATTTCATTTGAACTCAAGAGTTGGTATCGTGGTCAAGCCCGAAATTTAGAGGTTAATTTCCTTCAAAAGTAAGCTCAAACCCTCTCAAAGTGTTATCCACTTTGATGCGGCCGGGCAAAAGCCCGGATTTAATTGGCTGTACCGATAGTAGAGGGTGGAATGGTTCGCATTATTCAGTCGATGTGTGCGAAGATTAACCTAGGACAGCTCGAGTTATAAATACTACTATTACATCTGGTTTCTTTCCTGTTCCAGAGGTAGATAGGAGTACTAAATTTTGTTGGTCACGCATTGGTGGCAGACATTACCTACCAATCAGACCCCATATCAAATTAAAAACCCAAAAAGAGCGCCACAATTTCTCTTGGATTTGACTGGTGCCAGAAGACCAACCCCGCTTTTGACCTAACTAATCACGTTACTGTTGATACTTCATTCATCTGGCCATCTACTCCCTTCAATATTATTATTGTGTCTTCACCACAAAATTAGAGGCCTTGGTGTCAAATTTCATGAGTTTGGAACTCTGGCGTCTAGCTTCCGAGTAATTATTTAGTGGTAGATAAGGGTGTTGGGGACACAAGATGGCGGTATCGCATGACTGACAATTAATTCTTACGAGCTACTTATTTGCAATAAATTGAGGTTCTAGGATTGGAGAAATTTTTCAGTGCCGGTAGGGTACGGCTGATAGGGTACCCTACTGCGCATCCGAGTCGTCCATCTATGTTTTCGACGGCCCGGATGTGACGTCGTGTTAAAAACACCTCCCAAATTTAAAAGACATTCTCACATGGATGGATAGCTCCAATGCACCATAGGGTACCGCCATGTGGTACCCTACCGGCATTGAAATTTTTTCCCAAGGATTGCTTCTTAATAGAGGTGGCAAATGAGTGGGTTGGGTTGGATTTGGAAGGGCTGATATGGGTTATGTGTTAAATATGGGTCAATAGTATACGAGTTGGATATGAGTTGAGGTTGCAATGGGTCTAAGTCAAACCCGTCCCAACACATTGGAACACCTAGAAATTGGGGAAAAGGTGGTTGGGCATGAGGTGATGACCGCAATAAGGACAATTGCTCATTCCATCACACTTGTTTTCAAATCTCCAAAGATAATTCAGAAATCAGATGTGTGTTTATTGTCCCAGTAACAAAAATGTAAATGTCTTAAGTTGTCTAGAGCGCAGCACCGAGTAAAGTTACATACAAACTGATTGAGTACTTAAACATTAGCTTATGTTTAATCAAGGAAACTGCTCTTTCTGATTATCTGATAATTAAGCTATGAGATTTTTTTTTTTTTTTTGTATATAACGTATTAGCCAACCAGCCAAAAATGAAAAATATATTAAATTATAGTACAATTTTTCAATTTTTTTTTTGTATCGAATTAAAAATCTCTATTACTAGTAGTTTAATTTGGTACAAAAATAAAATATAAACAATTACGCGCGAAAGTACTTTATTTTTTTATCCAAATGATATTGCAAAACAACTCAACAAGCCAACGAGCCTGTAAAATACTAAACTATATAATTTTTCAAATTTTTTTGTATTGAATTAAAAATCTCAATTAGTAGTTTAATTTGGTACAAAAATAAAATAAAAAATTATGCGTGAAAGTACTTTATTTTTTTATCAGAAGGAAATTGCAAAGGGGTATAAGAGTAATATGCACGTCCGGCCATATTACTGCGTAGAAGGAATTAATTATGCGTGGAAGGATTAATTAATCTCGGCCCAAATTTTTCAACCCCTCTTTCCCCTCATCCAAACGGGCCCTTACTTCCCAGCCATTTCCTTTCCTTTGAAATTTGGATAAAAAGCAGAGTGGAGCATTTAAATGATTAATTTGCACAAATACGAGGGGATGTGCTGTGACTATGCGAGGGTATAATTAGAGGTTTAGGTTGGAAACGAGGAGAATAGAGAGGGGGCAGAGACATGTCTATTTTATTTTCAGATTATTACGGGCGGTACAACATTTGGAGGAAAAACTCCATTAAGGTAAGTCCACCATTTTTAATTACCATTACGGTAAGTCACACTTTTTAGGGGTTTAGGCACCTAGGGTATCACACGGCTTCATAGGGTTTTAGAAGTTTAGGCACTTTCATATGATTTTGAGGGTTTAGGCACTTTCATTAGAGTACTCTAGGATTTAAGTTTATGGTGCACTTTTTTATTATAGGGTTTTAGTGGTTTAGATACTTTCGTAAGATACCTTAGGGTTTTAGGCACTTTCATAGGGTACCCTAGAATTTAGGTTTAAGCACTTTTATAGGGTACTCTAAGATTTATGCACCTTTATAAGGTTTGGGGAGTTGAGGAGAGAGAAATTGTGTACATGTGGGGTGGAGAGAGAGAGAGAAAGACGGAACAACCCAGAGCATGTGGGGCTGGAGTGGATTACCTGGGCAGTGCATTTACCGTGGGCGACTGGAGCCAGGCGTAAAGTGAGGTACTTTTTGTACCTCACACGTAAATCTCTCTTTTATTTTTGGGTTCAACTTCAACCTATTTTGAACCCATGTAAAACGCATCTAAATATGGGTCCACCCAATGGCGGAGCCATGAATCAAATTTGGAGGGGGCCGGATTATGGAAGAAATCTTGGTACAAAGAAATCTCAGTACAATGATTTCTTTCAAGGCTAAATCTAGTATTTCAGGTTTCATTGGGATGGTTTATCAAAAAATTAATCTTGCGTACTGTTATCATATCACTCGACAAACGCAGTATCATTATTACACAGTTTTATTCACCATAATTTAGAGTTCTTGAAATGAAAATTGCTCTTACTCTTTTTATTATTTTCGAAATTTTATCATTTTTCTGAGAATATCTATAAAAAAAAAAATACAAAATATACTAAAAAATAAGAAATTCGGGGGGAATATAGATCCGCCCCTGGGTTCACACATTTACAACCCACATTACAATATGGGTGGGTTGAGTTGTTTTGTTATTTTTTTGTCATTCGTTATTCCTAATCTATTACATTGGAAAGGGGAAATGAGAATCGATCCGAGGATATATAGTGAGACATCCAAGAGTTCTGCCACGTGAAAATTGCCACCTCAACTTCTGTGTGACCCAAGTCACAGCAAGCAAGCTGCTTGATGTTCATATGGACCCGTTACCATCCTCCTTTTGATTGCTGAGCTAAGAGCAAATTCAATGCAGGTTGGATATGGGGGTTGCATTGCTAAAATAGATCGACACACTACTGATACAACTATACAAGTGCAGGTAGCTAAAGCAATTGAATTATATAAGGTATCTTCACGATACAATGTTAAAGTACAGCATTTGAATGCTATTCACCCATTGACTATACCCTAACAGTTAAGCTGAGATCGAGCTGAGATCGATGAGCTATCGAAGGAGTGGACTCAGTGGAGGCCAAATTTGATTTAGGTCAAGGTCAGTAGTCGTGTTTTCTGTATATAAAGGCTGTTCGAATACCACTTAGCCCCCTCAACTTTGTAATTTTTTTGTTTTCATCCCGATTTTTCCCGACTGGGTCCCAACTCGCCGAGCCGGCGATTCATCGCGACTTACTGACTCGCCGAGTAGTCGGCGACTTATGCCGACTTATCTCCGACTAGACCTTCCACCGACTAACGCCGCCGACTAGGGTATAGTCGCCTCGGTTGGGTACCGAGGAGCGACTTCTCGGCCGACTTTTCCGAGTTTTAGAACACTGCCCTAACTAGTTGCTCAATGGTCCAAACGTTAGTTCCTCTAGTATTTTTCTCCAAATGAAAGTTCTATATTACTTGAACCTCATAAATTGAAAAGATGGGGTCCATACAATGAACGATTGCACCGGGCCTAAATATACTTTCTTAGTCATGCATACAAGCAGTGAAAATCCACCATCAATGAAGGACCAATTTACGCATTTCTCAACTAATCACTAGGACGAATCCACCATCTACTAGAGCGGCCCAATTAGTGAAAAATACTACAACTACTACAAGCTCTTTGCACAGGCATATATGAAGGTTACTCAGGAGCCAGCCCGAAACATCACTTAACCAGTATGTACAAAGATTAACATTATATACATCTGTGTTGTGCCCTTTGTTGAAGCTTAATTAATGAGATTGACAGATACAAGAATGGCGAAAATGAAATACCTTACATATGTGTAAAAGAATACGTGTGATCCAAAACAACAGCTGAAGCCCTGTTTTTCCAAGAACAATCACCACGCTATCTTTGACAAATTCATCTCGCCAATCCAAAATACTTTGAAAACCCAAAAGGACATAGACTACAAGTTTTAACCCAAGCCTCATTTTACTCGAAAATGAGGAAAACGTAAAAACCGAGGCAAATATTAGACCATTAGGTCTGTCAATTTCTTTCTGAGCTCAGATGGGTTGATGCTTGTCCCGTCACCAACCTGTGTTTAAACACAATGAGATGGTCTACGTTATTAGCAAGTAAATAAACTCAGAAAATTTTGCTCTTGAACACATTAACCAAAGAAGAAAAACGGATAGTCAAGCCGAATTTCAGCTTTAAATTAAAGTGACTGAGCTGTGCACTGATTGGTTAATGTTGTGGGGTACTCATGCACCGACCAATCAGTGATAGCTCGGTTCTTTCAAGCTTTCAAATAGCACTGTTCTTCAGCAAGATTGACCACCAGTACCTCTGAGTCGATTACGTGATGTAATCTTTCTTCCAAGTTTATGGAAATACAGCTAACAACATTGAGCCCTTCTAGGAGGAGAACTTCGAGCACTTTGGACACAGAGACCCCTCCACTCATGGCTGTGCTCATGGCAACCTGAACCCCTGCCCTGGAAGCTTCAACTGTTACACTCTCCTTCAGACAATTTGGAAAACTTTGGGATTTGACATTGATAACAGTGGCTGGATGGGATGATCTTTTTAGCTCATCTCTCTGTTGCTTCTTCTCTTCAACCCTCTTCTGCAATTGACTTATATAATTCACGGCTGCCAGCATATGATCAGACATTGACCTCCTTCCCTGAAACTATCAACACAGTCAAGTCCAAAACACAACTGAAATCGCATAGATCCAATGTCCCCAAGTAGTATTGTCCCTAGCTAGCTTGTGTCCCAAAACTTTTTGCAGACACAATTATGTTCCAATCATACAGGCCTATGTCTAGGAAAATAGAGACAATATTTGCGAACAGAGAATTCCTGGCACCCGAAGAGATTCTAGCGCAGAAAGTGTGTGGCTCATATACATGTCCATCGTGGTGTGTGCCACATCTAGGATGAATATGGACAACACACACTTCACGTTACTTGCCAAAATTTCTATGTTCTTAGCGCTGCTGTAAGAAGTCATACAAAAAGATGATTTTCGATAAGTGGGATATCCATATCAAAAAAATAATAGTTATAATAAGTGGGATATATTAAAGAGTTGTAAACCTTGACATAGTCAGCAGGCAGGAGTGACCGTAGAGACCTATAAAGGGCAGCCATTTCTTGCCTTCTTTGTCTCTCTACGTCTCGATGTATGATCTTCTTCCTCTTATAGTCACTAAGGTTATCATCAACGTCATCAAACGCAACGGACAACTTTCGTTGTGGGCGGTAATCCGGCGTTTTGGCAACATCAGCGTTACACGAAGAAGATGTCACTAGGAGAGAATCTTCCTGTATTCTGCGTTGTTGGTAGGGAATAGAAGAGAACTGGAGCAGCTCACCAATTTGGTCAAACTGAAATCCTGAAGATACAAAATCCATGCATAAAAGCTCAAAAGTCACTCTTTCGGCTTCTCTCTCTTGTCCTATCTTTTCTCTCTAAAAGGAAGGGGCACACGTCTAGATATGTTTACTTTGAGAGTTAAAATCTTTGAAGGGAGTACTGTTCTGACATCCTTGGATTTTTCACATAATTATATAAAAGGAATGACAAGCTTCATTTGAGACCCTGTACGTTTAGAGGCTGCAATAATTTCAATAACTTTCACACGTTAATAATCTGTAATTTATATGTTGAGATGGACATCTTAGGATTCTGCTGGTAGGATGGACATCTTAGGATTCTGCTGGTAGGATATTAAGAGAGAATGGAAGAATTGACAGTAACAACATGATCTTTGTAAGACATAAAATAGTACTACTTTCCTAAGCCCCCTTCTTCAAAAGAGAAAACAATTTAGTAGCCTTTAGGGTAATTTCTTGCCTTGTGGAGAAATGTGTGTGCCTTTTGATTGTTTACCGACACTAATCATTATTGTGAGGGAACAAGATTAGGTGTGAAGATTTTGATCATACAGATAAGGGCCCATCTTAATTATTGAATCGAAATTGAAGTCTGATTGCTCTATAATTGTATAAAATAAATATCCATAGACTAGGATTTCAATTATTTTGAGTATATAACAAAATATTGAAAATAGAGTACAACAACTCTCATGGAGCCCAGATATATGGCATAAAGTATATCCTGATTGTATATGTATTGTTGAAGCTGACAAAACATAACTAGCACATTCAACAAAGTTCAAGCATGCATGAGTTCCATGGCATAAAATTAGATCACCGGGAACAAGTGATGTGGTTGAAGGTAGTATGAGTAAATGCTATACAAACAGAGTTTGAAAGGAAAAAAAATGAAGAACACTTCAGATAGTTTTAACTGTACAAAATTATAAATACACTAGTCAAGTTACTCTGGTGGGACTTGTCCAATAATTTTTTTTCTTCAAAGTGCAGATTTTCTGAGCCCAATGCATATTGCGGCACAAATATATGATGTAAACCAAAAATCAAGGATAGATTTAATTAAGAGATAGAGGATCCCAAATGAGATACAAGGAGCAAAAGCTCTCAATATTCTTTAATCAATATATCAAAAAAACTACCTAATGAGGACTCTAGACACCTATTTATAGACTCAATGACCCTACTACACTAGATGACACTAAAATGACATCACTACCCTCATACATACTGCATCAGACTCTCCCTCTAAAGAAAAAACAACTTGTCCTCAAGTTGGACAAAAAAAACTCAACAACTAAGGCCTCCTTTGGATAATAATCCGGATTATTGGATTATTCGTTTGTCTTTATTCAAATTTTTTTTGCATCCGTTAGTTTTGCATCAAGATTTTGTGGTTTCTGGATTCCTCTCGACGAGACGAATCTAACAAGTATAAAATTATGGTCAAAACTCAATTTTTTTTTAATAAAGCCAAAATAGGTGGATTATAGGGCCAATAATCCACCTATTTTGGCTTTATTCAAAAAAAATTGAGTTTTGACCATAATTTTATACTTGTTAGATTCATCTCGTTGAGAGGAATCCAGAAACCACAAAATCTTGATGCAAAAAAAATTTGAATAAGGACAAACGAATAATCCAATAATCCGGATTATTATCCAAAGGAGGCCTAAATAAAGAAAACATGGAAGTTAATTATGCAACTCTGACTAAGGCATTTGGCTGCATTTCCTTGAACAATGTGTCACCGTCAACAAAACCAATCTTCAATATGAGCCAAACATGGAAGTTAATTATGCAGCTCTGAATAAGGCATTTGGCTGCATTTCCTTGATCAATGTGTCACCGTCAACACAACCAATCTTCAATATGAGCTTCTTTTTTTATACATCCACCGCGTTCATACTTATGTGCCAAGACGCCACCCATTTGCCATGTCTCTTGTGTAGAATCACATCATAAAAATAAGCCATCACACTTGTATCCATCGCACGACTCCAAGAACCATCTAACATGATGTGCAAAAAGTCCAAATTCACTTCATAGCCAAGGCTTGCTCGAGTGAAAACCATGCCCAAAGGATCTTCAAGCACCAAGTAGTCTACACCCACTTTCGGCAACTTTGGAACTTGTCCGGGCACCACAACATCACAAACTTGAACATCTTGCACCAAAGACAATTCAAGAGGCATCTCATGGAAGCGACTATCAAGCTTTGACTCTACGAAATCCTCTAAAACAAGCGAGACATCAAAAGTAACCTCTTTCGGGTTTGGTAACACATCAACTCCTTTCTCTTCTTCTTGTGCTTCCTTGCTTTCTTGCCTTGCTATAGGGAAGCTTTCTTTGATCATATCAACAAATCTCTCCTCTTTATCGCCAACTCTAAACTCTTTATCATAAGTAGGAATATCTTCAAATTCTCCACTAGTCTCAATGATGGAATCATCTTCAAACTCTTCATGTGGGAACTCATCAAATTTAGGAAAAACATCATCGTCAATATCCTTATACTCGCTAGGATACTCATCATACACGAGAATTCCTTCTAAATCATCTCCAAAGCCTTCATTTGGAGACTCATCAAAGATTAGCAAGTCTTCAAACTCCTTTTCAACCCCAAAGATAACATCATCTTTAAGAACACTTTCAAATTCTTCACTTGGATATTCATCAAAGATAGGAAATCCATTGAAATGACCATGTTCCTTTGCCTCTTCAAACACATCCAGAGTGAGGTTCATCTCCTGTTCCTTTGCCTCTTCAAACACATCCGGAGTGAGGTTCATCTCCCCCTCAAACTTGTCCGGATTGACGGGTCCATAGTATTCTTCAAGGTCATCACCAATGTTCTCCTTCTTCTTGTAGTCAAAAGTAGACTTTGCTCGACTATGAGAATCATGAATATCTCCATGAGGTAGTAAACGATGCACCTTCTTAGTTAAGGTAACAACTCGTCTTTTCATCATCTAACAATTGCACCTTATCATTCAAGGTAGCAATTTGTGTACTCAACTCTTCAATCTCATTCCTAAAATGATATTGGTTGCCAAAGTTATCAATTCCAAGACCATTATTCACCATGAATGCCTTACCTCTACCTCCACTTCTTCCTTTACCTCTATAAGCCATATTTCAACCAACAATCAACTCCAAACAATCAATTCAACCCCAGTCAAGCAAAACCCAATTGATTGGGACCTCAAACTTCAACAAATCACAAGCTACCACCAATAACAACTCCAAAAACCAACCAAATCGTAACAAACAACAACAAAATCAAAGTAAACCCAGGCAAAATCACGAAACCAAGCAGATAGTAACAAAGCACACTGAAATCAAACCTGATTCGAGCCTATTCAAGCCCTAAACTTCAAGTTGAGCACCGGAATGGGTATTTAGAAGGTCAGAAACAGTGATTCAAACCCCAATCGAGTGCAAACGACAGCTATTCGAACCCCAATCGAGTGATTCGAGCACTGTGAAGACACTTCGCAGGTCTGGGCTTCTGTTTCGAACTCCGACGGGCTGATTTGAGAACGAGAGTGACAGAATCGAGCTTGAAACAACACGAAGTGGCTCGGATCTAAAAGACAAGCCTCTGAAATGGCTGGAACAGCGAGAACAGAGCTCGAAATGGGTCCGATAGCCTTCGAAAATGCTCAACAACCTTCGAAATGGTCCCGACAGCCTTCGAAATGGGTTCACTTTTCAGTCGTCGGAAATGGGTTTTTAGCTTTCGAAATGGGGTTTCAGTCGTCAGAAATGGGTTTGTAGCTTTCGAAATGGGTGGAAATGGGTAGATCTAAGCAAAACGAGTGGGGTGGGTTGATTTGGGATTTTCTGGCGAGGTTTCCGGCGCCGTTTCCGGGGAGGAGTAGGGTTCCGGCGAGGTTCAGGTGAGATCAATGGTCAGGATCTGAGCTCAGTGCTCTGATACCAAATGATGCAAACCAAAGATCAAGGATAGATTTAATTAAGAGATAGAGGATCCCAAATGAGATACAATGAGCAAAAGCTCTCAATATTCTTTAATCAATATATCAAAAAAACTACCTTATGAGGACTCTAGACACCTATGTATAGACTCAATGACCCTACTACACTAGAGGACACTAAAATGACATCACTACCCTCATACATACTGCATCAATATAGCACTACCACGTATATGTGTCTCCTACTTGCCTAAGTACAACCTAGTCACGAGTCAGGTTGGCTACAAGAAACTTTAAAGATCAACTTAATCTGCTTCCTTACTCTCCAACTTTGGCATTACGCATAATCTTATTTTTAAGGTAGTTATATTCAAGTTACATTTCTTTCAAAAAAAAGTTGCGTTACGTACACACACACAAAAAAAAGGGTGCATTTCTTTCATCTGTCATTTTGTTGTAAACTACGTATTGTAAATAAAGTGCAACCAAAATAAGCATCCCTAACAGGAAGAACAAAGAATATTTTCTCCTATTCCCCTCTTCCCACCATCCACACCTACCATACACACCTGCCATAACCACCTCAAAAATAGTATTGATTCGCTCTACTCTGAGCCTAAGTAAGCTGTTATATTCATAAGTAAGTTCAATACCCTAACCTTTCTGATAAAACGTAATGCCCATTAATATCTTCAATGATAAAAAGAAAAAGAAAAAGAGTAGGTTTGAAGTGTGAAGGGGCAAAAATATCATTTTAGTACTCGATCCCTCCGTCCCAATTTGTTGTGCCTGTTTCCTTTTTTGAACATCTAAAAAATTTGACTATATCTCATAGTCTATATTGTTTTTTATGATTTCGAAATCTTTGTTTAACAAAATTAATTGATATCTATCAAACAAGATCCATATTGAATATAAAAAATATTATAAATTAAAAGATCTAGACAATTTTTTGAGACGTCCGAAAAAGGAAATAGACGCAACAAATTGGGACGGAGGGAGTAAATCGCAGGGGTCATAATCATCTACGTCATTGGTTCCCAAAAGATTGATTATTATATGCTAAAAGTTGAGATCTTCGTAAGATTACCAAGTAAACAATATTAAAAGAGATACACTATCGTTTAGCTATGGTTGAATATCATGATAAAGACATGGAAACTTATACTATAAGATTCGTGTGTCAGTATGATGGAATAAGCAAGTTGATCAAATGAGATAAAGGTTTAACACATGAATTCATGTAGAAATTATTGAAGTTTGTCCAAAACTTAGGCTTATAGAAGCTATGAAAACGTGTTTTTGGTAACCAACAGTTAACAATTGACAGAAAATTGATCAGCAGTGCTACATACCCAGAAAAAGCACCCAGAAAACTCTCCAAAATTTGAAATCAGTGCCAGAATTTGGCCACTGATTTCAAATTCTGGGGAGTTTTCTGGGTACTTAGACTTTCTAAAATTGATTGTGTAGTGAAGTCAATAAAGAAGAAAATTTTGAACACTAACTAAGGTACAAATAAATGAATTATTGATGCCAAGCAAAAAAAAATTGTTAATGAATATTTTTTAGCTATCATGTTTAGCTCTTAGGGACTCTAATAGACTTCAATTCTATACACGAAGTTACAAAATTGAATTACTTATAGAAGCTCTCTCTCTCTCTCTCTCTCTCTCGCGCGCGCGCGCGCGCACGCGCGCTCACTTAGAGATATAGATACAAATATGTGTTTCTACGTGCGTATATATGTACACGCTATGATAGTAGGAGAGCGCAATTTCTAGCAAATCAAATCAAATAAATTAAAGTAAAGCAAAGAACAATATCACCAAACTATAGAGGCACGCCAATGTCGATGTCCTTAAAGGTTGATTCGCACCCCCTCGGAGCGAATGACTCGGTGCGTAGGGCTTCATGGCATGCAACCTCCCAAGATTTATCTAAAGCCTTGTCTTCCTAACTCGCACAAGTTGGAAGAGGATTTGAATAACAGCTAGTTGGAATTTTAGTGGGATTCTAGTGGGCTTAAGTAAAAATAAAAAACCATTTATGCCTAGGCCAGGATTTAAGAACACATATTTAACTGGAGCCAAAATAAAAACATAAGAGCCAAAATAAAAACATAAGGCCCAAACCCAAGAAGTGTTATGAAATATTTTTATCCATTAATAATACAACATAGAGCAACCTAACTGTATGCACAAAAGCCTATGCTCAACTGTAAATGAAAGTAAGGAACTTAGCAGAAATCAAAACCTAACATGGATCATTTCCGCCTTGTCACTGAAGTACAGATAGAAAAACTATTGTTCTATACTTAAATATTAACCATTAAGTTGCCTGTATGGCTGTATCCTCTTTTTTACCATAGTTGATCTTCCAAACTATAGTGTCCTCTTATAATTAGTGAATCACATGGACTAAACAAGAACTGAAAGGCTCTTCTATTTTAGTTTCTTTTCTGTTAAACAAATTGGTCTCAAATGTCACCATGCACCTCACACAACCACTTTAAAAAGCCATCCATGTAGCTAGGGCTTCATTTGTTTTCACGTAAAATATTTTAATGGTTAATAATGCATGTAGAATGATTCACTTGTCATGATTAAATCAAACGATGCTTTCCAGTGCATGAATGCTAACTTGGAAACAAAACAAAAAACGTGGGTACACATTTCTAACATACTAATACACTGTAGCCCATTGCATCAACATTGTAGTACATACTACCCAAACAATCATTTTATCAAACACTTGCAAGGATGTACTCCAAATCAATTCAATCATTTATGTGGGACAACTCTTACCTGATTTTTAGTTCACAGTTTGAAGAATGAGCAACTCAACCCATCACTTGTACTGCTGTACACTAGTAAACACTGCATGGATTATAAGCACAACCAAGAAAGAAAAAACGTTTATCAGAAAAATTATCAGAAAAAAAACGTTTATCAGAAAACGTTCATTGAGATTCAAGTTCTTCGAATTTATCAGAAAAAAATTTGTATTTTTTGTAATAAAATATATTTTTTAAGGGCAAATTTTACAACAAATCTGACAACGGATTTATCACATTTCATGTAGGCTTAATTATTTTAATGATAAAAAACGTTTATTTTATAGAGCACGTCAAGAATAATAAGAATACCAAAATTTAGATTCACTGGATGTCGATAAATTCATGATCGGAAAAAGAAAAAAAATAACAAACTCACACATACGACATAAGCGTGCTGATTAAGCATTTATTGACATTTTGTTCCACAACCATTCGCTTTTAAATTTTTTGGTTTTTTCTTTATTTAATTTTTTCTGCGTTTGTTAGTTTTGTATTGAATTATTGATTCGTCTCGACGCGAAAAATTTGAAAAGTAAAAAATTATATTTGATTTCTTGCGTTAAGATGATTCAATAATCTACAAAATGCTTGACACAAAACTAACAACCGTGAAAAGAAATTGACTAAAGACAAAATCAAAAACTTGAAAAGCCAATGGTTGCGGAACAACCCTAGTAAACCTGAATTTCAGTATTCATATTATTTTCAACGTGTTCTGTAAGGTGAACAATTCCGATCATCAAAATGATGGAACCTATAAGATTATGCGACAAATCAATTACTATACATTTAGCTGTAAAAATGTGTGTGTGACTAATCCTCCCTTTTTGTAAAGTTATTGTAGCAGCCGAGGCCCACGGTGGCCGTATGGGTTGGCTGGGGCTCGGTCAACCTGATCCCGCACAACTCCTAGCGGTTTCGCAAACACTCGGGTTTGGAGGCCCTCGGAATGGGTGAGCCTTCGGCGGGGATCCCTTCGGTTGGAAGCCCCGATCGCCGGGGGGGCCTTCCGCCGAAGGATAACAACCGCGTGGATACGCCCACCAGGCCTGCGGGTAGCCGGCTAGTCTCGTAGTCGTTCGCCGAGAAGAAAGAGGCGCAGCGCATGCGGTGACCCGAAAGCTATGAACGCTAGCCGAAGGGCGAGATCTTTGCCGAGGACCCCGTGGGGCCTTCCTGTCAGAGGGAAGATGGTGACGTGACAGGTGGGACCTTGACAGCGTTGGGTAGCGTCAGGACGTTGCGCTCGAGGCGCCTGGCGGACCACGTGACGGGCCAGAGGGTACCCGAGAGTTGTTGAATGTGCAGGGCGGAATGACGTCAGCCGAAGCGGCGAAGTAATCATGACAGGCCCATGTGCTTAGTCAGGATGGGACGGCGCGTGGGGAAGGTGGATAGCGCGTAGGCGAAGCTTCTCTCCTCCTATAAAGAGGAAGTTCCCCCACCAGGGAAGGGCAGCTTCTTTTCTTTCCCAAAAAGCGAGAAACCTCATTGTCTCGTTCTTATCCAATCACCGGAAACTTACTAGACCATCGGAGCACCCTCCCGGACCACCTCCGTCCGGGCAAGGCGCTAATACGGGTGTTGATCGTGCAGGTCCGTCGGAGAAGCAACCCCCACAGTTATCTTTTTGGGACTGGAAATTTTTTAGGGGACGTAGGAAACACTTATATTACCCAAATACCAAAGTTGTGACCGCCAAATCTAGCGGAGCACCCAGAACAATGGGCCTGGCCCAGCCAAGCCAGACTGGTCTTTACATAACATCTAAGTTCAGACCCTAATTGTACGCCCAGCCCTACCTATTCATTCTCATAGTTTCTGCTACTGTTTCGCCATCATTCTTTGTAGGTTTTCACCAAATAAAAAATAAAAAAAATATTCTATGCGCATTAATTTCACGATCTTATACGCTATTTGTTAGATGTTTTATACCCTGTCATTAATTTCACGATTTTACCTAATTAGTTTCCGTTAAGTCAAATTATTCGCCATGGTTGATTTCATGGACGAAAAAAGCTACATGAAATGCTACATGAAATACTACTAACTATTAAAAGACCTAATTTTGCAGAGACAAGTATTGAGGGGGAAATTTCTTGAATGATCTCATTTGTGTTCTCAATATACAACCACCCCTCGCTTTTGACCTCAATGAAAATATTTGAATTTTGTTTTCCAAGTAGACCGTCGAAAAATGTCATATCTATGATCAATTGTCCCCACATGTGCAATGCATGGCCTCTGTCATTCACTTCTAACATTTACTTTCCAGTTCCTACCCCCGCGACGCTGGTTTTCACTATTTTTACCAATAGAGACGATATTCCCTCCAAACAAGAATGCTCATGCCTTTACTTTCTCACCCAAAAAAATTCTTTGGAGAGATAATCCGATTACCTTCTTCAAGAATTAATTATGAGCTTTTACCATCTTTATTGCCGACTTCGAACGACACAACCAACCACCACCGTCACAAAATCACCCACAAATCTCACCACCACCGCCAATGCTCAACCACCCAAAATCCCTTCTACGCCCCCTTTCTCTGCCGTCAAAACATTCATAGCACCTTGCTATACTTATTTGTTTGTTTAAACAAGTAGGGGCTATATTGACCAAAGAATTACTTTAGATACAAAATTAATAATTTGGAAAACATTAAGGAGTCACTCTGGGTTTAACCCAATGTCTGTCTCGGCTCGCTATATAGAAATACAGAGATGCCAGTTCAGGCCGGGAAAGAGTAGAGGCAGCAATCTCTATTCTCTCGTATAGTATCTAGGTCTTGACAATGGAAAACGGTGGTAGTGTTCCTCACAAGATCAGCGCAGAAGATGTGATATCAAAGCTGAAGGACGATGGCGATTTCGATAGGCTGCGTCTCAAAATCATTCGGAAGATCAAGGATAACGTGAGTCTTTCCTATCTTAGTATGGTTATTTACTCTATTGGTTTCTCATTGCTTGTTTATAGGGTGATAAACTTCAAAACATGTACATGTACAAAAGGAACTCGAGTATATTGGTTCGTTTATCAGCCCTATTTGTTTTCTGTGGAGGGTTGTGTTAGAAATTTTTTTTTTGAGACGTAACTGAGAATGTTCTGTAATTGAACTTTATAGTTGAATCAATCTTGATTTCCACGGTTTGAACCTTTAGACTTCGTTGTATTTTTAGTAAAATTGTAATGGGAACTTAACTTTCTGGATTTTTATCTTTCCAAATAAGAACCATATTGATTTATCTGAATAAAGAATAGCTTTGTGGGTCTTAGTTTGAATTGGCTGAAGTAGAGTCAAATGTGAGCTTGTGCACTGAATGTGAGGTTCTATGAGGTCTCCAAACGAATTCAAAGTATAAGCAAATAATATTCTTTTAATAAAGTGATTGAGAGGTTAAAATTTGGCGGTATATGATCGTATTTTCCTGAAACTGGAGCATGAGTGACAAAGTAGTCATTGTACATACATTCTATTTTTCAAAGTTTAATCTTTTTATCTCTACATGCACAATGGCTGCACAAAAAGATCCAATTGATAATGTGGGGTTTGCTTCACCAGAGTTACCTCTTTGGTACGGAACGGTGGTAAGATGGCTGAACTTCGCCTGAGCTGGTCTGAGAAGGTGACCTGCACACTGTGCACCCATGTTAGTGGCAAGCCTGGACCGTGGTGAGTCCGGAAAGGCACTCTGACAGTTTAGTAAGTCACCGGAAAAGAAGTACAGAAGCAAGAGTTTAGAGATGGAGAGAGCTTTTGTGCGTGGAGAGAGGAATACCTCTTCAGGTGGTGAGGGTGCCTTTTGTAGGCAAGCACTTACTTGCTCCCCAAGTTCCTTTGTGTTCCTCACGCGCGTCGTTCGAATCTGACATAGCACATGGTCGGGTCAAAGTGTCTCCAGCAGACCCGCCAATTCGGGTGATGGCACACTTGACACACCTGATAAGTCAACGGGTTTGGGTGGGCTCCCCGGTCCCTCACATCATCCCTGCACTCGCCGCCTGACGCCACACCTGGCATGTCAAGCATGCGTGATGCCGAGCCTCCCTCTGTCAAGGGATCGGCACCAAGCTGACACCCTGTAATACCCATTGGTTCGGTGACGGTTGGGGTGACTGTTCCAGCGAGACGCCTCGGAAGCCACCAGTTTGGAAGACCCGGCTCAGCCATTCCGAATGGCGATCTCGAGATTGCTTGAATGCTTCTTCCAAGGCGATCGTCTCCAAGCGACGCGCACCGAACCCACCAGTTCAGCAGCGGTCGTGTCGTCCGTTCGACCCCTTCTTCACTCTGGGCTTCGACATGAAGTTTGCCGAGCCCCTATCCGTCTCAGCGATGCTGAGGGGGCCTAGTTCACTTTGCCGTGGTCAAACAATAGGACACGCGATCCCTTCCATTGCTTTGTATGGTTGAAGGGCTCGGCTGAGCCCTATGAACCTTTAATGATTCGGCTCACTACAAATAATATTTAGTTAATTGTTGAATAAGTTGGTTATGTTTGTTGTGGGACCATTTTAGCAAACTTAAGCAAATAAAGTTTGAAAGTTTCCCAAAAGTGCTAAAAGTTGGTCCTTTCCCCAAAAAATTGGGTTGAAGGCATAATTTTTTACTTTCCGATTCCTCTCGACGAGGCGAATCAATAAGCCACAAAAGTTTTACACAAGGCTGACAAACACGAAATTTTTTTGAATAAAGATTAAAGACAATTTAAAAGTGAGTTTTAGCACCTTGACTTATTTTGGGAAATTAAAAGTCACTTCTGTTTTTGCACTTTCATTGTTATGTGGGGAGACTATAGGTGAACAGGAAAATCGAGGGGACAATCTAGGAAGATGGTAAATGTTAATTTTTTTTGGCCAGTATATGGCAAATATTGTAGATGTCAATGTATATCTGCACATGAGGGAAGGTAGTGTCTTATAGGACATATCCGAATATCATTCATGGCTTTATATAATTAACTCACTGAAGTTAATGGTTCACAACTAGAAAAGGATCCAAGCATGTCAAAGTTCAGTCCCTTATTGTTCTTGCTAATCAAATTCCCCCAGTAAAGTAGATCAGTCTAAGTTTATCCGATTAGAAGAATTTTGTAATCCAATTTTTTTAGCTTGGAGGATGTTCCTTTATAACTTGATTTACTTTGTTAACAACAAACTGACCATTTTACTTGCATATATGTATTTGTTTTCTAGAATTGATTGGTGCTTTTTGAGTGAATTGACATTATAGCTATGGCTCAATATGCAGGTAACAGGATTTGTATGAGCTATTGTTGGATTTGCTTTGATTTTAAGCCCTGTAGTTAGTATTTTTTGTTGCTACCGTAGGCCATGGGTGATCAGTTGTTTGCTTGCAGTTACTTTTTATTCATCAAATTCTTTAATGTCTGGCAGGAGGAGCTGCGTAATGGCATTATCTCCATGGTGAAGCAATCAGCTGCCCTTAATCGTCCAGGAGCTGAGAATTTGAAACCCCATCAACTTTCTGATGCCATACATCAAGAAGTTGGGTATGCGTTCAGATCTATGTTGTTTTAGTGGTGTTCTTTGTAGTCTTTTCTGTAAGTTGGTTCATTTTCTGCTCCAATCTTACCTGAAATTACTCTTCTTGAATTTCGACACAACCATTTTTAAGTTAAGATACCTGGAGTATCCAAGTATATGTGCTTTTTCCCAAACAGAAGAAATATCTGGCTCCAACATGACATCTTGTGACATTACTTGCTTTCTTTCACAAATAATCATGACTTACAAAAACCACTGTTCTGTGATGCTAATGCGATGCTCACAAACGTAGGGAGAGAGCAATGAGCCAAATTTCTGATAGTTTGTGGGAAATAATCAGATCCCATGATGGTATGAAGAGTGAAATTGCGGAAACGGTCCAGTCAGTTTACAATAGAATATTGAACCCTGGAAGGAATGACGAGGGAGGATCCTCGCTAAATAGTTTGGTGCCGGTTCAGAAGCAAGTTGACAATACTATATCTCAGACAGCTTCTTTTCGTGAAACGGAGGACGTGTCTGACTGTGAGCCGAATGAACCACCAGGTTTTTCTTTGTCCAATCATCACGGTAACAATCATGTGGAACAACCAAAGGAGGGGCCACAGCTGCCTATTCCTCATGATGAGAGAACCATAGAAGAGCAAAGCAAAGTGCCAGACCACCCAGAAGATGGTATCGAGCCGGAAAATGAGGATGGTGGACCACCTGGCTTTTCAGAAGTTGAGGATTGCAAGCAACCTTGTGCTGGTAGTGATGATGATCTTGATGCGCCTCCAGGTTTTGGTTGACCATTGATGCATTATCATAAACCTTGTTTTGTCACTGTTGTGAACAACTGTAAGGTTTCTGGATCTGTATGGTTAAGGGTCCATCACGGGCTTGTGCAGGAACTTGGCAATGGGTGAGGGATTCGAATCCCTATGTCTACATTAGTTTGTGGTCAGAAGCTGGTATGAGACTGAATATCTTGGTGCCTGAGTTTTTGTCAATTTGCAGAGCTTTTGAGAATGAGATTCATAGATGTTCTCTACAAAATATTATTTATTTACTCATTGTGATCAGGAAATTGCTCAAAGCAATTGTATATTCGAAGACCTTGTAGTATGGTGACTTTCTACACACATCTATGCTTACTGAGAAAGAAATTTGTGGAGCGTTGCCTTGGCCACGAACACCTCTATTTAGGTTTTAAAATTTTTTAGGTTCTGGTTGCAGTTCCTGACTTGTAATCGCTTTATACAACTCACCTGTTCTGTATGTGACTTTTGAGCAACATGTATCAAAAATGATTTTTTCTTTTCCTTCATCTTTTCTGTTGAAACTTACCGTTTTCTGCCTATTTTGAAGGAACTCCTCATGGAAAAGGCTCTTTCTTTCACTAGCTTTTTAGTTGGAACTGTGGCCTTTGCATGTGTTAAAAGCATAAAATTGCAAACATTTCAGATCAGCACCTGCAAATAAGCAACCTGAGAAGTATCTCTTGTGTTGTGTGAAATAATCCTCTCCTACAATTTATTTGGTTTTATATTTCCCTATGATTATGAGACATCCAGATAGAAGTTTTCTCAATTCATTTTGCGTCTGAAGGTGTATCCGAGAGCTCTGCTCTTTTGTTGTTGTGGACCATGGTTTTCTTAATCTTTTCGCCCTTTCTTTTGGTTCTTAGGGAGCATTATAGTTTTTAATGGCTGAACTTGGGAGAAAGAAGTACTAGGAGATTTTAGATTCTGTTTTGTGGTTCACGCACTGGTAGCATCAATAAGCAACTTTTATAAAACATGAAGTAAGACAACAACAACAATAATAATAATAATAATAATAATAAAAAGGGCTGGGATCACACAAGGTCTCAACCAGGTTCCATGTTTGGCATACTTACAGAGTTACCGCAGTGCAGCGTGCATATTTGGCATACAATTAGGTGCATAGATGGTCACAGTCATTACAAGGATTTCTGAATAACTATGATGTAAGTTACTTTTTCCCTTTCATTTGTTTTTTGTCTCGTGTCTCTATTCCTCGCTTTGAACTTAATTGGAATTACATTCCTGACAAGGTGTTTAGCAGATGCCACTCAAGATACCCTTGGGATAATTCACAGGATATATTACACTCTTACGGTTGAAAGTCGCCGAATATGTCGCCTTCTGAAAGTCATCATAGACTTTCTAATGGCTGCTGCTGATCAGCTATGATGAGAGCTTTTGAGCAAAGCTGTGCCACTGAGGTGAGGACACAACATGATGTGGAAGTTGAATATTAATTTTTTCGGCTTTTTTATTGTTGTATAGAGGGAACGGCCATGCAACTAGAATGCTCACTCCTGGTCCGATAATGTTCGGTTTCAAAATCCCTGGTCTTGCGGAGTTGGGGCGTCTAGAAGAAAAGGAAGCTACAACTTGAGCGGATGGGTCTCCAATTATACTTAGTTCCTTCGACCATAATTGCTGCCAAAGGTTTTCTCGTGGGATTAAAATAGGCCAAGATTCTCAGGAACAACATGAGTGCCCGCCACAATACTGAAGACATCTGGTTCTGGGTTCATTAGAATCACTGGCGCCACAATACTGAAGGCATCAGGTTCTGGGTTCATTAGAATCATCACTGTGCTGACAGCGTTTTTAACTTCTTGCCCTTTGGATATTTTGGTTATTGCCAATGCCCACCAGTGTGGCATAACACCACCTTTCCTCTGACATCCGTGCCATGTGAGGATCCTTCATTTCACAATGCAGAGTCTGGTTTAGTGATGGAGCCCGCATAAATGAGAGGCAGCAATTTCGAGGGAAGTCATATGGGCTAGAATAAGGATTCCAGCCTGCAAAAATGCAAGGCAGCAATTGCGGAGGTAAGTCATCTGGTTGGAACAAGGATTCCCCATTTTAATTCCCCTCCGTTTCCAAGCTTTACACTGGCTCCTACACTTCTGTCAACGGTTAGAAACTTAGAATCCATGGGACTTCATTAAGCATGGTGCTTTTGTTTGAAGGCCCAGAGTTTTCTTCTGAACAGCTTATGAATATCCTCTTTGAATCGCTGCGAGGAGCCTACGGCAATCGTGTCATGAAGCATCGCCTGTGCGTCCTCGGTTATAGAGATTGAGATCATGTCAACACCGTTATCACCAGCAGCATCAAATTCAGCTAACATGTCACTGTGCAGACCATCTAGTGGCACATTTTGTAAATGGGTCTTCCTTTGACAAGGACATGATATATGAGTTAATCATGGAAATAGGACACAAACTAATTTTTTAATGCCAAGAGGACAAATCACCTACATATTCCAAAAATGCCCCCGCTAGCCCATGAAAGTGCCTAAACCCCCAAACCTAATGAAAGTGACTAAACCTAAACCCTAGGGTACCCTATGAAAGTGACGATAAGCAAATCAGGGCTTTTCTCTGATAATCAGATGAGAGGATATTAGCCCAGCAAAGGAGGTTTAAAAAAATAGATTTTGTGCCTTCACGATCATGGGATTCTTTCCTATTATTTAGGTGATTAGTGAATAAGGTTAAGGTAACCTGTACAAATTATGTTGCCGTCATCCAAAAAAAAAAAAATTGTAAAAATTATGTTAGTTTCGTTAAAGTTAGCTGAATTTTGTTCAACGTAGGTAAGTTCCGATCTATAGAAAACAAAATCCTGGACCAGTTAGCCAATATTTTCCTTCGAATTGGCTAACAACAATCCATTAGTACTTTTTCTTAGATCATACTCGCATTTTGTTGTTATCATATTTTTCTAATTGGATTGTTAATTGCTTTATTCCTAGATAAATCGCGCACTTCCGTTCTGTCCTCCATTGTTGAGTATCAGTTGAGTGTTATGAAATTTGGATGATTGTATATTCTGGGTATGAAGCTTGTGAAGGTATGATTAAGACACTCAACCCATATATTTTAGTACCTCCACGCTCTTATTTAAAAGTTCAAAACTTTCATTTTCCTATCACATGAATATGAAGAATGCCTTAGGCCTGTACTTCGTGGCCTCCATTTCCAGCAAATCACCATTAAGATGACAAATCATGTGTGGATTGTTCAGCTCCAGAACCTCGACCTCCATGTAGATACATTCAATGAATTTGTGACTACTCTTGAATTAGATTACCTTAACTACATCTTGGTTGCAATCTCTCCAACCTTCCAGCTATCTGTTGTGGTTTTCGACGCAGATAACGAGAGAGAGGGGTTTCTATTGGATGTCATCCTTCCTTGCTATGGTGACTTACTGAGTTGCTTGTCAACAACTGTGGAGGATGTTATTGCAGTATTTTGACTTGCAATTAAATTGCATTACTTTTTTTTAACCCTCCCATATGTATACTATAACCCTTGCTGTTTATTAAGATTTGTTGTGTTGAATGGTATTTTATCTCAGATAAAAGGCTATTTGCCAACGGGTTACATCGCACGGAGGAACTCACCTAGTATTTAGTAATGTATTTAAACAAGAATAGTTAAGAAAAACGTGTTGTTTCTATTTCATGTCCATATGAAAGTGTAGAAATATCGCTTTTCCAGCTAATTTGGTATTCTTTTTCTGTGTATCATACAATTAGAGGATCTGAGTGTGCATTTCCGAAGTACCAAAAAAAACAAAAGAGGATCCGAGTGTCCAAAATGGATACTTGTGTCGGACACAATACATGGGTACTTCAACCAAAATGGAGGATCCGTGTAACATAGAGCTCCGGGCACCATACCACAACCGCTGTGCCCTTGGCATTTCCAATTCCATTTCGCGTTCTCCATAAATAGGCAGGCAGCCATGTTGCCTTGTGGGTCCCATGGCATATGTCCTCGAGTGGTGGTGCAGGTTCTGCTCCCTTGGCCTCAGCTGCAAGATTAAAGATATGTCCACAGATCATTTTGCTGTTACGAGTTGCTCATTGAACTCACACTTCCCTTTCCATTTAGCTGCTGGCGGTGCCATTCCTTCATCGCTAAACGAAGGTTGGCCAGGTAATACTCTGGTGGCCATGACTCCGGAGATTGGGCTCTTACCGGAACCCCGGTTCCTGATCCAACCCAATGAAAAGTGCGGGCTGCGAGGTGTTTGGAGTTGCAAAATCCTTTGTGGATCTGCCAACAAAAACCATCTTTCATTTTCATGGCATGAACCTTCTACTTGGTCACTTGCTGCAGGACCACCCACCATATGCTTGTAGGAATTAGTCAAGCATTGATTATTGTCTGACACTGCTGCAGTTCCAGCGGCCGGAAATGATTGGAGATAGGTGTTTAGATCCTCTGATTGGGTTGAAACTTATTCCTCAAGTTTCTGTCAATGTACGTTTGTTAATTGTTAGTTGCTTTCTTCACTTAACTTTGCTTGCTCAGAGGAGAACTTAGCAGGAACAGGATAGTGAGTAGTTGGGGGAAAATCGTCTTTGGTGGGAAAATGAAAATCATCTTTGTGGTTATTTGAGTGGTTATTGTGCCCTTACATATCGAGGGCATTGGGCAAAGATGGCTGCCATCTTCATACCAGTTTCTGCAAGTAGTTTAGCACCAGTGATGCTGAAAGAGCATATTTTTAAGGCCTCTTGTGGTTTGTTTGAACTGTTGCGGTATTCTCTTATGACAGCAATGGAAACAGGCTAATGGATTGTTTGGTGGAGGATATGATGTCAGTTGTCTTGCTAAGCTTGCCAACTCGACTGGAGGAGCCCTTTACTGTTTGATTCATGCAGTCCTTGTTCAGCGATCATGCTCCCTCAAAATCTTTATAACCTATTTTGATGTTCCAGGTGAAGGTTCTAGACTTGGTCCTGCCCTTTAGGAAATATTTTTAACTTGATAGGAGAGCTTGACATATGATATACAAAATATTTGGAAAATTCCTTGGGGGCTTCTGCCACTCACCTGTTGACTTTTGAATATATTGAGCTCCCCTCATGAAGTTTCAGACCAACTTGGGAGCTGCTATTTGAGTTTTATTGCTCTCCTACCTGTTAACGAATTCTGGAAAAGTCAAGAGCTCTGAGTCATAGTACACTCACCTCCACACACCAGCAAGAAATTGCCACCATCTCTGCCATAGCCCTGCCACACCATCCAGCTGAAGAGACAAAGTCCACCAAAGGAGCCCTTCCTGAAGAGCATGACCCAGTTCCATTCCGCACGAATAGGTTTTGTTTCCAGTGGGTCTCGGTCGTTGATAATGGTGTTGCGTTATTGTAATGCTTCTCAGTAAATCTCAGCTGGATCATTAATTGATGAGCTGCAACTATTTCTTATGTTTGTTCGTAGTTTGAATTTCATGATTCGTACTAACGTGGAACTTATGAGTCACAGTAGAGGTGGAATGGGTACTGACTCGGACTGCCCAGTTTTGGTGGCTGGGGGAAGAAGGGGTTTGGACAGTTCACGGTGGGGGAGGGAGGGAGGTGGCGATGACAGCGAAGGGAGAGATGCAGTGGTGGTGGTTGAAAAGGGAGGTGATGCTGCTTCCTCTTCTTTTCAAATAAGGGGTACCCCGTACCCCCAGTCACTGGAAGATTACCCGATTTCTATCCCAGAATACCTATAATTTGGTTCTTCACCTCCGAGGTCACCCCACATGTATAAACATTGCTCTTCCTTGGGTTCGGGGTTAGGCCAGACATTCTTTGGGGTCTGTCATAAAAGCTAACAATTTGTACAGAATTCGTAATGTAGCACTTTAGTAGTTAGTACCAAACCATGTAGAGATGAATTGTTAACTTTGGGAGGAGGCGAGAGTGCACAGAACCTAAATCACGGAGGTAAAAAGGTTTTGACCCCATTTAATTGTTCATCTTTCGAATGACTCAAATCATTATCCCTTGTCCTTTTTCTCAGCTGAAATGTTATGTTTTCGTTATTGTTATTACCTTGTTCACCTGTTGAAATACAGTTGTTGCTTGACCAAATCCTAGACCTAAATTAATGGGTTGCCCCAAGCGTAGGGCTGAGACCGGTGTAGCATAATACCCGGTAAGACCGGAATCGAATCCACAGAGACGGCGGAGAGTGCTTAACTAAAAACTCGGGTTGTGAACTTTGAAACGGCTCTTAGGTAGCCACCCTTTGTGATTTTATGAAATTAATTAATTAACTACTGAACTAATTTAACTGTTCGAATGCAAATTAATAAGGAGAGCGCAGCTGTGGGAACCCAGCGTCCACGCCTGGCCTAAACAATACTTACTCGGGTCACAATTAATCCTTTTACTGATTTTAGAATACGAGAAAGAATTTCTAACGAATGCGCACCACCTGTCACCAGATTCCGTGCGCACTCGAATTCCGGTAATGCTTGGGTTGTTCGTTAGAGAAGTTTCTAGTTCCCAAAATTGCATGAAAATTGATTTAATTCGACCCCGAGGTGAAATATTGTTTAGACTCAACGTGGGCGCCCTCGCCCCGCAGCCGCACTCGATGCGACTACTCACTCATGCTTACGCAATAAGCGAAGAAAACCCTAGATTGAAACATGCTTCTGAATACGAAATAAACAAAAGATACGAATTAAACAAGTACCAAAGAATAACTTTATTAAAGAACGGGAATTAATAACGAGTTACCGGAATGCGAGTAATTGAACAAAGCTTGAAAACTTGAAAGGAAAATCTCCAAAGGAAGTCGGCTCCTCAAACGGAAGAAGAACAAAACAAAGTTGGGAACCCTAATTCGACCTCAAAAAGAGGTATTTATGTCTTTCCCGAAGCCCAAACACGTGGCAAAATCACCGGCCCATTTAAGCTAGTCGGTATCGATACAGGCTTTTAGCCGTATCGATACCCAGACATTCTGTTCGCAGATGATGCCCTCGGTATCGATACGGGACAATACATGTATCGATACCGAGCCTCTAAAATTGACTTTTCAGCTTTTTGGTCGTCCTTGCTTGGGTCCCACCGGTTCCCCGCATGCCCGAAGCCTTGTGACTACTTCCCGTGCTCCTTTTGGCCCGTTTCCTACAAAATGAACACAAACACCAAAAACAAAGGACAACACCGCATCAAGTGGAAAATGAAATAAATCGCGCCTCTAATGCGCTAATTCGCCCTACTTAGGCGCTTATATCTTGAGATATTGCGCGCCTATCAGTTGTTCAACCATATCACCTCATTATCTCAATTCTCAGTGAACTATGCTTCTGGTTTCTTACCATTTCTACTGTTTATTTGTTCGTGTATGCTCTATTACTTAAAGTATTTACCCATGAGATTTTAGTTATATTTTCTCGTATTGAGAATTGGCAAAGATGTAGAAAACAGAAGCTTAAAACTGGTGTTCGTAAGCGTATTATATTGTATATGTTATCACTTTTTGTGAGCTGTGATGTGTAATTATAATTATCACGTAGACGCCAGACAGATACCATAGGTGTTATAGCATGCATTCGATTTCCCAGTGTAATAGAACTGGTCAGTTAGGTTGCCAACTCTTGATAATCTGTGTCTTTTATTTTCACTTGAATAAAGTCAGAGATTATTATTTCAAATAGTTGATAAGGAAAAAGAAAAGTTCATGACATGAAATCTATTTGCACTCGAGGATACCTATTGCTGGCCTAAGACCCTGCCACATGTTTCTTAAACCTTAACCAACTTAACAGAAATTGGGCTTTTAACGAAGTATTTGCTGTTAACAGGTATACACGCCAATAATCCTTCGACATTGGTTTTCAGGGGGCTGACTGAGCGGCTAAATGTCACTTTGTATGTCAGTTTCTGGTTCACCTCTGAGAATTCCAGTGTATCAGGATCGAGGGTCACAGTAACTCCAGCTGGTTGCAAAATGAAGGACCTGTAAGATGAATTAGATGGCCCCACATTCGTCACTGTCCTTGTATATGTCTGATTGGTGGAACCCAGAGTGATGGAAAACGAAGTATAATTTAGCTCTGCTTCAGGTATGCTTCCTACTTCGGCGCACTTCACTTTGGTCGCTGTGATGAGCCTAACCTCTTGGTCAGTGTAGTTCAAACCACACAAGTGTGGTATGTAATCCTCTGGTTTAATATCGTAGATAAGTCCAGGATCATTGGCTTTTGACGGGTTGACATGCCCTGAACCGGTAGCAAAGATATTTGCCGGAAGCATCCTTTCATCAACAATGAGATTCTGGTTGTGGTTTTGCAAATCAGCTGTGGTCATGATTGCGGATTTTATAGCTGCTGGCGACCAATCTGGATGTGCACTCTTGAGCAAAGCCACGATGCCACTAAGGTGAGGACAAGACGTGGAGGTTCCAGAAATTACGTTGAATGTTGATGTCGTTCCGGTCTTGTTTTCGACAGAGACATCCCACGCGGCTAGAATACTCACGCCAGGTCCGACGATGTCGGGTTTCAAGATGCCTGGGCTTTGTTTGTTTGGGCCTCTAGATGAGAACGAAGTAACCATAGGAGCTGTTTTGATTCCCATCTTAGTTCCTTTGAACGCGAGTGTGGCCATGGGATTACTTGTCGAATTTATGTACTCTTTGATCTTTACTCCAGCAGCGTAACTTACGTGAGTTGCTGGTAGAACATGAGCGTCGGCAAGTGTACAATACCCGTCTATTTTTTGGTTCATGATAATCATGGCTACACCTCCGGCATCCTTCACCGTCTTCCCCATAACGACTCGCTCTACGTATTTATCTCTCGCATAAGACTACCTTTCCTTTGACGCCGATGTTGTCCAAGGATCCTTCGTCGCAAAAAGCAGAGACTGGATTGTTTACTCCTGCGTAGATAAGTGGCAACAATGTCGAAGGGAAATCACTGGGCTGGAATACGGACTGGCCGTCGTACTTCTCCTTGTTTCCTAGTATTGCTGTGGATCTTATGTCTCTGTCTATGGTGCTAGCGCCAACCGTTAGAATCCACGGAGCCTCGTTTGATAACGAAGCACTGTTGGGACCGTCATTACCGGCTGAGCAACTTACAAAAATGCCCTTTTGTATCGCGCGGAACGCACCGATCGATATGCTGTCAGAATGGAAAGGGAGGGAAACGCCACCAAGAGAGAGGGATAGGATATCGACACCCTCCTCGACTGCGGCGTCCATGGCTGCCAAAATGCTGGATTCAGCAGAGTTCGCCACAAACTTTGTAAATTGCCAGGTGAGCAAGGGGTGCCATTCCAGACGTTGTGCCATTGGCTTGTTCAAAACAATTTGCGCTGCGCACAAAATTTCCGGCCGCAGTGCTGGAGGTATGGGTCCCGTGTCCATCGTAATTGAACGGAGGCAAGTTAGAGTCAAAAAAATTTCTTGCTCCAATGATTTTGTTGTTGCACATCGTCCCTTTGAACTCGCACTGCCCTTTCCATTTAGGGGGCGGAGGTGGCATTCCCTCGTCGTTAAACGAAGGGTGTTTCAGGGTGATTCCGTCGTCCAAAACACCAATAATCATTCCCTTTCCATAATTTGAGCCCAACCAAACCCCTAAATCTTGGTGCAACCCTAAGAAGCTAGCGCTGAGTCGTGTGCAACTGAAATAGTCTTGAGGGTCGAGCGGACACAAACCCATCCATTTTTTCCATTTCTTTAACTTCCTCCGCAGTCAATCTCGCCGCAAATCCATGAACGACGTGATGATAGGTATAAATCATACGAGACGGTCCGGGCAAGAATGTCTGGTAATAACTTTAAAGGACTTCAGGGGCAGAGAAATCTTGTTCTATCTCTGGAACATTTAAGTGGACAATGTAGGTTTCCAAATTGCTAGGCTCTTTCACTTCGCTTGGAAAAGAAAATCTCTCTTTTTCACTCATGGTGGGATAAGCACTGAATATGCAAATGAGGGTGAGAATGTGCATGAAAGCCATGCTTGGAGAACAGGTGGAAAGAACTTAATGGGTATGTGTTGGTAGTTCTTGGGCACTCAGTCAACCATGCATTTATAGCACCCCATCGATACTGTTGGAATTTGTCCCACTTCGGTTAATTATCGCCTTGAATGAAAATTAGTACGAACCTGTGTGGTCTCTCCACTTATTGCCAACTGATTTTGAGTTGGATGTTTTAATATGGTATCAGAGCTAGGTTTTCAAATGCTTTTTCTCTTTATTTGTGCCAAACTGCACTTTGTTTCGTTGTGATTCGAATGTTTAGGATCCTTTGTCGACCTCTCCACTTGCGAGTCCATGTCGGTTAATTATCACCTCAAAAACTAGCAGTATGCTTGGAAGGCCTCTCCACTCATTGTCAATTGGTTTTGAGTTGGATGCTTTAACAGATACATGTGGAGAGAGAGAGAGAGAGAGAGAGATTGATTTGAGTTGGGATTTTTGTGATCTTTTGTGTTAAAAAAACAAAACGGGCTATTACACTTGTGTCGGTGAAAGAGTATACTTGTGGGTAAGTTTGGGCTTTTTAGAATATTCCTAACTGTACAGTGCATATGGCGCGGCCACGCCGGAATTTTTTTGACGATCGAAGGCGTTCACCGCGTAGAGCTCGTCGAGTACTACAAGTGTACTAAAAATCAACTCGATCGGATATGGTTAAGTGCCTCATCGGAACACAAATAACTTGAAAAAACATAGGTTAGATGCTCAGGGAAGTTTTGATGTGGTTCAACTTCAAAGGCCCCACATTTTAAGGTGGTTTACAGCTTGTTATCAAGTGGTGTTGAGAGATTATCCAGTGTTCTTAGGACACCGTCACGAGATTACCTGTTAAGGTGCTACCCTTTCACTCTCTTAGGATACCGTCACGAGATTATCTGTTAAGTACTACCCTTTCACTCGTAAACTTTTCCTGAGAAAACAGTAGACAATTCTGGTGGGTTGAATTTTATGGTTACGACTTAAACCCCAGTTGATCGGCTAATATTTAACTCACCTACTATTAACCCGTATTTTCCCAGCTTGTATCCTAATACCTTCACCCGTTAAAACATGCCTGTGTGCGTCTGAAATTCTCATCACAGTTCGATGAAAATTGCTAGCAGAAGGCCATGAAAGCGATCGAGTACCGAAACATGCATGAAAGAAGCATATTGACCTTTGGGTTCACGAATGATCGAGTACCAAAACATATCATGAAGAAGCGTGTTGGCCTTCGGGTTTATGAATTTGGAATGGATGTATTTTTAGTATATCACTTATTGAAGAAGTATATACCTTATCTCGGTTTGCACTCTATACTCTATAGCATTTCAGGAATAGATTTAAGAGTATAGGTGGATTTGAGATAACTTTTTGGCTTCATTATGTGGAAATTCTTTCAAAACATTCTCACTTGTACGTTTTTTTTAGCCCATGCATTCCTTTTTTATATACTTAATTTTAGCTCATTCATTTCTTTTTTATATACTTAATTTTAGCTCATGCATTTCTTTTTTCCACTCTGAAAAAAATTGCTGGAAGTAGGTAGACTAAACTAAAATTGATGATCCTATATATTGAGAAAAACAAAAAAAAGAAACCCAGATCTACCGCAAAATCGCCAGCGACTGTCGTGCTGAGTGGGCTCTCTCTTCAATGCTTGTTGTTAAACATCAAGTCCTGATTCCAGATGTACTGCGACATATCCCCCTCCACTACCGCAGTAGCATCACCGCGTTAACGGATGTACTAAAATTTGTTATATTCCAAATTTTTTTTTGGAAAGAAATTTGGGATGGGCAAAATGACGAAGATGTCCCCCATTTTAACGGATGAGGCTAACAGATTAGTGTTGGGGACTTGATTGGTACAAAATTGTAACGTTAGGAACTAAATGTTAGCAATTGAAACATTGAGAACTAATTGCGACGCGATCAATACTTTAGAGACCAAAGAGACGGAAGGATTACTGAATTTCAAGTTGGACTTTGGGTGATCTAAAATTGAACTTGTTAATATAACTACTCACCATGGTGATGCATTTTCCACTTGAGGAAACTTAAGCTTGGCATGAGACCTTGCCGAACAAATTGGAATCCTAACATACTAGTACTAGTGACGGTATAAGACTGTCCATGTTATAAATTGAAATTGAAATTTTAATATTCCTATCAATTTTTTTAATCAAGCTGTTTTCTTGTATGGATCTACTACTCAGCGGGTCCTAAAAGAAATTACTACGATAAATATTAGACATCAAATCTTCGAACTTATATAATATAAAAGTATGCCAAGGACATGTTTTCTTGACCATTCACTTTCTAACATGGGTTCATAGCTTCTAACAAAGTTGACAATTTACTTTCCCCCGACGAATTAGAACTGCTCGGCTAGTGTTCCAATCCACAATTTCGTGACTTTCATTTTCACTTTCACTTCCATATTAATAATAATATCATAACTTCAATACAATTACATTAACATTCATTCAAGACACTCATATTATTCAGACTCGCTTACAAAACTAACTATACACAATACAGATGCATTTTTCTTTAAAGAAACTTGTATGCTTGTCTTCAGATCCTTTGCCGCGCGCATGACTCTGTCCTCACACCAACTTAACAGAAATCGGGCTTTTAACAGCGTATTTTTTGTTATCAGATTTCCAGACCAAAAATCCTTCGACATGCGTTGCTGGGGGCTGGGGTCCTGCTGGGCGGCTAGATATCACATTATACGCCAGTGTCTGGTTCACCCTTGAGAATCTTAATGTTGTAGGACTGAGGATCACATTGACACCAAGTGGTTGAACAATGACGGAGGCATAAGTTGAATTAGCTGGCCCCACATTGGTCGCTCTCCTCGTATACATCTGTTCGGTAGAACCCAGAGAGATAGCGAAAGATGGATAATTTAAATCAGCTTCAGGTATGCTTCCTACTTCCGCGCACTTCACTTTGGTCGCTGTGATGAGCCTAACCTCTTGGTCAGTGTAGTTCAAGCCACACAAGTATGGTATGTAATCCTCCGGTTTAATATCGTAGATAAGTCCAGGATCATTGGCTTTTGACGGGTTGACATGCCCTGAACCGGTAGCAAAGATATTTGCCGGAAGCATCCTTTCATCAACAATGAGATTCTGGTTGTGGTTTTGTAAATCGGCTGTCGTCATGATTGCGGATTTTATAGCCGCTGGCGACCAATCCGGATGTGCACTCTTGAGCAAAGCCACGATGCCGCTAAGGTGAGGACAAGACATGGAGGTTCCAGAAATTAGGTTGAACGTTGATGTCGTTCCGGTCTTGTTTTCGACAGAGACATCCCACGCTGCTAGAATATTCACGCCAGGTCCGATGATGTCGGGTTTCAAGATGCCTGGGCTTTCTTTGTTTGGGCCTCTAGATGAGAAGGAAGTAACCATAGGAGCTGTTTTGATTCCCAACTTGGTTCCTTTGAACGAGAGTGTGGCCATGGGATTACTTGTCGAATTTATGTACTCTTTGATCTTTACTCCAGCAGCGTAACTCACGTGTGTTGCCGGTAGAACATGAGCGACAGCGAGTGTGCTATACCCGTCTATTTCTTGGTTCATGAGTATCATGGCGGCACCTCCGGCATCCTTGACTGTCTGCCCTTTAGCTACTAGATCTATGTGTAAATCTCTCTCGCATAAGACTACCTTTCCTTTGACGTCGATGTTGTCCAAGTAACCTTCGCCGCAAAGCGGATTGTTTACTCCTGCGTAGATAAGCGGCAAAAATGTCGAAGGGAAATCTCTGGGCTGGAATAAGGACTCACCATTGTATTTCTCCTTGTTTCCTAGTATTGCTGTGGATCTTATCTCTCTGTCTATGGTGCTTGCGCCAACCGTTAGAATCCATGGAGCCTCATTTGATAACGAAGTTCTGTAAGGACCGTCATTACCGGCTGAGCAACTTACAAAGATGCCCTTTTGTATTGCACGGAAGGCGCCCAGCGCAATGACGTCGGAATAGAAAGGGGAGGAGCCGCCACCAAGGGAGAGGGATAGGATGTCGACACCCTCCTCAACTGCGGCGTCCATGGCTGCCAAAATGCCGGATTCATCACAGCCGACTATGCCACAAACTTTGTAAATTGCCAGGTGAGCAAGGGGCGCCATCCCTGACGCCGTGCCATTGGCTTGTCCAAAAACATTTGCGCTGCTCACAAATTTTCCGGCTACGGTGCTGGAGGTATGGGTCCCGTGTCCGTCGTAATCCAAAGGAGGCAAGCCGTCGTTAGCAAAACTTCTTGCTCCAATGAGTTTGTTGTTGCACTTCGTCCCTTTGAACTCGCACTGCCCTTTCCATTTAGCAGGCGGAGGCAGCATTCCCTCGTCGTTAAACGAAGGGTGCTTTGGGGTGATTCCGCCATCCACAACACCAATAATCACTCCCTTTCCATAGTTTGAGCCCAACCAAACCCCTAAATTTTGGTGCAACCCCAAGAAGCGAGGGCTACGAGTCGTGTGCAACTCAAATAGTCTTGAGCGTCGAGCTAACACAAACCCATCCATCTTTTCCATTTCTTTAACTTCCTCTGCGGACAATCTCGCAGCGAATCCGTGAACGACGTTATGATAGGTATAAATCATATGCGAGGGTGCGGGCAAGAATGTCTGGTAATACTTTTTAAAGACTTCTGGGGCAGAGAAATCTTGTATCTCTGGAACATTTACGTGGACAATGTAGGTTTCCAAATTGCTTGGCTCTTTCACTTCGCTTGGGAAAGAAAATCTCTCTCTTTCACTCATGGTGGGGTAAGCACTAAATATGCAAATGAGGGTGAGAATGTGCATGAAAGCCATGCTTGGACAACAGGTGGAAAGAACTTAATGGTTATGTGTTGGTAGTTCTTGGGCACTCGGCAGCCATGCATTTATAGCACCCCATAGATACTATTGAAATTTGTCCTACATCGGTTAATTATCACATCGAAAACTAATATATGAGTCTGGGCAGCCTCTCCACTCATTGTCATTTGGTTTTCAGTTGGATGTTTTAACGTTATATCAGAGCTAGGTTTTTAGAGACTTTTCCCCTATGTTTGTGCCATAGTTGCACTTTTTTTTGTTGTGATTCGTATGTTCTGGATCCTTTGTCTCTCCACGTGCGAGTCATGGGTCGCACATGTGGGAGAGTGTTGGAATTTGTCCCATATAGGTTAATTATCACCTCGAAAACTAGTATATAAGTTTGGACGGCCTCTCCACTCATTGTCAATTATTTTTGTTTTTGTTAGATGCTTTAACATGGTATCAGAGCTAATGTTTTCAAAGGTTTTTCCCCATTGTGATTCGTATGTTCTTTATCATTTGTTGATCTCTCCACATGCGAGTCAGGGGTCGCACGTGAGGGGGACTGGAGAGTGTTGAAATTCGTCCCACATCGGTTAATTATCACCTCAAAAACTAGTATATGAGCCTGAGCAGTCTCTCCACTCATTGCCAATTAATTTTGAGTTGGATTCTTTAACAGATACTCACATGCGGGGGAAGAGAGAGAGAGAGTGAGAGGGAGATATTTTGAGTTAGAGTTTTTGTTATCTTTTGTGTTAAAGAACAAAACGGGCTATTAAACTTGCGTTAGTGAAAGATTATACTTATGGGTAAGTTTGGGCTTTTGAGAGTATTGGTAACCATACAAATGCATATTTGTAGGTACAAACAAAGCAGCTCATTGTTATGGATTAACCATGAAAGCGATCGAGTACCGAAGCATGCATGAAAGAAGCATATTGACCTTTGGGTTCACGAATGATCGAGTACCAAAGCATGTCATGAAGAAACTAGTTTGGGTTTATGAATTTGGAATGATTGTATTTTTAGCCTCACTTTTGCAAGAATTGTAAGCCTTATCTCAGTTTGCACTCTATAGCATTTCAAGAATAGATTTTAAGAGTGGAGGATAGGTGGATTAAAGATAACCTGTTGGCTTCATTAAGTGGAAATTCTTTCATAAATGTTCTCACTTGTACGTTAATTGTAGCTCATACATTGGCCATAATTTTTTTTAATTTTTTTTAGGTCATACATTTCTTCTTTCAATTTCTCAATAGGATCATCCATTTTAGTTTTATTTTAGCTCATAAATGAACAGTTCTGATCCCAAATGAATATTTCAAAAGGGCGCACAATTGAGGTTCGGGGTGTAAGAGCCCAAGAACCGTTATGTAACGGCCGGTATTTAAAACTATGCCTTGGCCCAACAACATTAGGGCACGCCCCCTTAGGTGGTAGGAGAATGAAGGTTAGGAGTTCAACTCTTTTTCTAAGATGCTAATTTAACTAGCTAGTATAACAGTAATGGAGGGTGGTGCACCAGGATATCCTATCCCTATGCCTATGGCATCATTGATGGTGTAGAAAAGGCCTTTTTATTCTAGCTGATGCCATTACCCTTTTGCATGCGACCAAGCAATACGAAAGTTGCTAATCTTAGATATGGTGAAAAAGGATAAATTTAGGGTAATGATAATGCCAAAACTGTTTTGATTGTGTCAAAATTCTAATGCATAAAGAGCTTGTATTTTAGACATAAATACAAGCATTTCATGCACTTGAGTTTTGGCACGATCAAAAATAGTTTTGACATTAGCACTACCCAATTAAACTTGTATGCAAATACCTATAGATATGGGTTTAACCGGGGCTGATTCTGACGCTAATGAGTCGAGAACCGGTTAGACCTTGACAATCAAATTGTAATCCTAAAGTATGAGACTGTCCATGTTATAAATCAAAATTCAATTTTTGATATTTATATCAACATTAAATCAAACCGATTTTTTGTGTGAATATATTACTCTGTGGGTCTTAGAAAAGAAATTACTACAATAAACGATGGATGTCCCGGGGTGATTCCAGTGTCCGAAACCCGATGATTACATTTGGCCAAACCCCTAAGTTTTGTTGCAACCCCAAGAAGCTAGGGCTGTGAGTTGTGTACACTATTTCTGGCCGAGCCGACACGAACCCATATCTTTTCCATGGCCTTAACTTCCTCTTCGGACAATCTCGCCGCGAATCCGTTAACGACGTTATGATAGGTAAAAACCATGCGGGAAGATGCTGGCACAAAAGAGTAGTAATAAGCTTTAACAGCTTCAGGACAAGAGGTATCTGTTTTCTCTGGAACATTTACAAACACAATGTAGGTTCGTAAAATGCTTTGCTCTTTTCACTTGGCTTGTAAATGAACTCTCACCCATTCTGGGGAAAGAATTAAAGATACAAATGAAGGTGAGATTACGTTACCTAATTTAGAATCTGTTAGATTACGTTATAGTATATTCTTTGCAAGAGGATGTGGCTTGATGATTGTCTTACGTGCTTAAATTATCATAACTGTCATATTTGACTATAGGTCTGTAGCTAATAAGTTCAAATTTTATATCTATCATACTAATAGATAGCAAAATATTACGTAAGCAGTGACAGAGCCTCTAGGGGAGGTGGCACATGCCACCCGGGGTTATGAAAAAATTATTTTTGTATTGCTATAGTAATGTTATATTTTAAAACGCGCATATTATTTTTTGTATTGAGCATATTAATGAGTGATTAATCGATGAAAGTGTGTAATTTTTGGGTATTGAGTATGTTAAATGGATGATTAACATATGAAAATGTATATCTTTTTGGGTATTAGAAATAATTAATCTTGGAACACTTGTATCTTTTGTAGAAATGCCATAGGTGCCGGTGTTAGTTCGGATTTGGATAGGAGAGGAGGATCAAAAGGGTACTTGGTTACCAGATTGTGCTAGGCTGCTGTCTGGTTTAGATATCAAGGAACCAGCAATACATACATTCATAATATATATACCCGCATATACATATATAGTTCTACATACATAATATATGTACACACATATACATATAGGGGTACATATATAGTTCTACATATACAGATATTGAGGAAAAATTGTACCTATGCATAATATTTGTTCATTTGAAATCCTTTTTGAACGTTTTTTGCTATTTCATTGGTTACTTATTCACGGTATTGAAATCAAATTTAAATGTTCTGGACAGAAGCTGAATTCTTTTTTTCCCCTGATGGAAGAACAAGTGGAGGAAAGATGAGTTAGAAGAATGATGGCACTAGTGTAATACTGAAGATAGATTAGGGTGTTTTTAGGTCAACATAGAAATTGTACTCAGTTTTACTCTCGTTAGAGGCATGTGAATCTCATCTCCTTGGTCCACAAACCACACATTGGTTATGTGCAGATATTCAAATGTGAGGCCGTGAGGGGTTGAACCGCACCCGGCCCAAACCACAGGGGGTCAGTGAAATTTTTCCCTAATTTTTAAAACCCAATACTTCTCAAATGGTAAATTTATTATGATAAATATAAAAAATGTGTTCCTTTCAATAGTTTTAGTTGTAATATCAAAAATGTGTTCCTTTCAATAGTTTTACCCCAACTACTCGGCTTATAAATTTTAAAACTCAATACTACTTGTATGATAAATTTCGAAAATGTGTTCCTTTCGAAAATGAGGATCAATCAATATAAATTTGATCAATCAATACAACCAATGGCGATCAAATAATAGAAAAACATAAAACAAAAAATAATGATCAATCAATAGAGAAAAAAAAAAAAAACAGATGGAGACCAAGCGCGGTTCCAAGGGGACGGCGAGGGAGTTGGTCGATGGGTTTGTGGGCGACGGTCAAGGGGTTGGTCGGCCAAAGAGTGGGACGGAGAGAGAGAGAGAGAGAGAGAGAGAGAGTGCGGAGGTACGGGTTTGTGTTACACTGGTGATAAAATTGGGTTTTTTAAAAATCTCAGGATAACCTATTTGTTTGACTAGGATGGATACATAGAGGGTACTAAGGATAGGACTTTGATTTAACTACCTCTTTTTTGGCTAATTAGGTCTATCAAATTGCTTAATTGACCCCTAAAACTATGTTATTTACTTAAACCAAATTCTTCGGCCAGGATTTGTTCCTTGCAGGAACTGAAACCAATTCAACCACAGTCGAGTGGGCGTGACAGAACGCCTCCTCCATCCCTACATAGTATAAAACCAACTAAAAGAACAAACTGCAAACATAAAATCCCAAGGAAAAATCAAAGAATCTGAAATCCTTTCACTGCCCTATGTACAGGCAGTTGTGAGGGAAACAAAGAGGCTTCACATATCTGTCTCCGTGCTCGTCCACCACCAGAAAACCCAAGTGTTTGTGAATGTGTGGTATACCGCTCAAGCTTGAAACCCCAAGTGTTGGGAAAACCCAACTCAGTTTTGGCCGGAGAGGTTTTTGGGATCGAAACCTGACTACAGTGGGCAGCATTTTTCCCTTTCTTCTGTTTGGGTCTGATCGCCGAATGTGCCCCGGAATTCCTCTGGCTCAAAGGGTAGCTTGATGTCAGCGTTGTGTATCATTTTTACAGGAATCTTCCTGATGGCTTTGGTGCCTGAAAAATTGGAAACGGGTACTGTCCTCGGGATCACTCTCCAAAGGGCAATACCACGTCTTAGAATCGGCAACAATTAATCAGCAATGCTACAGACTCGGTATAATTTGATAGAAAAGTATTTCTAGATTGCAAATGAACAAACAGGGAGATAATTTTAGAATCTGCTGTTTGTGTCTATAAAAGTAGACTCATACTTGTGAATTGTGATGATGTTTTGGACCATAAATGAATTGAAGTTTTTACTTTATAAGTCTCAACGTTATTAATGTGATGGAAAACTATTTGTTTTTTTTTAAATAAAATTACTAGTACGAGAAATTCATATAATCAAAACGAATTGAAAACTTTAGAGAGAAGAAACAGATCTTTCATTTCATTTCTTTGTATGTCAATTGATTACCGATCTCAAAGTATTACAAGCCATATATACAATTTACCAACCGACTTTACTGACCAATGAAAACACAGGAAAGATAACGACCTAACTAATTAACTGCCTAACAAACTGCCTAACCAGGTTGAGATGTGGCTCTGGCACTAGTCAGACTTGACTGAGCCTCAACTGCTTGAACCTTAATTGAGTTACTCGACAATCGTCATTATAACTAAACTAATACTTTCTATATGCCTATAAGCAATCACTGCACAAGGCAGAATTTTAATTCCTTAAGGTAACTTATCAGCCTATGACGACATTAACCAACCTGCACTAAACAAGTGTAGGTTCATTAAGATTTTTTTTTTTTTTGATCCGATAGGTTCATTAAGATAACAATAAAAAAAACTACCGTGGATTACCTTAAGATTGCGCCATATTTTTCAGAGCCTTGCATTGATTCTATCCAAACTTGATGTATCGTCCCTCCTCGTAAAAGCATACTTTTTTCCGCATTCTACCTGTTTGGATGTTGTACTGCTGCTGTTAGCTTGAGAACAAATGTAGGATAACGATTGCAACCATGAGACCAATGCGGGTTTCCTTGTAACGTCATCAGATTCTGCAACTTGTGCATATAAGTCATTGAGAATCATGTTCTGGCCTTCTCTGGGCAGTACAGCAACCAATTGGGCTAATTGCTTCATCAAACTCGGTAGGACCTGTAAAAGGAAGCAGTCATCAATATTTTTACCTCCAAACTCAGTGACGTGTCTGATCCTTTCTACAACTGAAGGCAAGAGATATAAGGGCAAGTTGCTTGAGATTACATACTTGCCTTCCCCTTAATCTGCAACATTTAATGTCGTGGACATAAACAAAACCCCAAAAAAAAATACTTGTGAAACGGAGATTTGCACTTTGAACCATATTGCTAAATCAAGCTTTTACAAGAAAAAGGTACAAGGTAACATCAACCAGTTAAAGAGAACACAAGTTATTAGCAGATACAAATACAACATAAAATTCATTTACCTGTATATCCACAATCGAGAGGAGCCTTAAAAGCAAATCTATAAGTTTTTTACAGGGCTCCAATTCATCTTGCCACGAATCATTCTCTTGAGTCATAACTTCACGGCAGAGGCCATGAGCTTTTTCAACAAGACAATGGACAGTGTAAAATATAGATGGACTTCCAGCGGGAAGATAACGAACCAAGGCAGCAACTCCAGATGCAATTCCCTCAAAAGGGGTGATTTGAGGATATCCCTATATTTACATCAACAAACAAAATGACCTCCTATTTTTCCACGAATCAAGCTCAGAATCAATCAGTATGACATCCAGTAGAGTTCGAGTACCTCCAAGGATCGCTGAATATAATAAAAAACAAGCTGCTCCTTCAGTAAAACTCTTTCATCCTCATCAGAGTTTTTCCCGGAAGATATAAATGCCACAAACATTGAATGAGAGGCCCGGGCTACTTTTCCATTAGGATGTCCCATATATCTAATCGAACACCTTATTAAGGAACCCAAATTCAACAAGACATAAATATTAACTCCATAGTAAATCTAGATTATATATTAACATATGTAGGATACAAGAACATGATTGGCGCAACCACCTTTCTAAATTCAGGGACAGGTAAACATTCAATGCAAGTTGGAATCACCCGAAGGTAAAACAAGATCCGAAAAGTCTGCACCTCATCTTTCCACCATGTGTGTTCTGTTATCTGCGAGCTGGAAGATCCTTAAACGAAAAATTAGATTCAACTCAGCTCATTGCTTAAGAACTGTACCATTGAACCAATATTGTTTGATCAATTATACTTTTTACATATTTACTTTTGATATGAACCAATACCAATGACCAATATATACCTGGCTGATTAGTTAAGTCTGAATAAGGAGGAATGGATTCCACAAACAAGACACAAGCTGATTGATTCTCCTGGACAGCAATAACTACGGCTCTAATTGTATCCATGTATTCTGGCAACCGAATCCTCCGGAAATACTCCATGCAAGAGAGCGAAACTAATATCTTAACAGAAATCTCCATCTGCATTGCACTGGAAAGTTTTGAATCTAACTTCTGCTTAGTGACAACCAATGCAAATACTACAACCATAAGGAAAGCAGATTCAGCTATCTTCTCTAAGTCTCCTAGTAACTCATCGTCCCTACCTCGAAGTATCAAAGCAACTTGCCGTTGTCCCAAGTAGGCATCTTGACAGTAGCCCCAGATCAGATTCTCCACCCTATTCTGGCTGTTTTCATCTGCCAAAACGTACTGATTACAGAAAACACCTGTCATGGCCCCCGCTTCCTTAAAAGAAGCACTGTCTAGATGTTCTTTGACCTCATTAATCACTAATTGTGACAAATTCCCATGTTGCAGGTTAAGAACTTTTTCAAACAGAGCTTCTAAGGGAAAGATTTCAGTGAGTAATGCTGAACCAAGGCATATAAGCAGAGGAGCTCGGAAAGACACAGAACCGCTTCTAGCCAAAGCTAAGGAAATGCCTTTAAGGAGAAGACTCTTCTCAGGATTATTACCTGATTTACTCAAACCTCCTGTTTCAGGAATCAAGCCTCTTGCTACAGTTTCAATCTTTTCCTCTGCGGAAATTCTTAATTGCCTCGGAGCATTTGATAAAAATGTATTTGAAACCCTCAGAGCCCCTCCTGCAGCCATGACCGTGGCAAATGAAGCATGATGTGGATTTGAAGTCTCTAAAACTTCTTTGGTAAAAACATCAACTCTATCCAAAGAATTTGAATTGATGAAGCTAGATAAAACCCATTCAATCAAATGCAGTATCATGAGCCCATTAGAAACACTACCACAAGGCCCATCTTCCCTAGTCCAAATTCCAAACAGAGGGTCCAGAATTCTGACAAAATAAACATTTCCAGCAGAAGATAGAGCATACCCAATACCCGCAAGAACAATTGGAACATACTGTTTGGACGAGCCTATCAGTTGGTATTCATCTTCTAATAGCCCACAAAGCAATTCCAAGCACAGGGTTTTGGATTTTTCCGATGCAGAAGATGCAAAGGAAAAGGCACCCAGGAGGACAACTACTTCAGAGAAGAAGGAAGAATTCTTATTAGAATCAAACTGAGTAGATAGAAGGTCAGAGAGAACCTTAACAGCTGAATCTATTAGGACAGGAGATGGTTTTGACGATTTCCTGATCCAGATATAAAGAAGCCTGAGAAAGAGAGGGTAAGTTTCAAGAGGAAGAGAGATATTTGTGGAGGATAGAATAGAAAGAAGCAGCTTCGCTTGAGGGTCCGCCACATAAAGTGAGGCTTGGGAGTCAAGCAGTGTCTTCAGCGACTGGAGGTGACGGGGACCAAATGAGTGGTGTTCAAGAGAATCTCTAAGATTAGACCATGCTTGAATGATGGCTCGGGCAGAAGAGGAAGAAGAAGCTTTTGAGACGATGTTGCTACTACCACCACTGTTGCTCCTCAGCCATTCTTCAAGGAAAGGGATATGAGCTTGTTTAGCCATATTGTGCTTCCCTGCAAATAGGCAATTAAAACATGCAAAACAGAAAGAATTAGAACTTTAAAACAAATGGAGAAAAGCAACCATTAAATCAAACAATATTGCAAGTGATTTTCACAATAATAACTGGATGGAGATGGTTGAGCTCAACTGAAGTGATTTCTCTACAAGACTAATCTATTAGAACAAGCACTACTAATATACCATTAAAACATTATAATAGAAACACCCTTCCTAAAAGACCAGATACTGTGCTAACATGGATCACAAAAACGCCTTGAACAGAAAAAGACAACAGCAGTGCTAGTCTTCTAGGTACACAGACATCAACCACAGATCCGGATGGCTTTACAGCCGTCCGATGCACGTGGGACCCACAACATCTGATGGTTGTTAAGCCATCTGTGGTTGGATCTGTGACCGGTGTCTGTGTCTGTAACATTTACGAAATTGACTTCATCAAAAGATGAAGCTAGACTTCATTGTGCTACTAAAGAGACTCCACCTGCATACTGGCAAGCTTCGGTTGACTTGATATATTACTGCTCACTGCTCCCCTAGGCACCCAGAAGCACAATACGATGGAATACATACTTACATAGACCACAAGGAATCTGCTGTATGTATACTCTCTCAATTTCTCATAAAACGTAAACAACGAGGTGAGTTCTAAAAGAGTTACTGATAAGCAATTTGGGATAAGGGAGCTGTCACTCAATTTTTCTGAAAACAACATTAAAAAAAATGTTAAAGAACGAAAACATGCTGAGAGATGATCTTTCCTGTCATTTCTGGTCACTGGTTGAGACTTGAAAAGGATTTCCTAAAATACTCTCTATCCCTAGCCTCACAAATCCAAACCTTGCTTACAAACATCAATAAAAAAGCTACAAGACAAAAGGATTTTCTCATTGAATCGATTTATCAAACAGGTTCAAGGCAAGGACCAAAAATTGGTAATCTTGGTCATTATGCGGCAATACATAGAATCACATAACTCAAGAGATAGCAAATCAAAGTTTAAGTGGTCACCCTCTAAATTTGTTGTGTAAATTCCATACCCTCAGTACCTCATCAAACAGCAACAACCAAAATTCCGCAAAAAATAAACGAGAATAAATGAACCAGGGAAGACAAATTGACAAGTCAACAGATATTTTGAGTCCTAATTTCATGGGTTATACCTGTGGAGTTAAACCGTTATCACTGGCAAATTGAAAGGAAGTAGTAGCAGAAGCTGTGTGGTATGTGCCACCCACTTCGTAATAATCTGAAACAGCTCCAAATTCTCTCAAAATTGCACTAACACGAAGCAACTCCGAAGAATTCCAATCAAACGAGGCGCAGGAAAGATAATGGAAAATTCGAACGATTGGAGTGTGGACGTTAACCGAGTTCTACTCTTTGGGCGTTGGAGCTTGCTTGACGAGTTCGAGTCGGCCGAAAGTCAGTGTGTGTCAAACAATTACGGGGGAAAAGGGCCTCAGTAGTGACGGAGGGATGAAATCCGTTTCATTCGGTCGCATTTTCTCCACTTCTCGAACCAAACCGAACCGACCAAGTCGGTTTTTGCCTTTCTGGAAATCTTACACGGACACCGACCGGTTCTTCGGGAAAAATTGGGCCGGTTCTATCGGTTTTAAAGGGGAAAAAATTGCAGTTGATGGGAGGAGAAAATAAGACGATTTCACAAGAAATGAGGGTGCCCGTGAGCTCATTCAGACCGTGGGGTTGTTTGGTGATATTTTTTGTAATTTTAAAAGATAAATTTACCCCAACAAATTTGGGTCATCCAAAACACGAGTTGTTCGGTGGCATTTTGAAATTTTGAGGGTTAAATTTATCCCTATAGATCTGTGCCGTCCAAAACACGAATGGATGGCCCAGATGAGCCGATGGACACTGTCATTTGGTGTCCTCTTGACACTGAAAAATTTCTCCAATTTAGGATAAGTTTAAGTGAAAAAGGGGATAAACAAATTGGGACGGAGAGAATAATATAAATGTTGTTTCCTCCCTAATAAAAAGTAGTTCGTATATATTTAGGACACGGGGCGCATGCAAAATTCAGACCGTCTGTTACTTAGGTGGATGACTCAGATTTCAAATAAACTATTCGCGCAAATAATTAACTATTTGCGCAAATAGTTTGTTTTCAATCCGAACCGTTAAAAACACTTGTAGACGGCTATGATTTAGCACATCACCTACTGTGCACGGGTTGTACAACATGCCCCGTGTCCATATGTTTATTACTTAGGAATTTAGGTAAACTCCAAAAATAAGTTATGGGATTTTCTCATCAAATTACTCATTTGAATTGAATGAGTCAGCTAGAAATGAAAAGAATAGTACAAACTTACAAAGGCTGAAATTTTTTATTGACAAATTCCCCTTTTAGTGAGAATGAGACTCCCTTTTCTTGTCACTTCATTTCTCACCATTCAAAGGAGTCGTAATCCTTTGGCAAAGTTTTTTTTGGTTTTTTGGTTGTCTTTATTCAATTTTTTTTTTTGTATTTGTTAGTTTTACGTCAAAATTTTGTGGTTTCTGGATTCCTCTCGACGAGACGAATCTAACAAATATAAATTTATGGTCAAACCAAATATTTTTTTGAATAAAGCCGAAAATACTTGGATTATTGGATTAATTTTGGCTTTATTAAAAAAAATTGAGTTTTGACCAAAATTTTATACTTGTTAGATTCGTCTCGTCGAGAGAGGAATCCAGAAACCACAAAATCTTGACGCAAAACTAACAAATACAAAAAAAAAATTGAATAAAGACAATGAATAATCCAATAATCCGGATTATGGATTATTTGCCATAACATAATCCTCATGGATTATTTGCCATAACATAATCCTCAATCTTGCTTTATGCTTAATCTTTGAAAACTCGTGCTTGCGAATTTTAGTATTCCCCTATTAGATGTTTTTGAAAAGGGTCTTCCTTCGACAAGGACATGGTATAGTAGTCAATTATGGAAATAGGACACAAACTAATTCTTTAATGTCAAGAGGACAAATCACCTACTCATTCCAAAATTGCCTCCGCTAGCCTATGAAAGTGTCTAACCCTATGGAAGTGCCTAAACCCCCAAACCTAATGAAAGTGCCTAAACCCAAACCCTAGGGTACCCTATGAAATTGCATAAACTACTAAACCCTATAATTGGAAAGTGCACCCAAAATGCCTAAACCCACTACACCTTACCCCAAAGAGCCTAAACCCCCCTAAAATTGAACCCACCCCAAAATTGATGAGAGAGATTAATTGTTAAGTTGTCCTACCCATTAATCTTGTCCCGAGAGAGAGAGAGAGAGAGAGAGAGAGAGAAGAGAGAGAGAAAGGTATGATGGGTCAACGTACGACATTAAGGTAAATGGTCACCTGTTGACAGTGGCGGGTAACATCTTCTTCTCTTTATCTTGGGTGAATTACCGAACAGTAGCGGAACCGAGTGTTTCTTTTTCTTTTTTTTATTCATTAAGGGCATTTTTGTCTAGTATTGTCCTTGAGCCCTCAAAAATTTTCTATCAATGTATTGGAAGATTTAAAATAAATTAAGCTGGACACCATTTAAAGCTCCAAATTTGCCCTTTGGAACAATTGTCTGTTAAGTTGACACATGCACTTGCGCTCGCACTCCTGCTCATGCATATGCATTATATCACTTAGTTGTAACCGTACATCTCCTACACAGAGTTATTGCACACACACACTTAATCGAGAGATTATACAATGCCCTAGTCACACTACCCCTCTCAAAATCTTCAACGGATTCCACACACCTAGAGAGTGGTTGCCCACGTGGCTTAGTTTTCCAAAAGATTTTAGCACCCAGATGCTAAAATCATGATATTTTAAATCAAAAAATAAAGTGGTTCCGTGTATCGTTTTTCGATTTTTTTCGCACCAAATAAAAGTACTCCTCGTGTACTTTAGTTTGGTGCAAAAAAAATTGAAAAACGATACACGGAACCACTTCATTTTTTGATTTGAAAATTCATAATTTTAGCACCTTGGTGCTAAAATCTTTTGGAAAAGCATTGCTCTTGCACTACCTATTAATTTTCCACGTTCATAGACTCATATAGCTTGTTTGTCAGGAGTCATATGAGTTTATGCTATCAATTGTACGGCTCCGATCATTCGTGTGAGACTCTGAGGTCGGTCCCACACAATAAGGTGTTGTTGGGGTGTGTTCGAGTGGGTGTGCCTATAGACTTATTGTTTTTGCAATTAGATATGGGACACGGGGTGGCTGCTGTGCAGCCACCGCACAGCAGGTGTTGTGCACCCATCCAAGCCGTCCGTTGCTCGGATGGACGGCCCAAATTTCAACTCAGCACCTTTGCATCCGAACCGTTCGTTGTCGCGCATGCAAGATGAAATCTAGGCCGTCCATCCAAGCAATGGACGGCTCGGATGGGTGCGCAACACCTGCTGTGTTGTGGGTGCACAACAAGCACCCCAAATCCTCAGATATGTGGGTAGAGTTTTCCAGCATTTGGACCTAAAAAGTCGGCCCAAATAGCGCTCATAGATAATGCTTGCGCTCCGTTTCATTTTAATAGTCCGGTTCAGTTTTCAATGTAATTTTTTAATTGTTCTTATATTTCTATCTACAATGAATTTTATGAGAAATATGGATCCTATATGATAGATCTCAATTACGTCTATTATACAAAGAGATTTTAAAACCTTTGAATAATATACCTAATTGAGATCTATCATATAAAATCCGTCTCTCTCATAAAATTCATTGTAGATTGAATACTATTATAAATTGCATTGGAGACCGAACCAGACTATTAAAATGGAACGAAAGGAGTAGAAAACTTGATTAAGAAGATGAATAAAGTTGTTAATGATATCACATTTTCCATTAAATTTGTCTATAAAAACAATTTTCTATCAAATTTGCTTATAAAATCGAAAGAGAGTAATTTCCTGGAAAATATGGTAAGAACAGTTAAAACCCGTACCTGGCCTTGATTCTTGGTAATTAAGGAGATTAATGGTCCACTTTTAAATGATGGGCTTTTTTTAGAACTCAATTGAACTATATTACTATATAGGATGCCTGCGCTAGACTACATTGCTTCTGTTTTAGTAGAGAAGTTCTTGCACAAGCCAAACTCAAAGTTTTATGAATAAAGACCAGCCCTTTCACAGTTTTACTATCTTGTTAAATCTGCTGGACTTTAGAGAAATCGGGGAAGCTTGCTGCCTAAACCAATCAAATACGTATATACTAGTACTAATTACTACTCCTTAGACGTCATTGAACCAGGGGCCCTGCAGTGAGGGGACTCACTACGTGTGTGTAGTGAGCTCCCTCGGCCGTCCGATCCGTGATCAACGGTCCGGATCATCTTACACTTTAAAAAAGCATTTTTACATTTAATTTAATCACATTTATCCAGGCCGTTGGTCGCCGATCGGACGGAAGAGAAAGCACACTACACGCATGTAGTGAGTTCCCTCGCTAGAGGCCCCTCGGATCCGTCCTCCTTGAGCCTAGCACAGCAAATAATTGATAACAAGCACACCCCATGTACTCGAAAAAATTAGTAATTTAAACGACTCCTTAAACATCTCGTGAAAAAAGATGAGTATGAACTTACTGTTGCCCAGATCAAAAATAAATAAACTTACTATTGCGCTATGTCATACGGTACTCTTTTTTATTTATTTACAATCGGTAGGAGGAAAAAACCTATCAGACTTACATTAAACTGGAAATAAATTTACAATTACTACAAGCTTAACCCAATTAGAGGAGATTCGAACTCATTTCCTCATAACGAGATGTAAGAGTCCTAATAAACTTAGCTAGCTAGCCCTTGTGAAGGGGCTGACGTAGGGATGCAAGCGAGGACTCGGGCCCTTGCACACGTCCTAATTATCCCAATATTTGTACTATTTTTAAAATTTTATTTGTAGAAATTACGAAGAAAGGTTATTTCCTAATTTATTATTACTAGTATTTAACAACTGATATTTTATTACTAATTTATGAATATGTATGATTTAGTCCCTGCGTTAAGAATCATGCCGTTATGTCATATGTACCTAGATTGCAATAAAACGCATGTCATATGTACCTAGATTGCAATAAAACGCAACTTAGTGAGGGACAGTGGACAAGGGTCGCCTTAGGGAGAAAAACTTGCATACTGAAGAGGTACCGTTACGTGGTACTGTCGCGCATCCGAGAAGTCCCCATACATGTTTTGGACGGTCTAAATTTTAAAATTTTAAGGGTGGCATTTTTGTAAAATTCGGAGGCAAATTTATCCCAACAAATCTGGACCGTCCAAATCATATTTGGACAAATCAGATGCAGTAACGGATACCACGTGGCGGTACCCTATCCGCATGCAAGTTTTTCTCCATCTTACAACCATGCAGCTACAGGGTAATCTGACAATGTCAGAAGACTTGCAGTTGTCCTGTTTTTTGGCCCTTGCTCCCCTCTCTCCCTCTCTCTCTCTCTCTCTCTCTGTTCTTTGTGTTTATAGTTTTGGGCACAGAGGAGACTAGTAGATGTGTATCTGGTACACAGTGCACCATTTTAATGGTAGAAATATACAGATAAAACAATTATGGGGATTTAATCACTTACCTAACTAGGGCAGTCCACTAGTCATTGAAGTCCACATAGCCAATAATCAAAGCTGTGTGTCTGGATTTGGTTTAATTTGCAGATACCCATTAGCCCACTGGCTCACATATCCTTTTCTTTTTCCAAGAAGATGGAATGGCAAAACCAACCTTCTAAGATTGCTCGCCTTGCAGACCATGGTTCTCTCTCTCTCTCTCTCTCCTCTCTCTCTCTCTCTCTCTCTCTCTCACGCACACATACAAACACTTTCTGTATATACATTTTTTTGGTTTACCAGTGTGTTTTGGGAGTCCGGGACAACTTACACGTGCCTCAACTAAATATTCACTCCGATCCGGTCAATAGCAAGCCATCAATACCATACTAGGAAATTCTTTAGAGAAGCTCTTTCGTGGTCTGGCCTCAAGAAATTGCTCATCACATTTTGTATCATGTGCAATTGACTGTTTTTTGTTCCCCTTCTGAAATCATCTTGTTAATGCATAACAGAAATGAAGACCACAGAAGGGTCAAGCCAAACTGGACTTGGGCTAAGCCTTGGGTCTGGCGGCCACCAACACGGCTGCTCAAAATCAACTGGTTTCACATTTCTTCAGCTCCGAGAATTAGAGCACCAGGCTCTTATCTACAACTACATTGAAGCTGGAATCACTGTACCTTTCCATCTCGTTCTCCCTGTTTGGAAGAGTGTTGCTAGCTCTCTCACTCGTCTCAATAGTGAGTACTCCTTCCCATTACCCATTCTTTATGTTTTCTGCACACAACTTTCTCTCGTAGGAGGACTATTACTACTGTGAGAGCTATTTGCGCAAATTTGAGTAAAAAATTGAGTAAAAAGCTTTGTTTGGTATGAAACTCTTCAGTGGCAAACTCGAATCTATGCACAAATTGGAGTAGAAGTTTCTAATTGGTATGATTGTAAATTTGAGAGTGAGGTAATGGCCTCGTAAAATTTTGGTCTCCTTGTTCAATAAAACTCAATTTGGCACAGGTTTGAATCAAGGAATGGAGTGAAGTTTTTACTCAAATTTTTTAAGTTTGATTTTTAGAGGCAAACAGTCTTGCGATTAAGTTTTCAATTCAAGTACTCCAATATTTTGCATTAAGCGTGAGTTTATACTATAGTATTTTTGGTATTCTTAGATTATAAATTGTCAAATTAGTTGACGTATGTGAGGATAATGACTTGTTAATATGATAATTTGTAGTCCAAGAATACCAAAAATACCGTAGTGGAAACTTAGCCTACGTGGCAAATCAAGTACTCCTAGAACAAACTAATTGTAATTCAATTTTTGCTTTTTGTTACATGGGCACCTGTAATAAGAATTTGAAATATTGTTTTCTATTTGTTTATTTCACATATGTATTTGGGGTTGTTCCTAAATAAGTTTTTAAGTCGATGTATTGTGAAAGAATGACCTACCTCGTGAATCGAAATAATTCAAGTTTAAGCCAGGAATTAGAACAAGGCCATCTAGCTTCAAATACAAAATAAGACATCAAACAAATAAGACAATAAGCAATGATAACCAAACGGGTCCTAGTTGCATTTCTTTGGCATTCCTACACAAATTCATGAGTGTATCCTTCATTGAGTAATTAAGTTTGCAAGAATTTCATAACTTTAACACCATATTCATTTCTCTGATAAGATTTCCTTGTGGGTAAATCTGGACAGTCGACCTGGGCTGTAGTTCTTTATATCATGACTACAAAAACAGCATGGAGCCAGAACCAGGGAGGTGCAGAAGAACAGATGGGAAGAAATGGAGGTGCAGCAAAGATGTTGTTCCTAATCACAAGTACTGTGAGAAACACATAAACAGAGGCCGCCGCCGCAGTACTGGACCAGAAACCATGTAGAGGCTCCTGCAATCACGTTAGCTAGTTACTCCACGAAAGGATAATTAGTCTCCCCTGACTCCAAATCATTGAGACTTAAAAGGCTCGACTCAGTTCGCCTTGGTCGTGGGTGTCTCGTATAGGTGGCTCAATGTTTACACTTGATGATGACGGTGAAACAGAATGGTTTCATGTTTTTTCATCGATTGGTTATTCCTCTCTGTTCGTATCTATTTTTCCAAATTCGGTCTCGATTAGTTCACAAGATTGAATGGCTCCTCCGGACCTTCGATTCGGAGCCTTTGACATCTCTTAGACTATATTTTTTTGATCTGCTCTTAGACTAGATGACTCAATGGCTTCTCTTTGTTTTCATTTTTTGTTATGGGTCGTGTACTATTAGTCTGGCAATAAATTTGAAAACCATAGAATTGTAATTTTAATGAGGACTCTCAGTTATTTATCATAATAGTATAATGGATAGTCAAAATGTGTAATATGACTACTTCCTTCGTTCTAAATTGCTGGTCACTTTTGGGATTCCAACCTTTTAAGCAGACATGCAATAACTGCATTCAATAAATACATTTACATTAAACAGATTCATTCATTTCCAACAATGCCCTTATATTTCAACTTTTGAATGAAATTATTGTTGTTCGTAAAAAGTTATTTTAGAAGATTGAGTAAATATTGTTTTGACTTTTCAAATGGGACTAACAATTTGGAACATCTCAAAATAGTATAAGTGGCAAGCAATTTGGAACGGAGGGAGTATAATCTCCAACTATGTAGGAAAATTTTGTGAGGTCTATGGTGCGAAGAAACCCCACTTGGAAGGGTGCACTAAACCCGATAACCCGCCTAGCCCGCCCAATCACGTATTCTTTAATTAGAATTTAGGTTGATATTTTTGTTGACAATGCTGAGCTGAGTTCAGGGTGTTCCATTAACAAAAAATTATTTTTTTCAAAAACCGAGACAGGTCATTCGGCCCATTCTCTCACAATACATCACATAAAAAAACAGTGAAAAACCAGTTTAATAAAAAAACTAGCTTAGTGGAACACCTCCTGATAGCACTGTTGGGATCCACCGTGTGTGGGTTGGATGGGCTTAGGCCCGAGGTGTGTTAGGGTTTCCTTAGAAATTACCCTAGAATTATAAATAGCTCTTGTTGTCTCTCTTTTAGTGTGTGGTAGCACAATGTGAGCGGGACAGGCTGAGAGTGTGAGAGGGGGAGCCGGTTGTGGCCTCCCCCTGCCGGAGTGGGAGTCGGTTATTGCTCCCCGTAGAGGTTTTTTCATGTCTTTGTATAATTTGTCAATATATACAGATCGACAGAGTTTTTCCTCAGATTTATTGTGAGTGTATGTGTGCGTGTGTGACCCAGATTGCACAACAAATTGGTATCAGAGCTCGGGTGGAGCGAGAGGTCACCAGATTCGCACTTGAAAAGCATGGATTCAAGAACGAGAAGAAAAACGAAGTTACACTGAAGTTTTGCTCAAGGGGTTTTGCTCGTCTCAGCGAGACAAGTCCAACGGAGTGCGTGCGGTCAGTTTTGGTCACCGGAGTGGGCCAGAATTACAGTTTGAACGGTGGCGGGCGGAGGCGAATCGACTGGTGGAGTTTGGTGCTGCAAAAAGTGATTGGACGATTGTTTTGAGAGTAGGGTTTTGTTGCCCATGACGAGACGATCATGGATCTGGAAAACAAGTCGCCGGAAAGTCATAAGGTGGCCTTCACGTGCTGGTTGAAGGTGGTGCGTGAGAAAGCTCTCGGTGCGAGTGCGATTCACGCGCGGTCAAAGGGTAGAAGATGACCCAGTCACCGCTGAGTCAGCGCCACGAAGATGCCACAGAGAACAGGTCAATGCCACGTCAGCCGGTCAACGCTGACGTGGCGCCACGTCAATAGGAGGGTTAAGCAGTTGACCGGTTTGACCCTTATGGACCGTTTGACCTGTCAGAGAGGTCAAAGGACTGTGCAAGCCGGGGGGTTCGGACGGTTCAGTACCGGTTAGCTCGAATTAAGCACGGTTTAGGGCGGTTCTGGTCTGATTCCCGGTTTGGGGAATGGTTTTGGGTCCGGTTCAGCACAGTGGAGGGTTATTTGGATCTGTCTGGCTGAGAACGTTCCACATACTTCACTTGGCTTGCCAACCTTGCGGGGGAAGGCTTCTTAGGGGCGCCGGGTGGATCTAGAGGAGGATTCCTCCCAGCCCCACTCTTTTGTAGTGTGTGAAGATCGCAATTGTCCATGGATGATCTCCAGTGGGGGTTTTTCTTGTTTCCCACAGACGGCGTCAATTGTAAGAGGGAAAAAACTCACGAAGTTATTTTCTTGCTCTTATGAGATCAAATTCTCTTCGAATGGAGCGACCTCGATCCTGCAGCACGAGCAAACTGTCAGAGCACCCCTGCCTCTAGGCGGCAAGGGCCCTCTGATGCTTAAGTTAGCACTGACGAACTGGAGGATAAGCTAAACGAGTGTATCAGTATGAGAATAGGTTAAAACATACCTCTTAAGTTTAGGTTTCGTTTTCTTATATAGGCGATTACTTTGCACTTACATTCCTTGTGGAATTCTTCTATGTTTGGAATCCTTCCAAGCTTAGGATTCTTCCTTATTGGGCAGTGTAGCCTGCATGGTTATGGATTCCTTATTCGATCAGGATTTTTGCCAAGATGACCGCTTATTGCTCGTTCGGAGGGTTACCCTTCATGGGAGTTTACTCCTTATTTGGTAAACTGACTGGCTTTCCATCTCTGAGTAAGATTGTGCTTATCTTCGCGAGCTCAACTGATTCCGGGAATATCTTCGAATATTCCCTCCGTTCCTTATCTCCGCAAGGAAAGTATGCCGCTAGGGTTTATCCCATGCTGGGCCGTTTCAACTGCATTGTCTGACGAACAGGCTAATTAGAGCCGATACTGGATTATGGGCTAGGTGGTCGTCCGTGCTATTTACCACGTGCGTGGGCACGTGATGGATTTGGCGAGCTCCTTTGTACGTCATCTATAGTTTCGGGAAAACACCCCACACAATAAATAACTCTTGTTGTCTCTCTTTTAGTGTGTGGTAGCACAATGTGAACGGGACAGGCTGAGAGTGTGAGAGGGGAAGCCGGTTGTGGCCTCCTCCGCCGGAGTGGGAGCCGGTTATTGCTCTCCGGAGAGGTTTTTTCATGTCTTTGTATATTTTGTGAGTATATACGGATCGACAGAGTTTTTCCTCAAATTTATTATGCGTGTTTGTGTGTGACCCGGATTGCACAACAAGCATACATTTAATAAGAGCCATCGGAGATGCTCTTCTTTTTTTTTTGTCTTTTTCTTTTTTCCCTGGGTTATTTCGTAATAAAGGGCATGGGAAAGGAAAGCTACAAAGCAACAGCATTTAAACTCAGGCATCACACTGGACAAGGGCAGCTTCTCAACCAATAGGTCAATTCTTTGGTCACGAGTCTTGCTACATTAAACCAAGCAATAGAGAACGGTTAACAGTGTAAATCTCAAAATAATGGTCCGTCTGTTTCACGTTATTAATAATGAAGAGATTTATAATCTCACCGGATATACAATATCACGAGATATATCTTGTACCTTGCGAATTATGGGAGACACAAGAGCCCACATATTTTTCATTGTTCTTTAGTTCGGTGTTTGGTTCACTCAGAAATTATCCGTGGGACTGGACAAATATGAGATAATTTGTCCATTTAAGTAGCCCATGTGGGGGATTAACTAACACCAAGATGATGGTGACATTAGCTAGTCTCCCTCATCCGTCTTTGGATTATCTCCCTCTTCATCCAATATATGGGGAAAAGTAATCTAAATGTAGAAAACCAAACACTGCCAAGTTGAACTCCAAATGAAAGTCAAACCTAAGAGTAAATTGTGGAAGAAAACTAGTCAACAAAATGATTTCACTTATGAGAGTTTCCTGGTTAAGTGGATATTTAATAAAATAATCATGGCTAATTTTGGCCTAATGTCACTTGACTTATTTTTTCATCTTTATTTAAAAATTTTCCACGTTTGTTAGTTTTTCATCAACTTATTGTGTATTATTGGTTTGTCTCGGCAAGAGGAATCGAAAAAGTAAAAAATTATCATCTAAACTCAAATTTTTTTTGAATGAAGACAAAAATAAGTTAGAAAGATAAATTTTAAAACTTATTTTTGATTTTATTAAAAAAATGAGAGTTCTAATGATAATTTTTTACTTTTTCGATTCTTCTCGTCGAGAGGAAGTAATAATATGCAAAGTTTTGACGCAAAACTCACTAAAGCGAAAAAAATTCAATTAAGGACGAAAAAATAACTTGAAGTGACTTATAAGGTCCAAAGTATGTATCGTGAATTCGTATTTAATCAATGTTTTGATGGGGACATGGGCCTGCAGGGTGGCTGTGCCCAAAATACAGGCATCGTCCCTAGCTAAAACATGTGATATAAATCGTTCACTATGTGAACCTTGACGTGTAGAATAAATCTGTAAACAAATTTATATCTATCGAATATCAGTAAAAAAAAAAATATGGTTTGTTCATTATGTTACTGATATTAGATCGATTTGAATTTTTACAGATTTATTTTACATGTCGCGATTAAATAATAAGCAATTTTTTTTTTTTTTTTATCAGAATAATGAGCAATTGAGATCACATTTTTTTGTTCGGAACCATGCCCATTTGTCAAGGCACAGCAGGCTCCCCTTCCATGTTAATGGCAAGGATCTGGATTCTCTCCAGTAATGGGAGAGGAGCATCCCGTCCAGTCTCTCTTTTTTCAAACCCATATCGGGCTCACATCCACAATCCGAATCGTATATTACATAAATCTCGTTGAGTATTTCAACCATACAAAAATTCGTGTCAATTGATAGGATACCTGAACAAAAGCATTTATTTTTGAAAAAAATAATTTTCATTCGGTGTGTCTAGTACATTTTTTTTTTCAGAATTAATGTGATCCGATAAGTTATCAAATGGTATCTAATCAACACAAAAAATTTAGCGGTTGAAGTACTTGACAAGACCTACGTAATTTATGTTTCGGATCATCAATGTGAATCCGATATGAATCCACAAAAATGAAAAACTTGATGGGAAGCTCGTTTCCAATTATTGAAGAGTAACCAGATCCTAATGGTAATGGATAATGGTGTCCGCTAGGGCTGTCCAGCGGATCATCCGATCAGCCAATCCGACCAATCCGAACCGATCCGAACCATCCGTTGATCCATCCGTGAATGTTCGGTTCGGTTCCGGATCGAGAATTTCTTATCTGACGGTTCCGGATCCGGATCCAATCCGATCCGATCCGTTCGATCCACTCAATCCGCTCAATAATCCTTCTTTAATCTGTCAAATCCCCCCAATCCGACTCGATCCGTAACCGATCCGTGAATGTTCGGTTCGGTTCCGGATCTTAAAAACCATAATCCGCTATGAGCGGATCGGATCGGATCCGTATCCGATCCGTGGACACCCCTAGTGTCCGCCTTTGTCAAAAAACAATTAGAGTGTATCTTGATCACGTAATAAAGCGCAAAAAGAGCAATAAACCACGCCACCTGGCGAAGTCCAAAAATGGCAACACTCGCATTCGAGTCAAAACGGTGTTGCCTTAAATTTCAACAGGTTTTCGGAAATAAAAATCAAAACATTTTCCAAAGAGGAAATCAAACAATTCCCCAAGCAAGAGTCCCACTCCCAAAGCTAATCCGGTTCGTCCCCATGCAATTAACCAAAGTTCAATTGTTAGGTTGCACTGTTGTGAATCAGTTAAATGTGAGGCGAGGCGCCTTTTATTGAACCGAAAAAAAAAAATTACTCTTTTCCTTTCAAATTGCTGGTCACTTTTAGAAATTTCAACTTTTTAAGTAGATATACAATAACTGCATTCACATTAAACAGATTCATTCATTAAATTTTTAACAATACTCTTATATTTCAACTTTTGAGAGAAATGATTGTTGTTGGGGTTATTTTGAAAGATTGAATCAATTTTGTTTTGATTTTTCAAATAGAACAAACAATATAAAACATCCCAAATAATATAAGTGACCAATAATTTGAAACGGAGTAGTCAATATGCATTTAAGTTGTCCCGAACGCTACCCAAAAAAAGAAAAAAAATTAATTCCCCCAACAAGCAGCCTGCAATTTAGAGGCGGTAAAGATATGAGAACCGACCATGGTGCACCGACAGTACACCGACGGCGTCCCCGACGCCGTCGGTGCACCGTCGGTGCACACACATCTGTGCACGTAGCAGCGTTCATTTAGAGGAATGTTCAAACTTCAAAGATCGAAGGTACATATGCCCTAATTAGTCACTCACACGTGTAATTCGCACATACCAAAAATCGAACCACCACAGCCGACAACTCCCAATTAAATCTCTCATCACGAGGAATCATCCCCTGCTATTTTATTCCCCCATCCAACGGTTCAAAATCCCTCCCCCTTAACAAATCTAACCCTCCACTGTCCAATAAGATCTGCAGCCTCAGTATACCCTCCCACATCTCCTCTAGTTCACTTCCCCAGATCTGACCCTCACTAGATGCACATCCAGTGCCAGCATAGAGAGAGAGAGAGAGAGAAAGAGAGAGAAGAAATTATAGTTTCCGATTTTGCCCATGGTGGAGGGACAGTCATGGACAACGCGCCGGGGCAGCAACCCCCGTCTAGAAGACCACCAGGTCCTCGAAATCCCGTCGACGCCCACCGCCGACGTCCGCACCACCGTCGGATCCATCCTCTCTCCGAACGTACTAACGGCGGCGATCATTTTATCCTGGTACCTATCCAACATTGGAGTCCTCCTCCTCAACAAGTACCTCCTCTCCATCTACGGCTACCGCTACCCCATCTTCCTCACCCTCCTCCACATGCTCTCCTGCGCCGCCTACTCCTTCCTCGCCGTCAACTACCTCCACCTCGCCCCCTTGCAGCACATCGTCTCCCGCCGTCAGCTCTTGAAGATCTTCTCCCTCTCCGTCATCTTCTGCTTCTCCGTCGTCTGCGGTAACACTTCCCTTCGTTACCTCCCCGTCTCGTTCAACCAGGCGATAGGCGCCACTACCCCATTCTTCACCGCCATTTTCGCCTTCATCATCACCTGTAAAAAGGAATCGGCCGAGGTTTACTGTGCTCTCTTACCCGTCGTGTTTGGTATCGTGATAGCTAGTCATAGTGAACCGTTGTTTCATCTGTTCGGTTTTTTTATCTGTATTGGCTCGACGGCCGGTCGAGCATTGAAATCGGTTATCCAGGGGTTAATTTTGACTTCCGATTCTGAGAAGATGAATTCGATGAATTTGCTTTTGTACATGGCGCCGATGGCGGCGGTTATTTTGATGCCGTTTACGGTTTATTTGGAAGGGAATGTGGTGGGGGTAACGGTGCAGAAGGCGAGGGAGGATTGGTTCATTGTGTTCTTACTGGTCGGCAATGCGACGGTGGCGTATTTAGTGAACTTGACGAATTTCTTAGTGACGAAGCACACGAGTGCGCTGACGCTGCAGGTGTTGGGGAATGCGAAGGCGGCGGTTGCGGCGGTGGTCTCGGTGCTCATATTTAGGAATCCGGTGACGGTGATGGGGATGGCGGGGTTTGGGGTGACGGTGATGGGCGTGGGGCTGTACAGCGAGGCCAAGAAGAGGTCCAAGGGTACAGCTCATTGACATTCGATTGATTGATTGATTGCTTTCGGACAAAGGGTTCGTTTCTTTTGCTTTATTAATTCGATTCTGTTTACTTCCTCTCTTTTTTTTCAAAAAATAGTGGTTTACTCCTGCTTTGTTAAGGTTCTAAATGAAGGAAAAAGAAAGAGGAATTTGCTTAAAGTGGGAATTTAATTTCCGATAATTCCAATTAATTGTATAGGATTATGGGACAGTGAAAGGTCTTTTCCACAATTTTTGTTTGTGGGATGTCTCAAATTACTTACCCTGTTTCTTCATAATGTTCTTTGGTGTAATTTGTTGAGATGAATCACAATGCACTTGATATTTTAAGCGATAATCATCTAATGGATATTGTGCCAGGAGTATCATGGCTAATTTTTCGACGTTTTCGCTTGTCAAAATTCGGCGCTTAGCATTTTAGTTTTTGCATTTGAGATTGATCAAATTGCACAATTATTATTGTTTAAACGAGTGTGTACCATGTAACATGGTATGTCTGTTCAAATGCATTTATTAGTAAATTATCTGTTTTAAGTGCAATTAGCTGGTGAATTAGCTTTTCTTAGATTAATAGTACTAGAAAGTGACGTGTGTAATGTAAAACATAATGGAGCCGCTGCTAGGTTAGGTTTTGCATTATTGGTTATCAGCTAGGTTGATGCCAAATAAGGGAAAAAGGAAAGGAGTATTTGCAAATTGCAAGGAATTTTAGATTCCAATTTCTTCTTCTCTGGGCTACTGAACATGGTTGCAAGCCTTTTTTCCAAGCTGATGTTCTCCTTTCTCTTTCAGCTAAAACATGTGAAGAAGAGCTCTAATTCTTGCTTGGCCGTGTAATTTTTCACTGCGGAATGGGTACCATTCTACGTGATGTTCGAACGGACATCACAGCTATCCAAAAGTGCATTGGACAGTCCGGATTTAAAAAAAAAATTCTTCTTTGAAAGAAATAAACCCTTAATTCCATGAAAGAGTTAATTTAAAATCTAGACCTTCTAATACACTTTTGGACGGCTGTGACGCACATCGGGCACGCCACGTGCTACCCGCTCGGTAGTGAAAAAAATTGTGCGTCAATGATTGTGTTTTGTGGTCTTGCCTTGGAACTTTGGTGTTTGGTTTCACTTAAGGTCTTAAGTTCGATTCTCATTGTCAGCAAACTTTTGAGGCATTAGGGGTTATGTCCGATTGTTACCTCAAAGGACCCAGAATTAGTCGAGGTGCGTGCAAGTTGGCTCAGACATTCAATTTTAACAAAAAATGAAATTTTTTTTTTTGTGGGACCACGTAGCACCCCTCACCACTTAAATGGGTCCCACTCTAAAAGATAATTAACATTTTTAGGGAGCCTCATTAAAGTACATTTCTCCTTAACTAGCTAGCTAAGTTCTTCGCACACAAAATAGGGTCTCACATGTGCTTAGGTGTACACTTTAACAAATATTTTTTAGGTAGTGCACTAGAGATGCTCTAAGAGAGCTAAGAGGATTCCAATATCAATAATACCGGAATAAGATAACCCCGAGGGGAATCGAAAAGTTATCCAAACTTCATAAGAAGCCTAAATATACAAGGGAAATAAAAGGATAAACATTATCCACCAGGGGTAAAAACTCCAAGTCCTAAAAGGACTCTACTACTCCAAATGCCTATAAAATTTAACCATGCAATCTGAAGAAGGTATGTCATTTTGATACATTCAATAACCTAGCCTAAATTTACAGCAACAAACAATCTACTGACTTAGGCATCGGACGTTACTTGGCCAACACCACAACGGTGTCCCTAGTTCTATTCTGTTTTGCAGGTCATTGCTCGAGGAGTGCCAGAAATTGCTTCATCAAGAACTTTTAATACGTGGCTGTTAGAAAAAAATGATTAAAGGAGAAATTAGCCATAAATCTAATAAACACGCGGCTGTTAGACAAAAATGATAGAAGGAGAAATTAAATAAATCAAATAAATTAATACCAATGCAGCATAAGGACAACTAAAAGAACTTTTGAGCAAAACTCCCTTACTTTTAAATATTCATTTAGCAAAAGGACAAATCACAAACACTCTCTCCTTATTTTGGATATAAAATACACAGGCCTCTCACCTACCTCACGCAGTCGAACTGGAGAACACTCAAGTGGAGCAAAATAGAAAATACCACAAGAATGAAAGATACAAACAGAAGAACAATCCAGAACAAATGCCAAAGGGAAAACAAAATGTGGAAACAACCGAGTACACCACCGTGTGAATTTGTAGATTTTGTTGGGTTTCCATCCTTTTTTGTGTGGATTTGTTTTCGTTTGTATTTATTCAGTTTGATTATACATTTTTTATTTTCGTACATGATTCGGTGTTCAACTCTCTCTCTCCCTCTCCTGCCTGTAACCGTTGTTGGATCTTCAATCCCCCTCTCATCGCCCACACTACCGTATATGCGCATATATATATACATTATATATACACACACATACATGCCCTTATGCAAAATCGTCAATCTTGCTTTCTCCGTCAATTAGAATTTTGAATTACAGTTCAGAAGTTTGAAACTTGATCTTCAAAATGAAGTACCTCAACGAGTTAAGAACGGGCTTGACAGAGTTCTCCCTCTAGCCGGAGTAGACGAAGGAGGTGGCGAAGAGATCCTCGCCGGCGGTGTTAGGATCCTCGCCGGCGGCGTTAGGATCCTCGAGGCGGATCTCGCAACGATCACAGAGACGACGTGAAGGCAATCAGTCCAGATCTTGTCAGACTAGAGCCACTCGACGCACTTGTGATTGTATTTTTCTTTTTTTCTTGATCGAAACTTGTGATTGTACCGAATGGGATTTGATTTGCTGCGGTATGATTTGGGGATGTCTAAGCTATTTTGTTATTTAGTGAGGTTTCACTAGTTCAAAAACAGCTGTGAAGTTTGATCTATTATTATGGCATTGTTCGGTTGGCAGCTTTGGCCCAGTTTTGGGCCACTCTTGGTTTTGCTGATATCATCATTTTTCTCACTTTTCTTTCTATCTCTCTCCACTTATTACACCTGCTTACATAATCAAAACTAAACTAAACTCCCTCAAAACTATGAACCGAACACAGCCTATGTGTTTATGATGATTAGTGAGGTTTCACTAGTTCAGAAGTTTGATATATTATTATCCATTATGATGATTAGTAAAGTTTCGCTAATTATGAAGTTTGATTTATTATCATACATTTTAAGATGATTAGTGAGGTTTCACCAGTATCCGGAGTTGGTAGTTGACTAGTTAGTGGATTTTTTGAATTTTCTGTAACGAAATTAGAACTTTTAAATATTAGGGAAATTTTACAAATTTTTTGGGTCACTGGAAGTGGTCGGTTGCAGGTGGGTTGGTGGCCGGTTGGAAGTAGGAGTTCACTAGAGATGGTTGATGGTTGATTTTTGTTATTAGTGAACATTCGCTAGTTTTGTAGAAGGGTATTTTAGTAAATGTAGCACCACTGTTTTTAAGTTCGATTGCAAAAGATGTTTGTCCTTGAACTCAAAAAATGAAAATATGAGCGAAACGGGAAACTCACCCTTACGAGGCGTTTGGCTGGTGGATTTGATTTATGGTGGATTTGTAAGAGGGGGGGGGCACCTCTTAAGAAGGGTGGATTTGTAATGAGGTGTTTGGATGGTATTTTGAGAAGGGGGATTTGGAGGGTGAATATGATAGGATAGGAGGGAAAAAGACGTAATTGCCTCCACGTTATTAATTTAATATTAAAAATCGATTAATGTAATTAAAATCACAATAAATACATAATAATTAAATTAAATACATAAAAATAAATAAACAATATTATAACTTAAAATAAAATAATTTCCGGAAAAAAAATTTAATTAATTGTGAAGGCAAGAAAATGTATATCTCCAATGCTTTACCCATAGTTAATGCTTGACCCATCCATGCTTTACCCATGGTTAATGTATTTCTCCAAGAAAAATGAAACCCACTCAACAGTTTCATCCCAATTCCTAAACTACACACTCTCTCTCTCTCTCTCTCTCTCTCTCTCTCTCTCTCTCCTAGGGATGAAATGTTCTCTATAGTCATCTGCGGCAAAATCAACTTCCTCTCTCTGGCGAAATCTAAGCTCCCTCTCCGGTGAAATCTGATTATACTGTAGCCCGACTCGCATCATATTGTTGTTTGAAGAATACAGCAGATCTGTGTAACGTTGCACCATATTGAAGAATTTTTACCTGGTTTTGTGTGATGTTATAGAAGAATCCGTAAATTTTAGGAGTTAATTTTTTGCTAATTCATTTAATTTTACTGATTATCTGTATTTTTGTTTGTGTTTGTTGATTTAATTGAAAAATTATCAATGAAATTGGTTTTGTGAATTTGAACTTGCTGGTTTTGGGTTTTTCTGTTGCTCCAGCAATTTTTTGGGTTTTCGATTGTGATAACGCAGACAATAGAGAGAGTGGATTTGCAAGGGTAGATTTGTACAAAATACGCCCGGATTAGCTAACGACAGGGGTGAGGCTATCGTTAGCTAATCTACCCGCGGGTGGATTTGGAGTCCCAACAGTAAATTAGTCTGGGGGAGTTCGGGGGACGAAAATTTTACCCAAACATCGGATATGAGGTGGGCCCTGGATTTGTAATCCGGCCGCTTCGCAAATTTGGCCGCAAATCCGCCAGCCAAACACGCCCTTAATGGATTCTTTAACTAATGCATGTGAGTGGTTGTGTAAATATGTGTTATTTAGATAGTTGTGTTTGCTCCGCCAAAGTGTGAGTTTAGGGGAGGTGCTACACAGCCCCGTGCTGTGTGGCCCATTTCGGCGCCGTGCAGGCACCGTTTTGACGATCGAAGACGTCTACTGTGTAGAGCTCGTCGAGTACTACAAATGTACCAAAAATCAAATCGATTGGATATCGTTAAGTGCCTCATCGGAACACAAATAAGTTGAAAAAAAATGGAACACAAATGTCTGGAAACATTGGATGAAAACTATTGAAACCATTTTTTTCAACATATTTTGTGTTCCGATGAGGCACTTAACGATATCCGATTGAGTTGATTTTTGGTACACTTATAGTACTCGATGAGCTCTACACGGTAGACGTTTCCGATCGTCGAAACGGTATCGGCGCAGCACCGAAATGCGCCCACACAACACGCTGCGCAGCACCGGGCTGCGCAACACCCCCTATTTCCGTTTAGTATTATTGTTCTAATTGAGTACGTATCCGAAGGGGTCTGAAACTAATTGAAGACTACTGTGCTCTCCCCGGTTAGAACTGATATATCTCAATCAATTTTATTAAACAAATTTTTTGAAATCATAAAAGATATTATAGATTGTGATGTAGTAAGACAAAATGTTTGAGTGGCATGACTACCCAAAAGAAGTGAGCAATTTTGGACGGAGGGAGTAGTACTAACCAGAAAAAATATAGGATATAGGAAAATGATCTTCTTAGCGGGATTCACTTTCCCTTAAAATAGATCCTGCAAAAGATATGAAATTTAGTGTCGCGGGAAAAGTTCTCTCATTCCGCCATTCTGTATTATTTTGTGCCACCATGCTCCTAGTCACTTTTATTCCTATTTTTTTCATACAAATCGCTTTTTTTTTCTTCTTCTCTGTTTCAGCTATAAATATAGGCAACACAGTCATATTTTGGTTTTTTGGAAGTATTTTTTTTTATCTCGTTATCAGTCTTTTGTTTTATTTGTACCAACTAAATAATCATCGTTGGTTAACCTTAGTTTTATCTTGTCTTTTGTTTATATTTTAAGCTTCCATAGTATCACATGGTGAGTGACAACAATTATTCTGGTTTGGCTTCATAAGCCTTATATATGGCTTTAATTTTTTCTTGTTCAATTTTTTTATCATCGCTAAGTTTCGCTTCAAATTTTTATGAATTATTGGTTCCTCTGGGTAAGACGAATTGAAAAAGTAAATAATTATGAGCGAAACACAATTTTTTTTGAATAAAGCGAAAAGACATATTTTTTTGGCTTCTTTTGTCCTTATTTTAAAAGTTATGATTTTTTATCATAATTTTTTACTCATCCGATCTCATTGAGACGAACGAATAATCCACAAAAATGTGATGAGAAACTAACAAAATGCAAAAAAATTTAATAAAGACAAAAGACAAATCAACTGGCTTATTTAACCCAAACTAGGCCAAATATATTTTTTGTTTTTTATGACTGATTTTAGAGTTCCATGATGATTCAGAGGTAGCAATTTGTATGGATTAATTTTTTGAAAATATGATGGTTAGATATCTAGATATATTGAATCAAGATAAAACAAGTTTCCCGTATTTTTTCCCTTGGCAAATGAATAATTAAATTTCAGTTTCCATACATAATTCCTTTGTCAAATAAATACTGACGGGAAAATAGATTTTCTTTTCTTTTGTCTCACTTCAATTCATTTTTCTCAGGACTAACTTTTCTGCACAACATTCTAACAAATGAATGGAGCATAAGGGGGCAACCCTGTTCGGGCAATAGACTACCCGGGGTTCAACGTAATTTCCCCTACAGAATTTGAAAGTCTGTTAACATAGACAACCACACAGATCATGCACAAATTTTCTTGTGGGGTTCACCTCGGATCCTGCCAAAATGATTTCAATGTATGATTTCTAAAAAAAAAAAAAAAAAAAAAGTGGTTCAAATCATCTTAATTAGTGAGATCCGAGATGATCCCTATAACAAATTTTGTGCATGATATGTATTCCTCTGTCAGTGCGAATTGCAGGGACGAATTTGAGACCCCCCTCAATTATCTCATTTTTCATCTCAGGGAGAAAGAAGTCCCAAAAGGAAAATGCTGAAAACTTTCTCCGAAATGATCCAGGGAAGTGAAATCAATGCCCCATATTCATGTGTTTGTGAATCTCGACCATTGATTTCACTTTCATTGACCGTTTCAGAGAAAGTTTTCATGTATTGTACTACTCCTAGTCCCAAAATGGGTAAGATTAATTGTCTATGGGTCGTGGGAGCCAACATTATCCACAAAAGGGTGGGGACATTCAATTTATTGCTTCTATAAATCGTGGTGGTTGAGACGATCTATCTTCAATTTAATGTGCTTGTTGAAGTGTCCAAATAATAAGAATACTTCTTGTCGGCATTTGCCGAGAACTGCACTAATTTAAAAAATCCGTTCCGTGTGTATTGTAGATCTAGTTGAAAAGCATGTGTAGTATAAAAACCTTTTTTTTTTTTTGGCAACTAGTTTAAAATCATGTTAATTGAATATAATTCAATATATGACACAAATACAAAAATAACTCCGGGGGAGAGTTATGACAAAGTGTAGGCGTCACAAAATAAGAATTAATCTACTAATTTGAAGTAATAATAATCATCATACAAAAAGGGCTGTCTATTATTTGCGCAAACATTTGTACTGCGAGTTTAATAGCTATTTTTTCGACATTTGCACTTTGTCAAAACTTTAGTTTTTGGTCACTTCGAATTGGTAAATTTCTTCTTTAATTCTGAAATGAATGTGTACCATGTTTCATTTTTCGGACGTGGGTTTCAAGTGTCATTATAGGGGAATTCATTTTTCAGATGTAAAAACTAGGGAGTTGGCTTTCCTTAGATATATAACATTGGTAGAAAGTGAGTTGTAGAACACATAATGGAGCTGGCCTATCTATTGCATCTGGTAGGTTAGGGTTTCGCATTATTAAAGATCATGATCAGCTAGATTGATGTCAATTAATTAGGTGATAAGGAAAGGAACATGTAGAAGGAATTTAAGATTTCCCAATATCTTGTCTAGGCCAGTTAACATGGGTTTAGATGCATGCACCATTTTATCCAAGCTGATGTACTCCTTCCCCTTTCAGCTAAGACATGCCATGTGAAGGATTGTTGTTTGGTCTATTCCGAAGCACCAAAAAAAAAAAAGGATTGTTGTTTGGTTAGATTTTGAGGGAGGGTTTCTTAGGTAATGAGTGGGGATAGATAGATAGATAGATAGAGAAATGAGAGTAACAATTAGAGAGGAAACTTATTTGGAACCGTGCCGAGAGAAGGGATGGTTGGTTATGTAAAACCAAAGCCAACAAAGGTAGGTTTATGTGTTGGAATTATCTTCCTTTGGGTTTTATTTTGGTGGTCGGAAGAAATATCAATGTCTTCATCCCTGAATTTTTTACGCTTGTTACACAACAATTACTTAAATACAAAATTGGCTTTGTGCACTTTACGAGATAGGTCATTTACTAAAAACTGACTTAAACCATTTAAGCTAAGTCAGGCATTGAAACAACCCAGGTCACAGATTTGGTGTAAATTGAGTCTAATTTTGGACTGCTCCTTTTGACAACTCTGCAGTTATCTTCGAAATGACCTGGATACTAATAAATCCACCTAAGCGCCACAAGTGGGTTATTTTTTTTGCCACTCGTTAATCTTAATCTACTCTATCCTAGGGGACTTGGGGAGGGGGATGAGTGCTTACGAGAATCGAACCCTGCCCACATGCATGAGAGTGTAAGGGAGGTACCAACTGCACTGCCACAAGTGGGTTAACATAGTACGGAATTACGAATTGGTTGGAACCAAGTTTCTTGACTTGTAGTTGTAGTGCTTTTCTCAGTTCACAAAAATGAGAAAAAAAGAAAAAGAAGACTTGTAGTTCCATAGCATCCGAAGCCTCTCTCTCGAAACATTCATTCAAGAGGATTGCCTGTTTTAATTGGTGATCAGGTATCAACAGACAATTGCTCAATTGCCGAGACAATGCTTGGTATATTACCGAAAACTTAGATTTCAATTGGCGCTGGCGCTGGCGCTAGCACACACGAGGGTGGAACTCAAGAGGATTGCCTGTTTTTTTTTTTTTTTTTTTATACATATAAAATTTTAACCCAATAAGTTTCAGCCCATCTCATTTTTTTTTTCTTTCTAGCACAACTCATTCTAAATGAGTACCCATCCAAAAGAACGAAGTAGTGAGTTTGAGTAACCCAGAAAACACCATTGAAGCTTTGTTCTAGTGTTCTTGACCACTGATTATTATTCCTCTCAAGAAGACAAACTTAGAACGGTGTCTCCGATCGTTCTATGACCACCGGAGAAGGCGCACACGTGTTGGAGAAAGAGCATGAGAGAGAGTGAGATTTGCTCTCGGAAGTGTCATCCATGCGTGGACAGAGGAAGGAGAAGTGTCATCCATATATTTATTGAATAAAACCGAAATACTTGGATTATTGGATTAATTTTGATTTTATTCAAAAATATTTGGTTTGCCCATAAATTTATACTTGTTAGATTCGTTTCGTCGAGAGTAATCCATAAACCACAAAATTTTGACGCAAAACTAACAAATGCAAGCAAAATTTGAATAAGGACAAAATGAAAAAACCAATAGTCCGTTTTTTTTTTTTTTTTGGTTCTTCTGTCAAAAGGGAAAAGAAAGGGGAAAGTAATAAATGGGGCCCACCATTACTATAGTACTGTATTTCCTTGGAAGTGAAAACAAAGCATGTGAAGATGACGGTCTTGTGTTTTTTACCAGATCCATTGGACAAATTTTTCAGTGCCGAGCGGTTACCATGTGCCATACCCGGAAAAAAGTTTATTGAAATATTACTGCTAAGAGTTTATTTAAAATCTGGATCATTGTTAATACTTTTTGAACGGCTATTGTAGGACGTTAAGGGTACCCTGTCAGGTGCTGCGTGTGTGTATACAAAAGGAGAATTTGAGTTATTCTAAGGTAGATTAGATTTCTTGTTCTGCCTTTCGAGTGAGCGCCCTCATGTGTTCCAGCACCAAAGATAGATCGGACAAAAGCACAAGATTTTTGGAGCCACGTGGGCTATCATTAAGGTTATGATCTAGAAAAAGAAAACAAAGGAGTGCTCGATCATTACATTTTGAACGTTGAAGGCAGAGCAACAGTTAGAGGAAGTTTCTGCTAAAGTGCTGCTCAGGATTCATTAGGAATATAGGATGAAGCACACTTACACTTGTCGATTGAAAAATTATTCTAAAATTAATAAGAGTCTTGGATTATTCGTGTGGAATCGCAGACAGAAAGGGTCTGACTCACCCATTTGTGCACTATCTTTTCACTGCCATCGATTCCCAAGGGATAGGAGTCATTGTTACATTCATTGCTGGTGTGTAAGTGTTCTGTGCAAAGTTGTAGTAGTCATTAATGGGGCGTTTGGCTCGAACTGTTCTTAGGGGGTGTTCCACTAACAAAAAATTGTTTTTTTTCAAAAACTGAGACAAGTCATTCTCTCACAATATATCACATAAAAAACCGTGAAAAACCAGTTTTTTCAAAAACCACCTTAGTGGAACACCCCCTTAGTCTCATTGAATTCGTGGGGTCCCGTAGTGCATTTAATGAGTCTCAAAAGGGGTCAAACTTGTAGAGCAATGCCCAAATTCCACACCCAACACACACACACACAAGCAATCAAGCACGAGAGAAACACACAAATTACCGAGAGAAAAAATTCACTATTATGAACAATAGTTACAAAACAACTCTCACCCGTCTCTCTCTCTCTCTCTCACACACACACACAATGTGAACGCACACTACACAAATGAGCCCTAGAGCAACTTGAGAAAGAACACAAACCGGGCCCAACTGGCCCAATGGGTAAATCGGGCCTACTATGGGGTAGACCACCCAACAACACTAATTGAATCTTAATTTGTGACTAGTGTAGGACTTTAGATCTAGACTTCTAATCTCGCACATCAGCTGCCAAGATTTCCATAGCATCTGGCACCTTTCTCTGGAAACACTTAATCAAGAGGATTGCCTGTTCTACTTGGTGATCAGGTATCAACAGACAATTGCTATCTGTCTGTGTTGGGTTGCGTCCGGGCAGGGATCAAGACTGTCCAGATGCTCAATTAGGAATTTGGTTTTCAGGAGCTTTCATTTTTTGACCACTGTTTAAGTTCTTTCGAACAGTGGACGCTCAGAATTGAGTTCCGAACTTAGTTTAGACTTCTTAAAGATTTATTTCAGACGTTTCCTTATTAGCTCTGTGACATATGGAACTTTATTTTTGAGAATATGCATAACTATTTTACAGTTTATGGGATTGGATTGAAAGTCGAGTGTATCACGATCAACAAAAAAACTAATTCGGGACCCGGGGCCTCTAGTGAGCGTGTGTAGTGAACATTCGAGCCGTCCATTTCGGCAATCAATGGTTCAGATATGTTTATATACTCTTACCAATAAGATTATACTTTTACCGGTAAGAGTGGGCAAATCTAAACCATCAACGGAATCCGGGGTTGCAAAAGGGAATACGGGGTTATCCGGTGTCTCAGCGTGATGTGGTCTGGCTTGCTTACATTAAGACCATACCAACTTGACACTGGTCCTTTCGAACTTAATGATGAAGGTCGCCCCTTTCTACCTAATCGGTACAAGTTATTGAATATTCTCCAACCAAATAGGGGTGGAAATTCTAGACACGACTAGTTACGAACATACCCGGAGTTGCATGGTTCAGGTCAACCACTTTTGATATGAACACGAATATGATACGACCCGTTAAAACGAAAATTAGATGGTTCGAATATGGGTTAGACTCGCGTAACTCGATAAGGATATGGATAACTGTTTAAGTTTCCTTGTCGACTCCTTAACGCAAAACAACACGAATCGAAAATGACACAACACAATGCTGATGATGCCAACCCATAGCCCATACTGGGATTTCTTAAAGATTAGTTCTGATCCTCTTGAATTTCATAATCACAAAAGAATTTGATTTTCTCAAAGCATGGTTGATCAACTTGTATAAGAAAATATCAATACAATTATGTAAAGGCAAGCCATGCATATTCTTGTACAACTTTTTGCAAGACTTTGTTCCCAAATCAAAATTAGGAGTAACTGAATATAGAATTCCTATCACTCTGGGTTTTTATGCTAAGAAAGTCTAAATTTAATTAAATTCATTTTGGCTAGTTGTGGCTTAACTCATTTTCGTTGTCATGATTTGGTTATTGTTAACTAATATTTTGTTAGTTTTATCATTTTTTTTTTGAGCAAACATTAGTTTTATCATTTATGGTAAGTACAATAGTATTGAAAATATCCTTATTCTTGAAATTGGATCAACTAAATTGTTTGTGCCCAACATTATTAGGTGTATAATTTTATATACATAAAAAAATAATTAAGGATCTTAGCAGTGTTAACCCAAACATGACACAGTTTTAAGCAAGACGGGTTAGTGTCAAGATATTTAACACATTTATGTTAACATGTGTTTTGACACAAACCCGAAAAGACACAAAACTTGAAATGACACGACACAATGCCCCAACCCCTACAACCAAACATCGTGCCTGTTGTCTTCGGTCAATGGCAAGGACGACAAGGACCTAATTCGTTCCCCAGAGTTGCCGTCAAGAGTTGCCTTGATTTAGCAAATCAAGCACAACACATTGAGAAGAAAGTTGAAAAGCAAACTTCCAACCTGATTGCGATAAACCGTTTGCGATTGAAGGCCACCATAGATGTTAAATGGCTCACATTCAAAGCTTGTGCTTGTAGAGGCCGCGATGAAAGTCCTGATTCTAACAATGGAGGGAATCCGGGAATGTCATTGAGGTGATAAAACTCTTGGCCTCTTATAATACAGAGGCGGCAGATTTCTTGTATAATGCCCCTACAAATGCTTCTTATCATTCCCCTCAAAATCAAAAAAAAAAAAAAAAAAATCTTAGTATTTCTATGATGAAATACAAAAGATTTATTCGTGAGAAGATCAATAGGGAATTTTTTGGTAATCTAGTAGATGAGGCTCGAGATGAAGCAAAGAGGAACAAAATGACCATTTTTTGAGATTTGTTCATAAAGGGGGTTTTATGCAAGAGCGGTTCTTTGACATAGTTCATGTCTTGGATTCAACTTCAGTAACATTGAAGGAGCAAATATGCTTGGTCCTCTCACTCCATAATCTTATTGTACAAAATATTCGTGGTCAAGGATATGATGGCGCAAGTAACAGCTAGGATATGATGGTGCGTGGAGAATGGAATGGGTTGCAAGCATTATTTCCCATCGACCCCAATTAGCCATATTAGAATCAGCTAGAGATGTTATACTACTTGTTTCCCAGTATTTTTTTTATTTTTTTTTCTCATTTGACTCATGTTGTTAGTTTACCCGGGGCTTCTTGCAAAAGGTATGATCAATTGAAAATTTCTTTAGCTGAAGATATTACAGAAAAGCTCGCCATTCATGAAATTGAGTGGCACAAGGAAAAATCAAATTGGGACTTTTAAGCGAGCTGGGGACATTCTTTTTGGTTTCTCACTTGGGTTCCATTTGCAGTTTATTGAGGCTGAATTGCCACTATGGTATCTTTGATATTTTGGGTATTTTAGGATTACAAGTTGTCAAATCAATTGATGTATATAAAAAGAGTGACTTGCTGATTTGATAACTTTTAGTCTAGGAATACCAAAAATACTCTAGTGGAAACTTCTCATGAATATGCATGTTTAGTGCAAATAAAGTCTACAAAGATTCATAAACGAAATTTTGGTAATTTTGTTAGCAATCTAGATTTTGTAATCTAGAGTTTGTTCAATGAGGGAGTACATCTAGTTCAGACATTGTTTGTGTTTGTCTTCATTGAATTTCAATCATTAAGTAATGCTCTTCGTTGTATCAATTTTTTTTGTGTTTTATGTGTTGGAATTTGGGCTGGGTCCGGGACCAAATCGGGTCGCCCATGTGGGCATGACCCGGTGACCCATTCATTATAGAGTCCTATCTTATCTTGGAGATAAGATAGGAGAAGTTGAATTAATCCTAGACTCTTCGGATTATAGGACTTCTAAAGCATCTAGGCTGCTTACTTTATATATTTCCTGCAGCATATTCATAAGATGATATGCATACAAGATTATCAGTCATTGAGTTCTACGAAACTCTCTCCCTAGTTTCTCTCTCTGCCATTAAAAGCGATTCGAAGCTTTTGCACCGTGGAATAGAGGGTGATACTCGAACCTCGTAGTATCACTCCATCGCAGGAGATTGTTGTTGATCTAGTACGTTCCAGAGTATGTAATCCATCCACCAAAAGATCCGGTTCGGTAAAAGTTCGCTAAAGGTAACCCGAACCACCCGTTTCCGCATTCCTCATTATAGTTTAACATTATGTATTCACTTACATTTATGAAAAAGACATTGCCCAACGCTTTGATGTTGATACAATTATAAATGCGCGCATTTTGTATCATAGAGACGATTCACTAGGTTCTACATTTGCTCTTGGCATAGAAATGAATTCTCTATAACGTATGAATGTTATTATTCACGATCATATTTTTTGTAATATTATAGCTTGATCAAAACTACACAAATGATTATTTTGCTGACAATACTTTTGCAATTTTTATTGGCTTGATCGATGTTGCCTTTCGTGTGTTATAAATTTTGTTGTAGCATATTTGTTCAACCAACCCTCGATTAATCCTTCATCCGTCACCGTGTAACTACCCATTTAATTTTTTAGATATAGCATATAGGGATGGCAATCTCACCTAAACCGATGGTTAACCGAACTGTAACCGTTTTTTTTACCGGAACCATAACCGAAATATTCCCCGTGAGTATGGGTATGGTATCGGATATAGGATAACCGAACGGATTCAGTTCGGTTATGGTTTGAGCTAATAACCAAACCGATACCCGAACCGGTCCGTTACCTGAACCGAACCGAACATATATAATTACAAAATTACCCATATATATATATGTGTGTGTGTTAATTACATTTATACCTTGATGCAGTACAACCCATTGACCATTCAAAGTACAGTACACCCCATTCTTTTTTTTCCCTTTTTTTTATGACGTTGAAGGTAGAGAAAGTGGAGTACATTCTTTTTTTTTCCCTGGAAAGTACAACCATTTACTCCCCCTCCCCCAGTTTTTTACTCCAAAAAACAAAAACATATATTTTCTCTCTCACTACAGATATGAAAAACCCATCTCTACCCAACTACCATTCTCACGTCCTCCGCCCCACGTCCTCCCAAGTCCCAGATAGGGATCGCAATCTCACCCGAACCGATGGGTAACCGAATCGTAACCATTTTTTATACCCGAATCATAATTGAAATATTTCCCGTGGGTATGGGTATGGTATTGGATATGGGATAACCGAACGGGTTCGGTCCGGTTATGGTATGAGCTGATAACTGAACCGATACCCGAACCGGTCCGTTACCCGAACCGAACCGAACATATATAAATATAAAATTACCCGTATATATATATATACGGAAATTTTCACATCCGGAACTCCCGGAAATAAGAAAAAATGTATTTTTTTTTGTTTTGGAAATTATTTTTGGAAGATCCAAGCCGTCCAATGTGTTTAGAAGGTGTTTTCAAGGGTCCACGCGGGAAATCTTCAAAAAAAAATACCGGGAAGGGCTTGATCCAAGCAGTTTTCGCAAAAATTGTAAATATAAAGTTTTTGCGAAAACTGCTTGGATCAAGCCCTTCCCGGTATTTTTTTTTGAAGATTTTTTTAGTGGACCCTTGAAAACACCTTCTGAACACATTGTACGGATCTGATCGTCAAAAAAATGCTCGGATCACGGAGGTCCGGAAGTCCGGAGGAGAAGTGGAATATATATATATATATAGCAGTCCCGATCTCCTAAGGGATCCCTTATTAAAAATTTGGTGCGGACCTAGCCTTTCTTCAACTTTCCGGATCAAATTTTGATGTTCCGAACCGCTCAATGTTTTAAAATGCGTTTTCCAAGGTCCGCGCGGGAAATCTTAAAAAAAAAAAAACCCGGAAGGGCTTGATCCAAACATTTTTCGATAAAACTGTACATATTTGGATCAAGCCCTTCCGGGTATTTTTTTTTAACGAATCTTCACGTAGACCCTTAAAAACGTATTTTGAAAAACATTGAGCGGTTCGGATCATCAAAATTTGATCCGGAAAGGTGAGGTCCGCACCAAATTTTAATAAGGGATCCCTTAGGAGATCATTTGTGTGTGTATATATATATATATATATATATATATATATATATATATATATATATATATATATATATATATATATATATATAGGTTCCACTTCCTATCCGGACTTTTCATTTCCGGACTTTTTATCCAATTTCTTTTTGACGATCCGATCCGTCCAATGTGTTTAGAAGGTGTTTTCAAGGGTCCTCGCGGAAAATCTTCAAAAAAAAACACCGGGAAGGGCTTGATCCAAGCAGTTTTCGCAAAAATATATAAATACAGTTTTTGCGAAAAACTGCTTGATCAAGCCCTTCCCGGTATTTGTTTTTGAAGATTTTTCGCGTGGACACTTGAAAACACCTTTTGAACACATTGGACGGATCGGATTTTCCAAAAAAAATTTGCAACACAAAAAAACCCCATTTTTTCCTTAAATCCGGGAGTGTGGATAAGAAGTTTGGCCTATATATATATATATATGTGGGAAAATGCTACAATACACACACCCCTATAAAAGTTACAATTTTTTAAAAAAAGTTACGATTTATTTTTTTAGAAAAATTACGAGACATACGAAAATGTTACGAATCATAGAAAATGTTACGAATCATATTGCTGAAAAGTTACGAAAAAATAAGAAAATGTTACGATTGTCGACGAAGTGACACAATCTGAAACATACAATAGTTACATATGGGACACTTTTAATGAGTGTGTATTATAACCATTTCCATATATGTGTGTTAATTACATTTATACCTTGATGCAGTACAACCCATTGACCATTCAAAGTACAGTACACCCCATTCTTTTTTTTTTCCCTTTTTTTTAGGACATTGAAGGTAGAGAAAGTGGAGTACATCCTCTTTTTTTCCCCGGGAAAGTACACCCATTTACTCCCCCAATTTTTTACTCCAAAAAACAAAAGCATATATTCTCTCTCTCACTCCAGATTTGAAAAACACATCTCTACACATTCTCACGTCCTACGCCGCACCCCGCACGTCCTCCAAGTCCCAAAGATGTAGACTCGTCACTCGTGCACCCCCTCCATCTCTTCGATTTTGCGTGGATTTTCTATATATACAACTACAGATTTGTAGAGAGAGAAGGAAGTGACGGAAGCCATGGGCGGCTCGTGGAGGAGGTGAAGCGGCTCTCCGATCGTACTAGCAATCATCTTCATCGGTAAAAAAATGCCTCGTTTTGATTTTCTTACAGATCTGAAACATTTGTTGTTAATTGATGTTGTTTTCTGAGCACTTCATTGGTAAAAAATGCCTTGTTTTAGTTTGCTTACAGATCTGAAACATTTGCCATCCCTAATTAGCATACCTAGTGTATCGCCCATATGGAACTCATGAGTTGGCCTATGCCTAGTAACTAACCAAAGTTCAGTGACCACCCTTTGCCTTCCCCAACAACAAGTCTGTAGCCGGAGTAGAAGGACAAGCAACGGCAATTTAAAGATTTTTTTTTGTTGACAGAGAATACTAACAAGAAGGCGTTTTATTTGGAAATAATTTCTAGTTTTTTTAGTCTGTAACAGCAGGGAATTAGCTGGCAAATGACAGCATGGAACCGGTCCATACATTCGCCACACAATTTAATTAACGGACAAATTTTATATGGACCCGTTCAACAGTCAATTTTTGATGACGTTTTTCACAATCTGGGCAATATTGTCGACGTTGGATAATTTTTTTTCCCTACTGAGAAGGGTGGAGGAGCGGCAACCAGGCGTAACAACTTTTCCCTTGGCGTGACTGTAGAGACTCCAGACCCGCTTCAAAGAATCCTAAAAGAGACTTCAAACTTATAGGTGCGCGTCACCTGGCTAAGGCCAAAGAAAACAATAGTTGACATTGGGCAATTGGTAGTGACGAAGTGAATGAAATTTGATAGTGAGTCGAAAGTATAGTCCAAAAGAAAGATTTTTTTTTTGGAAACAAATAACAAAGATCAAAAGGATCCATAAATAACGGCATCATAGCGGAGTATGGACAACCCAACGCGGATGGAGCACAAGCACATCCATAAATAACGGCATCATAGCGGAGTATGGACAACCCAACGCGGATGGAGCACAAGCACACCGAAGAAAGAAAGAAAATAGATACAAGTAACAACCAAATTAAAGCCCAATGCCATCTTTCAGAACAGGTGACTTTCGTTAATTAAAATCTCTAATTTGGCTAAAAAGTGGTTTTTGGTTTTTTGGTTTTTTCATTTCGTCTTTATTCAATTTTTTTTAGCATTTGTTAGTTTCACGTCAAGATTTTGTGGTTTTTGAATTCCTCTCGGCGAGACGAATCTAACAAGTATAAAATTATGGTCAAAACTTAAATTTTTTTGAATAAAGCCAAAATACTTGGATTATTGGCAAATAATCCAAGTATTTCGGCTTTATTCAAAAAAATATTTGGTTTGACCATAAATTTATACTTGTTAGATTCGTCTCGCCGAGAGGAATCCAGAAACCACAAAATCTTGACACGAAACTAACAAATGCTACAAAAATTTGAATAAAGACGAAACGAAAAAAACCAAAAAACCCAAAACCACTTTTTAGCCAAATTAGCGATGGGGATGCATGTGTAATGATTGCCTATTATTCCACTATTTTTAGAATTTAGTTTTAGATATTTGTTTGTTTATTTTCTTGAGAAATAATAATTAGTAGTAGCATTTACGCTTTGAAGTCATCTAATATCTTTTCGAAAGGTTTATTTTAAGATGGTTCAATTTATTTTCTTGATAGGTTAAACGTTTTTAATATTACATTCTCTATTGGTAAAAAAAATTTAATATATAAATCACTGCTAGCTGTCATGAAATTCTAGAGCCGCCTCTTATTATTTAGACTGTTCTAGTTGTTCATTAGGCAAGCACAGCTTGATCAGCTGTTTGCCTTTTTTTCCCCCTGTGGAAGAGTAAGAAATTCATTATAATAAGGTAAAAGAACAGGAAGATAAGGGAGACGGTAAAAACAGAAACAACACCACCAAAAAAATGCCTACTCCTAACAAGATTGTAAGAGAAATTTAACAAACGCATCCCAAAATTTCCAAAGCCACTCTATAGAACCTGCAAAAAAACTTTAGAGAATAACGTTCATACGAAGGATACTAGTGTCGCACATGTCGCTGCGGTGCTTAGAACACATGGGGATCGCTGCGAGTTAGCGCTTTGACATTGCATAAACCTGAGGTACCTCATCATGCAATTGGTTGAGCCAGCCAAATGATGAACTCCATCCTCAGAATTATTTTCCTTGAAAGCCATGTTACGCTTAGACCAGAGATTCCTCACACTTGAAATCTCAATCGTGTGACACAATATCCTGAGAGTAATGGGCATCCTCAGAATCATTTTCCCTGAAAACCTTAATACGCTTAAACCTTAGATTCCTCACCTTGAACTCTGATGGACAAGATGAGCTTATATTCTAGTTGGAGACTTCATATTGTTGGGGTAAGGAGGTAAAGGTTGAAGACCAATTGACATATGAATAGGCTCGCAAACAGACACAGTTGCTACCTCAAATGTGGTGGAAGTGTTTGATGCAAAATCCTGGGAGTCGCTATTCATCTGATTCTAAGACATCGTGCTCTTGCTTCAAATCTCAACAGGTGCGATACTACGCCGATAGAAAAATTGAAATGGCTATTTATTTTTTCAGGATAACTGAATTTACCATTAGTGGGGTGGAAATCTCTCCATAAAATTATTAAGTGCTTTCTCCTAAAAAACTTTTCGGAATTAGAATCTTGCTTGATGCCTACTTGACCAAGGTTTGATGCCTCTACTTGACCAACCATGTCTGTCTTGCACTTGATTCTTGCTTGGTGTACCTCTCTGCTGGCTGGTATCTCTTGCATAGTCATGCCCTTCCGTTGCACAATGTTGACCATTATGGGCTCTTGTGTGCTTGGAAATTAATAGGCTCATAAGTAATGGAGTAACCCACGCAAGACAATGAATATTGTGGTGGAGATTGATAAGCATGAAAACCATTGTGGTTGTCTTTTACCCTATCCTTGGCACACTCTGCAGCAGGACTACAAGTAGTCCCTATACTATGCACAGGGCCGGCCCAAGGTATTTGGGTGCCCTAGGCCTAATTAAAAAAATTGTGCCCTAAAAATTTTTGTGTTCCTCAACCAAACTTTATACATTTTTGTTACTACAATATTCCCGTCAAAAGGGTATTAATACAAGCTAAATTTAACAACGATGTAGAGCATCTAGAGATCCTGTGCCTTTTTTGAAACAAAATTTGGGTCAAAACTCCTTTGCTATGCAAATGCCGAACCCTAGTTTTACCCAAATCTGTTGTTCTTCAAGTTTTCTCTAAAAAATTTGGGTCAAAATGGCTCATTTAACTACTTATAATATATAAGCAAGAAATTTGATCTGCTGGAATTATTATTATGACTTTATTTGTTGGAAAAACAATGAAATTTGATCAATTTTTTGGTTACTTGGGAAAACTCAAGAACTTGTGTCAATTTAGAAATCCCAAATACAAACCCACTCGAAACTCTAACTAAGAAGATTAGAAAATTACTACCTAATTACTTCGTCTTTAAGCAAATAATAAACTAAACTTAATCATTTCGTTTAGAACTACCTTGATTTTTTACAAAACCATAAATAAAAACTGTAACAAGAAGAAAATGATTTTCTTTTAAATCAGTTTTAACTTTGGGCCTTTTTTAAATTCTGGGCCACAATAGTTTTTGGGGTTTTTTTTAAAACATTGGGCCACAATAGTTGGGCTCTTTTGTAACTTATAATGGATTTTTTTTTCTTTATTTTGGTCCAAAAAAGTGTTCTAGTCAAGCCCATTAGTATAAAATGGTGGAGTGCCCCAAAAAATGACCATTTTTGGAGTGCCCTAGGCCCAGGCCTTGTGGGCCTTGGGCCTGGGCCGGCCCTGACTATGCAACTTGTCATGTAAGGAAACCTTGACTGACGACTCACTTGACTCCATAGTGACATGAAAGTGCACGTCATGTTGTAGCATTTCATGGCACATGGTACTAAACTCTGAAACTTTTGGAGCATGAGTAGTCAGATCCTAACTTAACTCAAAGTCATTGTCTAAATGTCTCATAGTAGTAATGTGGGAAGTTTAGCCCGATCCAAATCAATGTCAAAGTCGTCATCTAACTGTTGGCACGATGTTTCTCGAAGGACAGGAGAAAAGGGGCTAACACGAGTTGGAGTGTGAATCTCGCCTGACAGGAGATATAAAACCTCCAAAGAACGAAGATGGAAATGCGCTTGATCTGAAACCTCCTACAAGCATGTGATACTTTTAAGGGTAAATTATAGTTAACCTCCTCTAACTAACACTCAGTGGCACTTTACCCCCTTTAACTATAAATTTTGACACTTAACCCCCTCAAACTAATGGAAACCCATAACTAACTCACTTCTGTTTGGATTCTGTTAGGAATTGGATGGTAAATGGCATGCGCAGGTTACATGCCCCTCATTTAAAAAGTAAAGACGTTATTGCCCTTTTCTCTTATATACTCACAAATGCCATGGGGTCGTTTTGTATCTTCTCCAAGAGTCTAGGGGCTAAGTGTAAGTTTTGAATAAAATCCAAAATCAAAACCAATGGGTTAACCAGTGGTTTTACGGTGTATCCAGATCGAGAAAAAAATGGTTTTTCGTATACGGCGTTTTCGCCAATGGCAGTCGGATGGCAGCCACACCTACTTTGAGTGGGGTTTACCAATGGAGGATTCAAGCGAGGGAGAGGTGAGAGAGATAAGAGAGATCCGATCTCAAACGAGGCGGCCATGTTGAGGAGACGAGGAATTAGACCGCTTCTTGAGGCGGCCATGTTCAATCCAAAACGAGCCTTCACCAGCGCCATTTTCCCGTGCTATAACACGGATTTCGGCCGAAATTCATCATTGAGACAGAGAAAGAGAGGGAGAAAGACTTTTTGGGGGTTGTCTACTGAGTGGGCATCTTCTACGGTGGAAATTCGGGGTTCTATTTGGCTTTTTGGGGGGTCGTCCGGGAAGGCGAGTAATCGGCAGCCGCTGATTCTAGGATGGAGGATAAGTTGGGGAAATTAAGATGGAGGCCTTTTCTGGTTGCAATGGCTATGTTCGTTTACACGTTTTAGTTTAGTTTTAATTTTGATTACATCATTATTATCCTCATTTCTCTCTCTATCTCTCTCCACTCATTACACCTGCTTACATCATCAAAACTAAACTAAAACTACCAAACAAACACAACCAATATGTCTCTGATCGAAATTTTCTTTTGGCTTTTCAATTGATGAATTTTTTTTTAATGACTTCAATTGATGATTTTTTACGCATAGGAGTTATCAGTCAAGGGCAAAAAGGTATTTGCATCCTCTCCGTTACGGTGAGTTGGTCTTGAGGGGGTTAAGTGTCAAAATTTATAGTTAAAGGGGGTAATGTGCCGCCGAATGTTAGTTAGAGGGGGTTAGCTGTAATTTACCCTACTTTTAAAACGAGAAAAAGTAATAACGGTTTGGGTTGCCTTGAACAAGGGTTTCTACACTAAGGAACTAAATTACACAGTGGAAATGAAATAGGCGATTCGCATTAAACTAAAAGACATGGTTGAAAAGAGTGCAACTTGAATCAAACTTCTAGCTAGATAACTAGGAATGATATGGAAAATACAAGAAACTATGTGAATAGCTAAGTTATGACTGTTGTGAGCGTTTGGTGTGAGGACCCATGTAATGGAGGCCTAAGACTTGTATTTATTTGCACAAGTATCTTTCAACCGTGCTTCAGGAGAAATCTAAGATCACTCCCATGTCCCAAAAATTTACTCCAAGGCCGCAAAGTGTTCTCTAGACTCAGTCAACTCTTTTATTTGCTGCTGAAACTAAATCCTAAGTCCCTAACGGGGAGTTTGGCTGGTGGATTTGATTTTGGGTGGATTTGTAATGATGGCGGATTTGTAATGAGGGTGGATTTATAATGAGGGTGGACCCACCTCTTAAGAACGGTGAATTTGTAATGAGGTGTTTGGATGGTTTTTTTAGAAGAGGGATTTGGAGGTAGATATGATTGGATAAGATGATAAATGACTGAATTGTCCCCAATGTATTAATTAAATAAACAAAATGTCAAATACCCAAAATGGGTGTGGTGCGTTGCACCTAATCAAATTTCTAAAAAATCACTCATGTAAATGCATTGTCCCAGACTCCCAATGTAATTCATCTTCCCCAAAAATCTTTATTGCAGATTGGTGGTAACTGTTGCAGATTGGTAGGGATGGGTGCTCATAAAACCTTCTCGGCTTCCCCTCGATGGAATTGGGGGGCCTGTAGTGAGTGAGCTCGGCCGTCCGATCCGAGATTAACGGTTCAGATAAATTGGAGTTAAAATTAATGTAAAAATGCTTTTTAAAGTGTAAGACGATCAGAACCATTGATCTCGGATCGGACGGCCGAGCTCACTCACTACAGGCCCCCCAATTCCTCCCATCGATAATATCGCAGAGACAGATCTGCCTTTGATCATCATCTTCTTTCTATTTTCTTTTGCTTTCTATGATTCCCTCTGCGTGCATCTCGTCGGAACTCGCCGGAACAGGCGAAAACTCACCGGAACACGCCAACACTTTTGGGTAATTTTTTGGTAATTCATTTAATTTTACTTATTACCCAGTGTTTGTTGATTAATTTGAAAAATTATCCATGAAATTAGTTTTGGGTTTAGTTTTGGGTTTTGCTGTTGCTAGATTTCTTCTTCTGTCTTCATCTTCCCTTCGATTTTGCTTCTATTTTACACGAAAAGGGGGTGGATTTGCAGGGGCAAAATTGACCCTATCCGCCCGGATATGCTAACGACAGGGGTCTGAACAGTAAACTAGTCCGGGGGTGAAGAATTCTTGCCAAAGAGTGGATTTGTGGTGGGACCAGGAGATGGATTAAGGGCGCTTGGCTAATCTGGGCACAAATTCACCAGCCAAACATGCTGTAAGTGTCCCGCTACTTCCATAACTACTACAATATGTGCAAATAAGTGGGACCACTTCCTTCTTCCACAGTCTTAGTCGTACGTATAGAACTAAAATAATTCCTTAGAAATAGGAACTCCTAGGAGCTTACAAGATTACCCTTTGCCTTATCCACATCATGTGCCAAATTTTTACATTTTTTCTTCATAGTAGCTATCTTTTGCCATCGTTTACTCAGTCTAGAGCAAGATATGGAATTTATTCTCACAATCACAGAACCAATCTACAAAACCACACACTAAAAAGTCCAGTACACCTTTGCCCCAATAGAAGACAACAATCAGAGACAACAAATTACAAACCCCAATAAACCTGATGAAAGTCAATTAACTTAGCAAGTTCAAAACAGTCCCAAACCCATGCAACGCTTTTGATTTTCCCATTTCCACAGCATGTGTCCAACTTTTACTATTTTTCGTCAATGAAAGCAAATGTTTACCAAGTCTAGGGCAAGAAATTATCCTCTGCTATGGCTAGCTGTTTGCTTAGATCGTCAGTTTTTTTTTTTTTAATCGGCAAAAGTAAATTTTATAAATAACTCGACAAAGAGTACATCGAGAAAAGAAAAAGAAAAGAGAAAGGAGTAACGTTGAAATTGGAAGATATCCTGAAAGAAACTCCTAGCTTGATAATGCCACCCAACCTTAAAAACATCCAACAATCAAGTTGAATGAGATAGAAGAAAAGAACAGAGATACAAAAGAAATGCAGGGCAATAGCCCAAATCCTACTCATCTCCTGTGCTGATATCTATGAGCATTGTCATATCTTGATTTTCCTAATCCCTTCCAAGTATCTCAAAAAATCAAACACATTGCTTTGACTATTAGTGTGAAGAATGAATAGGGAAAATCAAACTGAAAACCTAGGCTGCAATCTTGACCCATTTTGTTGTACTAGTAAAATAGCACGTGCGATGCATTTGAAATTATAACTTGTTTGAGGCAAGATTAATCAGAATGTAAAGGGAAGCAGTCGCTATAAACCTTTCTCATATGGGACGTTTATGGGAAACAAAAAGTTCATTTGAATTTAGTTTTCCATTTATTTTCATCATTATCTCAACACCTATAAGATGGGGAAGGTGTAGTCATCACACCTATTTTTCAATATTTAGTTCCCTCAGATCCTTCAAAAAAAAAAAAAAAAACTGTATATTTCATTCATTTTTTGTAAGTTCCATAATTCCTTCTTTAAATTGCGAAGTTGTGTTTGTTCGGGATGGAGAGATATGACATAATTTCGTAGTTGTATAAATTTTCCAAGTCTTCAAAGAACAGTTATTATTCGATCTGGTTTAAATGAACTCAACATACAAATCCTAAACCATAATAATCATGAGGATGCTGAAAACTCCAACAATCCAAGCATGACAGTTGGAGAAAGCAATCCCAGTAGCTGCCGATGGAGGAGGTGGTGGTGGTGGTGGTGCACCAGAGGAGGATGGAGGTGGTGGTGGTGCACCAGAGGAGGACGGAGGTGGTGGTGGTGGTGCTAGGGCACCAGAGGAGGACGGAGGTGGTGGTGGTGGAGATTTTGTTGGAGATTTTGGCGGAGATATGGCCGGGGACCCTGATAAAACATCTACAACGAGCTTCATTCCCAACGAGCAGTGCTCGGGAACGTCACATATGTACCAGTGATTCCCTGCTACTGCTAGTGTAATTACATCATGACCAGAAGTTAGAGGTACAGCTCCGTTTGATTCCGTACACTGTTGGTATTCTGTGCCGGTCACACTCACCACATCATGAGATCCTTGATTGTAATTGAAAACTGGATAACAAATGTTAAGTTAGGGAAAAATCAGGGCAAGAACATATTACAAGCAAAAAACATAGACCCAGAAACAAAATATGAAGGATTCTTGACGTGGGAACCAAACTACATGTTTTAATAAATTAACAATAAAATATTATCCTTATATACTAATAGAACAATTTTGTGGGATCTTTATTTTTTTTATAATTTTTACAAAAACCAAAAACGTAAAATCGTTACGCTAGTTATTTGAGGGATAATTTTGAAAAAAGTTTTTTGAAATAGGAAACTGTAAAAATGAAGTTTCGAAATTTTTTTTTTTTTTTGAAAAAGTGAAGTTCAAAAAATCTATTTAAAAAAAACTGTTTTGTTTTTCCCTCAAAAAACTATTTTCAACAAAATAACTTCAAAGGTTAGTTTTTTTTGGAAAAAAAAATCTCATTGATACTTTTTGTTTCGAATTTGTTTTTTAAAAATGAAAAACAGTTGTAATTTTTTTGAAAAACTATTTTAACTCTATTTTTTAAGAAAGTCATTTTTTTTAGGGTAGAGAATATATTCTAAGGGGGTACTATAGTCATATCACTCAAAAAGTTAATACCGTTGGCCATAAAGTAGCGCTAGGGAAGAATCTGACAACTACAGTAATTTTTAAAGTAAGGGATGACAATGGAATTTTAGAAAGTATAGGGGAGGTCTCGGTATTTATTAAAAAACCTCAGGGTAGGTAAGTGATATTTACCCCATTTTTTTTTTATAATCAAGCAGACAAGCACAATGTTACTTTCAGCTCATGCTCATAAGTTGTAAATTGTTTTGTTTTCTAAAGTGAAACCCGTAATTTGAAAACGCAATCAATAGCGTAACTAAAGAAATCGAACCCATGTAGTGATAACACTAACAATTAAATTAAGAATCCAAAGTCCTATTTGTCGAGGACACAATACATAAAGAAGCAAAATTCAACACTTTACGGGAGAAACTGGTGCAGTTACTCAAGGAGTGAAATGAAAGATATACCGAACTGTGGTTCAAGCGTGAGAATTGAAAATTCAGGGGCAATGTGACCCATTAGAACCAAGGTAGATTTACCCCTAGGTATGGATAGAGTTTTGTCCCATTGAATTCTAAGCAAAAAAAAATGTAGAATTTTTCAGAACAATCGTAAGGATTCTATTCTGGTCATTTCTTCCCGTTGAGACACTCACTTCTTTATTTTTTGATACCGTAAAAATGTAGAATTTTTCAGAACAATCATAAGGATTCGATTCTGGTCATTTATTCCCGATGGGACACTCACTTCTTTATTTTTGGATACCGTACGTACGTACTGTATAGTAAAAATCAAGTTTTTCGAAAGCCTAATAGGTTTGGAGTAAATTTCAGCAAAGAAAAGTTGTTCAACTCGTATAACACTAAGTACAACAATTTAACATACCGAGGGTATCGCCGACGAGAAACGTTTTCCCAGAAGCCCATGTCGTGTAGTCAACGTTGAGACCCCATCCTTGAGTGTCGCCAACAATCCATTGCGTAGCCAAAGTTGAAGGGAGAGCAACTCCAAGAATAGCTAAAGCGGCAAAGATATTCAAGCAGACCATATTGGAAGAGTATCTCTGTATCTCTTTTGCCTACTTTTCCTCAGGCGGTTTATTGAGATTGCTTAATTCTAAGGTGTTTGATTTATAGTAGTCTAATAAACAGTAGAGAATTTAGCGGCCGGCTGATGACGGCAGGGAACCTCCCACACGTTCGGTACACAATTGACTGATGAACAAATGTTAAATGGACCGGTTCCATTTCTTTTTTTTTTCTTTTTCAAACAATAAAAGAATATAAATATAAATTACATAAAACTAGAAATAAAGTCTACAATCACTAGAAATACAACTCAACTAACAGGGGAACATCCACACGCATGTGGTGAGATTCGAAACAAAATCAACCATCACTAATTCACTATAAGGCCAACTCAACTAATAGCCCCTTAAAGGGAGAAATAACCCAATAAATACAAGCTAAGGAAATAACACTTACATGTATAGGTGGAGACCGGGGAGATTTGACCTCCAAATATGAGTTGCAAGAGCCTGAGCCAACTAAACTAGTCCTAGTTGGTTAATGGACCGGTTCTACGGAGTCCTTTTTTTTTTTTTTTTTGTTGATGATTTTGCACAATCAATGAAGTTTGCTTAAATTTGGTAGTGAGCCGACAGTACAATCCCCAAAATAAATTAAATCCAACCAAATGAATATTTCAACCAAATAAAGCCCACTTACCTACCCCCAAAAAAGAAAAAGGAAAACCAAATAAAGCCCAATGCCATCTCTCAGAGCTTGTGACTTTTCCTTAAGTTTAATCACCGACGATTAATATAGTAGGAGTATAATAATTGCCCGATTACTTACATTTGAGTCATTATGAATGCTGTGTTCAATTCTGTTTGGATAATGAAGCTATACCACGTTTTCAAAATTTTAATTAAAAGTCGTTGTCTAAAGTTTTAGAATTTTTTTGTTGTTTTGTTAAATAATACTCCTAGTATCTTATGCATTAAAGTCATCTAAATATCTTTTGGAATTGATTTGAAAGGATTATTTTAAGTTGGTCAATATAGACGACATGTTAATACAGATTAGATGATTTTAATATTACGTACACTCAACATATATATATATTTTTTGGTGTTTCGGAAGTTTACTCAACATATTTTTATCACATCTAGCTGTCATGGAATTGACTATCTGTTTGGTTCTAGTTAATAACTAGCCAAGTGCTTATTGATGTAGCTGTTTGCTTAGACTGTTAACGATAAGAATTAATGAATAAGGCAAATCAACCTGAATTTTGTTGTATGAGTCTAGAGTTAATTTTCAATGATCATTTGCTATTATAAATATTCAGTGATATAAAATTAGCATATGACTTTCTGGTTACAACAGTATAACGTAATCACCCGCGTTCATCGATTCAAAGTTTTATTTGTATATTAATTTGTCATTTAAGGTTAAAAGTCTTAGGGTTCCTAATTATTTTTTTAATATGTCAATTGTTTTACTATGTCAACTTACTTAACAACCTGGAAGCTTATTATTGTTATTTTTTTACCTTAATGTGGGAAAATACATGAAGATTTTTATCATATCAGGGAAGTTGTGAATCATGCACTGTAAGATTATCCTGATATGACGTACTGCATATATTTGACCCTCTCTTACACACCATAGTGGTAGGTGCCTTGTGCATTGGAGAGCCTTTTTTTTTGTTTTTCTCGGGAATTAATGCGGGATCAAGACTTGGGGATTTGCCATTTGTTAGTGATTGGGCAAAAACAAGAAAAAAGATGATTATAGTTCATGAAAGAGTTAGGTGAAGAGAAGGATTCTGATCTATATAATTAAGATATAAAGTTACTTTCTTTTTCATTTTTTATTTGTTTGATCAGCAAAAATTTATTAAAGATACTCGATAAGGGTACATCGAGAAAGGTTCAATCAAAAGTTTGAACTTTGAAAGAAAAAAACGAAAAAAAAGGTAATTAAAACCAGCAAAAATAACCCAAGCAAGCATTCAAACTTCCACCAACACCAGCCAACACCCAACTATGCACCTAACCCCTAGAACTTCGCTGGCTAACCAGTCGTTGCCTCCTGCAACGTGTAGCTCGCTGCCACCCTGCCTGTTGCCACATGCAACAAAGCTCGCTGCCACCGAACAGCCATCACCCTGCCCGTTGCCGCCCCAACATGCTGCTGCCAAAACCAGCCACAGTTTCACCCACGTGACCGAAACGAAACCCTTACTAGATGCACGTCGGCCTCAACCTCATGGCCATCATCAAAAGGGGGAGAACCATGCCATGCCACCACCATAGCCTACCACTGTCTTTAAGGAAAGGACCATACCACGCCACCGTCGTAGCCCCTCAAACACTGAGGCCGATGTCGATGACAAAGGCCAACCTGAGAGCCTCACCGAACCATAGATTAAAAAATGAGTTGTTACGGAGCTGTTTGACCAATTTGTAACTGGATTTTGAGGTTCCAATTCGGTTACAGACCAATATAACGGTGTGGGGGAAACTCGCAGGCGAACCGGAATATTCCTGTTACATAACGGGGTGCAACGGATATTTAAGCTGTTACGGACTGGTTCACAACCGGTACTCGACTGTTTCAGGTTATTTAAACAATTTAAAATAATTTTTCTTCAAAAATAATTTTTAAAAATTCATGACCGCTACACCAGATTGTTGTTATGTAACGTTCGATACTACCGAAACCGTTACTGTTACGCAGTGGTAGATGCATTAAGCGCACATGAGGTGTCATGTGACCCACTAGAATTCCAAAATTTTTTTTTTTGGAGTTAAAAATCTGGAAAAAGGCCTCCTCTCTCCAAAAATCTGATCTTGTTTGATTTGGTTTTTGATAATAGAGAAAACCGGTCTTGAAAATCCAAAACGAACAAGGTCCACGTGTAGTTTGTGGCGGGTTAATTCTTTTAGTTTCATTAACAAATAATTTAAGAAAGAATTCACCGATTTATATTGAACAAATCTAATTGGGATCCTGCTATAAAACTATATATGAAAAACTTTAGGATATATATACTACCTCCCGTCCCTTTTGAAATTAATGACCACTATAGGAATAAGTGTAATTATTAAACTTTTCTTCAAAATGCATTAAGTACTAGTCAGATAATTGGAATAGATTGGTCATTTCTTTGTCTTTTGTCGTTGTCGATTCCTTTTCTTTTTCCCATAGGACTGTACTTTCTTTTTTTCAAGCGTCATGAGCACAATATGTATAAAATGTTTCATAATATTTTAAGTTTTAAACTTTTTTGCGTAATGAAGAATGTTTAAACATTTTTGTCTTTTCTTGGTATATTTGTTATATTGAAAGGTAACCCCCTATGTAGGATTCCTGGATCTGCCACTGCCATCACATATCACAAAGCCGATATTTAAAACCTTGCACCGAACCCTAGTTCGTGGCGACAAAAGAAAACCTCACCGGACTCCTTCCCTTTTCTTTTTTATTTTCTCATTTTAGGGAGACTTAATTAGGGGTATTGCACAAAAAATATCATTATGATTCCATCCTATGAGCTTTGAATACTTATGATTCTATCCTAACATTCAAATAAATTTTCCTCTCTCCTAATTTTCTCTCTCCTAATTTTCCTAATATTTCTCTCTCCCAATTTTCCTAATATTTCTCTCTCCTAATCTCTCTCTCTCTCTCTCTCCGAATCTTATAATTCTCTCTCTCCTAATCTTCTCACACCTAAAAAAAATTAAAAATAAATAATCATGACATTTTGTCTTAAAAACACAAGTCATGAGATATTGATTTCATGCACTTTTGTAGTAATTCACCATGTTTTTTTTAGTTATGATAGGTATAGATTAATGCACCACAAAAAAAAAATCTTTAAAAAATCATGAAATATATGGTAAATTAACACACCACAAAACCACAACCCAAGCCAAAAACCATGAAAAATATGGTTGATTAATGCGCCATAAAACCACAAGAAAAACATAGTTAAATCATGTGTTGATTTATCATGTTTACTTTGCCAAATCACCGAAGTGCCGATATGGTAAACCAGTAAACCATTTTTTATTGTATCAAATCACCCAATATGGAAAGTGAACATGGTTTATTGATTTACCACTTTTACTGTATCAAATCACCAAAATGAGTAAATCAATAAGCCATATTCACTGTTTGAAATAACCATCTTTTAAAGGTCATGTGAATATGATTTATTGATTTATTTTATTATATCGAAGAAAAACACTAGACTTGAATCGAAAAAAATCCACCATTGAATAAAAAAAACAACATTGCCATTTATTAGATTCGGAACCCATCACCACCATACATAAAAACATGATTCTACAACCAATCAAAGAGAGAGAGAGAAAAAACCCAATCTACCGTGAAAGTGGGTGACGATCTTGATCCAGAGAGATAGTGGGCGGTGGCTTTTGGGGTGCCGCCACCTCAATGGATCTAAGCATGGCTATCGGAGTGGGCTGCCTCGTTGGATTTGGATGATGGTGTTGATGGTAATGGTCGGTGCTCGCCGCAGGATGCCAGATGATCTGGCCGGCCGAAGAGAGAGGGAGAGAGAAGACACTGGTTTGGGGTTTACTGGAATATATATATATATATACGGCAATTATCCAATCCGGGATCCCGGATTGGAGGTTTTTTGGTGTTTTGATGCTTTTAAAAATTGTTTTTGGGAAATCCGAGCCGTCCAATGTGTTCAAAAGGTGTTTTCCAAGGTCCATGCAGGAAATCTTCAAAAAAAAATACCGGGAAGGGCTTGATCCAAGTAGTTTTTCGCAAAAACTGTATATTTACAATTTTGCGAAAAACTGCTCGGATCAAGCCCTTCCCGGTATTTTTTTTTGAAAATTTCCCGCGTGGACCTTGGAAAACACCTTTTGAACACATTGGACGGCTCGGATTTTCAAAAAAATATCGGGAAGGTGGAGTCCCGGATCCGGGATTCCCGGATTAGATCGGGACTCTCTCTATATATATATATATATATAGAGAGAGAGAGAGAGAGAGAGAGAGATAGAGAGTGAGTGAGTGAGTTTCTGTATGTTTTCCTTAAGGAAAGAAAGAATAAATGAAAACTGATTGATTTGTTCTCATGATTCTTGGCTCAGTTAATATGGGCAATAACCACCGACACCTCCTAATAGGGAGGTTGGCAAAGTTTATCAATGGAAAGTTGGAAATAAATCAAATCTGTTTGATTGCAATACCAAAATTAGAGAATAATGAATGACCATAACTGACATAAAAAATAGGACGTGAATAAGATATATATTATGCCCTGATTTTTAGGAATATAAATTACTATTAGATAATATACTACTAAAATAGATAATAGGGGCACAATGGTCCAATTTACATTTACAGGATGGAATCATAAAGATTCAAATCTCACAGGGTGGCATCCTATGGATAATATTGTAATAGGATGGCAAATTAAAATTCTCTGAAGCTTGATCTGAAGCTTTTTCTTTCAATTATCAAATAGTTTGAAAACTTCAAATAGTATAATTAGGACTTTACCCAAATATTTTGGAAAATATATAAGACTATATTGGATATTTCTCAAAATATTTGGGTAAAAATTAAAATTTAACCCAATTCGGATTCTTCTCATCAGGGTGAAGCTATAACCACCAAAAGTTTGATGCAAAACTAACATAAAAAAAATTGAATGAAGACAACCAAAAAATTCTTAAGACAATGACACTAGAACGACTCTAATTCTATCATTTTTCGGAACTGGTCGTCGTTTACTTTTTGCTACATTTTTTTTTAACTGCTCGTCGTTTTAGTTTTTGCTACATTGTAAACAATTAGTAGTACTGGGTGTTGGAAACCCGGTTCAAAATAATCTGGAAATAAACAATAAAACAAAAATTAAGAATGTTAGAAAACGTATCGGGCCAATTTCAGTACACCGGAAATTGGCGAGAGACGATTCGATTATCAAAATACCCTATCCTTAAGGAAAATTCGCCCTCCACTATGGTGCTGATGGAAAACTTAGGCGTTTGCCTCCCAGGAATACCCGACTTTCACCGGTCAGAAGCAGCACTGCAACCTGATCGGTAGGCGAACCAGAAAACCACGCAGAACTCTCAGAATATTTTATGCAGTAAGTGCAGAATGGATGCAGAGTGAAAACGTGAAATGCATGAGAGGAGGAGGGTCCTATTTATAGATAAATAGGCACCTGAACGGAAAGGTACAAGACGGAGAAATGCGACTGTTCGGAACCGACCGGACGCAACTCGTCGGTAACAGTCATGTCCGATGACTGTTCGTGAACAGACGCACGCATTGGAAAGGGAAAAGATATTTTGGTTGGGACACATTGTTTTAGAGAGGAAATAAATTTAACTGAAACAGATCCGGTTCGACCCGGCCCAGTCCGTATAAAATTTCAGTAAAAAGATAAGAACCTCTTGGGCCAAGCCCATCTTATCTAATGACCCAACCCGGCCCGGTTCGGTCGGCGGCGGCGGTGCGCGCTTGTTATATATGGACCAAAGCTCACTTTGTCCATGCCTTCTCCCCCAACAAAAGTTGTAATGACCCAAAGGGCCAACCCTTATTGCCCAACTTGGGATATATATACCCAATGAATTTGTTGTGCCTCACCAATGTGGGACAACACATTTTTCCCCCTTCTACCAATGTTCATGTAGGCACTTTCAAGGTCAATTTCTCATTCACCTTAACTTGTTTTTATCCAACCAAGGGTTCGATCTTAATCTCCTAACTAAGATGAACACAATGGTGTGTGGGTCCGTCCACGTGGATGTGTGGGACCCACTTAAATAATTAATTAAAAATGGATAAAAACTCAAGTTTTTCCAACAATCCCCCACATGAATGAAATTGGCAGGATAGACAGTGCTATGCAGATGCAAATTTCTGAGAGTTACAATAGGAAATCTCCTGCATGGGGTTAGGTAGTTTTTGGCTTTGAACCTCACCTTGTGAATAATTATCGGACTTACTAACTAACCAGTGAACGCGATGTCTTGAACTGTTCAGTCGTTTGTGTAAGCCAAGACAATAGTCAACACACAGGATCATTCCAAACGTAGTTTGGTTCTTACGGTTGTGCTCATTACGGCCCTGAGACACTCCTGGTCTTCATGAATGTTTTGTAGAGAATTCTGCCCGTGACATTCTCATAGAAGCGGCCCGTTCGACATCCATATATGTGATTCTCAATAAGAGTATCCTGCTATACCCTACTTGGATTACCAAGGTATAAGAATCATTAAAGGCATTGCCTAACCTTTTACGCTGCAGGCATCATTGTTGCATCATAGGAATGGGTAGAGACATAGTCTCCACAGTGATTCTCCTAAGTCTCATATAACTCGGTTGTCCCGTTGAACCTAGATCTTGGAATATCCAGTCAGCTAGGTTGGGTTGCCGTTATAGAGGCTTTTAAGTTATGGGCTTCAACCCCATTCCCCTTGATGATTTAACAACTAACTCACTTGATAACCCTTTGGTTAGCGGATCCGCGATATTATCTTTTGATTTTACATAATCAATTACGCTAATTTCATTGGAGAGTAGTTGTCTAACGGTATTATGTCGTCGACGTATGTGTCGAGACTTCCCGTTATACATGCAATTCTGAGCTCTGCCAATTGCTGACTGGCTATCACAGTGTATGCAAATTGGCGGTGCAAGTTTGGATCAATTTGGAATATCCTCCAAGAAGTGACGAAGCCACTCAGCTTCCTTACCAGCTTTATCTAAAGCTATAAACTCAGATTCCATTGTGGATCGTGCAATGCACGTTTGCTTGGTGGATTTCCAAGAGACAGCTCCACCAGCTAATGTAAACACATATCCACTTGTGGATTTTGAGTCATTGGTTCCAGATATCCAGTTTGCATCACTATATCCTTCAGTACTGCTGGATACCGAGTATAGTGCAGTCCATAATCAATGGTATGCCTTAGATATCTAAGCACCCTGATTATTGCCGTTTAATGATCTTACCCAGGATTGCTCGTATATCTACTCAGTTTGCTAACAGAGTAAGCTATGTCCGGCCTTGTACAATTCATCAAGTACATTAGACTACCTATAATCCGCACATATCCCAATTGGTTAACACTGTGACCAGTATACTTGTATAGCTGCAAAGTTAAGTCTACAATTGTTTTGGCTGTATTGACATCTTCCCTATTAAACTTCTCTAGTATTTTCTCAACATAGTGTTTTTGAGACAAGATATATCCCTTGGGACTTCTAATAATCTTGAATCCTAAGATGACGTCAGCCAAGCCCATATCCTTCATGTCAAATTTGGAATTCAACATGTTCTTTGTAGATTTTATGATCTCATTATTGCTTCCAAGAATGAGCATATCATCTACATACGGGCAAACAATGACATAGTTATTACCACTATATTTGACATACACGCATTTGTCACATTCATTTATCTGAAAACCACTTGAGATCATGACTTTGTCAAACTTCTCATGCCACTGTTTTGGAGCCTGTTTTAAACCATATAATGATTTGACAAGTTTGCACACTTTCTCCTCTTGTCCTGGAACCTTAAAACCCTTCAGGTTGTTCCATACAAATCTCCTCATCAAGGTCACCATTTAGGAAGGCGATTTTTACATCCATTTGATGAATCTCAAGATTGTTTAAAGCTGCAAAGGCAATTAACATTCTTATAGATGTTATCCTTGTAACAAGGGAATACGTGTCAAAGTAATCTAGACCAACTGTTTGTCTATAACCTTTGACTACATGTCTCACCTTGTACTTGTCAATTGATCCATCTGTTTTCATCTTCCGTTTGAATATCCACTTGTATACTAGAGGTTTGCAGCATCGAGGAAGATCCGTGAGTTCCCAAGTGTGATTTTGCAGGATGGATTCAATTTCACTATTTATGGCTTCTTCCATAAAGGAGCCTCCAATGATGACATCGCCTCTTGATAAGTTGGTGGTTCAGCTTTTAACACATATGTTAGGAAGTCTGGTCCAAAAGACGTTGAAGTTCTAGCCATTTTACTATGACGAGGCCCATCAATATCATCATGATTTTCTTCAGGAACTGAATCAATATCAATGTCCATATCATCAGATTCCTGAATAGGCTCAGTTTCTAGAACTGGCCTAGGGACTCTATTATCCCTAAATGGAAACACATCTTCAAAGAATTTTGCATTCCTGGATTCCATAAATGTATTAGGATGGATATCAGGAATTTCTGACTCATAGACTAGAAAACGATATGCACTGCTATTATAAGCATAACCGATGAAAACACAATCAACGGTTTTAGGTCATATCTTAATTTTCTTAGGACTGGGAACTGCTACTTTGGCCAAACACCACCACATTTTCAAGTATTTATAGGAAGGTTTGATACCTTTCCATAATTCATAAGGTGTAACCTTTGTTTTCTTGTGTGGGATTTTGTTTATAATATAATTAGCAGAGAGAACAACGCCCCCCCATAAATACTGTGGTAATCCTGAACTAATCAACATGGCATTCATCATCTCTTTTAGAGTTCTATTATTTCGTCCAGCAACTCTGTTTTGTTGTGGTGTATATGGAGCAGTCATTTGGTGAATGATCCCATGTTGGGCACAAAATTCACCAAATGGTGCTTCATATTCACCACCTCGATCACTTCTAACCATTTTGATCTTTTTGCCAAGTTGATTTTCCACTTTTGCCTTGTAGTGGATAAATTTTTCCATGGCCTCACTCTTAGTTTTAAGCAGATAAACATAACAATAACTTGTGCAATCGTCAATGAAAGTTATAAAGTACTTATTCCCACCGCTAGTTTCAACAAACTTTAAGTCACACAAATCAGTATGAATTAAACCGAGCGGTTCAGTACTTCTTTCAACCCTTTGAAAAGATTCCCTTGTCATTTTCGCTTCTACACACACTTCATATTTATGATAAGAGTTTATACTAAATTTTGGAATACTATCTAAGTCAATTAAACGTTTCAAAGTACCATAATTAACATGTCCTAATCTACCATGCCATAATTTAGAGAACTCAATCATATAAGCAGAAGTTGTGTTAATTTCATTGATATGCGGAGAGGCCGGAACCTTAGTCACACCCGGAGAGGCCGGAACCTTACTCAATACATTCATCTTAAACAGTCTGTTAATCATGTATCCCCTCCCCACATACACACTACGTTTTTTCAGTACAACCTTATCAGCCTGGAAGTTCAACCCAAAACCATTTTTGACCAAGAGTGAGCCAGAAATCAGATTCTTGCGAATCTCCGGCACATGCATCACATCCTTGAGAGTCAGATTTTTCCCGGAAGTCATTTTCAAAACCACATTTCCAAGTGTTTCAACCTTGGAAGTCGAGAAATTTCCCACGAAGAGTTGTTCGTCAGAACCCACCGTTTTATAGGTGGTGAACATCTTCTTGTATGCGCACATATGGCGAGTTGCGCCAGTGTCCACATACCACTCCGTGGGATTAGAACCCACCAAGTTGACTTCAGAAACCATAGCCGAGAGACTCAGTTCTTCAACACCATCAGAGAGAGCCTCCATTTCAGTCATGTTGGCTTGTGCTTGTTTCTTGCTGCGACATTCAGCAGCCTTATGGCCCTGTTTGTCACAAACAAAGCACTTTCCAGTAAATTTGTGCTTTTCCTCGAACTTAGCCTTTTTGCCCACACCACCTCGCGGACCGAGATTAATACCTTTGCCTGGTTTCTTCCTCTTGTTGCTGTTTTTCCATTTGCTAGCCTTGCCCTCTTGCTCAACCATGTTAGTCGTAGCCGCAAACTGATTCACAGTCTTCTTCTCTAAATTCAAAGTGTTCTCTTCCATTCTCTGACGCGTGATCAGATCTTCCAAAGTCATCTCCTTACACTTATGTTTCATTTGCTTCTTGAAATCCTTCCAGAGAGGTGGCAGTTTCCAAATTATGGCAGCCACTTGGAATGATTCTCACAAAATCATCCATTCGGTATGAATCTCATGAAGTAGAACCTGGAGTTCTTGGACTTGATCCAATACGGACTTTGAGTCAACCATCTTGAAATCCAAGAACCTCCCCACAACAAACTTCTTCAGTCCAGCGTCTTCAGCCACATACTTCTTCTTCAATGTAAGCCAGAGTTCCTTGGCAGTTTTAGCCGTACAATACATGTTGTACATCGCATTGTTCAAACCGTTGAGTATGTAGTTGCGGCAGAGAAAGTCGGAGTTCTTCCATTCATCGAAAGCAATGCGAACTTGAGCATCCATCTCATTCTTTGCGACAATGGGGGCATCTTCAGATAAGAACTTCGCCAAGAGGAGAGTCGTAAGGTAGAAAAAAAATTTCATTTGCCACCTTTTGAAGTCCACTCCATTGAACTTTTCCGGTTTTTCAGCATGACTCAATGACACCACGGCCGGAGTCGGAACCGGATCAACAACTGCAGTATGGATAACGAGAGGAGGAGTGGGTGGAACATCACCAACTTTTGAAGTATCGGTAGACAGAAAATCGACACAATTTAAGTATCAATGTTACACTAGCCAAATAAAACCAGAATATAAAAATCCCAGAACACTAACAGAGTAATGTCAAAGTGAAACAATAATTATGAATATAAAAACTCAAGTACCCAAAAACAGATTGAAAAACCAATAGCCAACTAAATTAAAGTTCTATAGCCTATTGAAAGTAACAGAGTATGTATACTGATCACTTTTAATAGAAAGCAACGCCATGTATTTAAATTATTTTTAAAAGGCTAAAGTCCAAGTCTAAAGAATTTGACATGGATAAAATTCCAAACTTCTAAAACTACATGTGATAAAGAAAACAAAATACAATTGCAAGCAATGAAGGAACAGATTGCTCGAAAGGAAAATTTAGTTTTAGATCCACTGGTTAATCAGATATCAACTATCGAAATGCACTAAGACTTAATATCAATAACCAGAAAGAGAACGCATTCAAACAAATTAAAGCTTTAGGCCTATGATGCCGTAAAACACAGATTAAATTTTCCAGTAGAAAAACCACGAAAAAATTCCAGATTAAAAACCGAGTTCGAAAAAAAAAAAAACTGAATTTGCCTTAAGATTGTTGGAAACACGGTTCAAAATAATCTTGAAATAAACAATAAAACAGGAATTAAGAATGCTAGAAAATGTACCGGGCCAATTTCAGTAAACCGGAAATTAGCGAGAGACGATTTGAGTCGAGGCGAGTATCAAAATACCCTGTCCTTAAGGCAAATTCGCCCTCCACTATGGTGCTGATGGAGAACTTGGGCGTTTGCCTCCCAGAAATACCCGACTTTCACCGGTCGGAAGCAGAACTGCAATCTGATCGGTAGGCGAACTAGAAAACCACGCAGAACTCTCAGAATATTTTATGTAGTAAGTGCAGAATGGATGCAAAGTGAAAACGTGAAATGCATGAGAGGAGGAGGTCCCTATTTATAGATACATAGGCACCCGAACGGAAAGGTACAAGACGGAGAAATGCGATTGTTCGGAACCGACAGGACGCAACTCGTCGGTAACAGTCATGTCCGATGACTGTTCGTGAACAGACACACTGGAAAGGGTAAAGATATTTCGGTTGGGACACACTGTTTCGGAGAGGAAATAAATTTAAGTGAAATGGACCCGGTTCGACCCGGCCCAGTCCGTATAAAATTTCAGTAAAAAGATAAGAACCTCTTGGGCCAAGCCCATCTTATCTAATGACCCAACCCAACCCAACCCAACCCGGTTCGGTCGGTCGGACGGACGACGGCGGCAGCGGCGGCGTGCGCATGTTATATGGACCAAAACCCACTTTGTACATGCCTCCTCCCCCAACAAAAGTTGTAATGATCCAGAGGGCCAACCCTTATTGCCCAACTTAGGATACATATACCCAATAAATTTGTTGTGCCTCACCAATGTGGAACAACACATTTTTCCCCCTTCTACCAATGTTCATGTAGGCACTTTCAAGGTCAATTTCTCATTCACCTTAACTTGTTTTTATCCAACCAAGGTTCGATCTTAATCTCCTAACTAAGACAAACACAACGGTGTGTGGGTCCGGCCACGTGGATGTGTGGGACCCACTTAAATAATTAATTAAAAATGGATAAAAACTCTAGTTTTTCCAACACTGGGAAGCTTGCCTCTTATTGATGAAAAATTTTGCAATCTGTTTTTTTTTTCCTGTATTATGAGCTAATTAATAATTTGGGAACTAACAAATTCAATATCAAAGCATGTTGGTTAGCTAGCACCACATCCATTCTGGAGAACAGCGGCATATTTAGAAATTTAACATGGACAGACAATCCATTCGTAACTAAAGAAATCAAACCCATTCAATGAAAATGCAAAGAATTAAATTATATAGGAATCAAAAGTTCTATTTTCCGAGGACACAATGCGTAATAGGGAATCAGGGCCGGCCCAAGGGTTTGGAGTGCCCTAGGCCTAGCCTAAAAAATGTGCCCTAAGAGTATAACACTTAAAAAAAATTTCCAGTAACAATCACAATATATACGACAAAGCTAAGACACAATAAAGTTCTACTAATCATTATATAGTAACAAAAAAGTCAAAACACAAAGTCTTCAAATACATATATAACACACGATTATCACTTAAATATTACTCGTGTTACATTTTTAGAAGTAAAAGTATCAATTACACTTGTATAAACCACCCCTTCTACCAAGTCATTTTATCATGGCATCGAAAAATGAATTCATCGGCAAAGAAAATTCTATTATTATGGCATCAAAAAATGAAGCTATTACACTAAAAAGATAGAATCCATTGAGACAAGTTCAAAGAATGTAAAACTTTTCGACATATGACAAATCCACAAGTCAAATTAGTAAGAAACAGTAAACCCACAATTATGAAGATGAATTTTTTTCCTCTTTCCGGATTTTGAGAGAAATTGAAGCATTCTAATTTTCCTTTAATTAATCAATCACATAATCATCCTTCAATTAACTACTTATTTTTAATTTAAAAAAAAAAAAACCTTTGCCAGGATACAATACAGATTTTGATTTTGGGATACATTCAACATGGATTTTACAAACAAAATCCATGTTGAGCCTTTTTTTTTAACTTATCTTTGGGTCTTTTTTTTTAGATTAGGCCACAATGGTTTGGTTTTTTTTTTTTAAATTTTATTTGGGTAAAAAAAGAGTCCTAGTCTAGCCCATTTATAAAAAATGTTGGAGTGCCCAAAAAATAAGCCTTTTTGGAGTGCCCTAGGCCCAGGCCTTGTGTGCCTTGCGCTTGGGCCGGCCTTGTAGGGAATGACTACAATACATACTCTCTAGTTGGGTGTGCATCATACGCACCCCTGTAAAAGTTACAAATCGATTACCTCTTATTAATAAAAAAACATGATTTTTTTTTATAAAAGTTATGAGACACCCCAAAAAATTACTCCCTCATAAAAGTTACAAATCGATTACCTCTTTTTAATAAAAATTAATATTTTTAATAAAAATTACGATTTTTTTTTTCACAAAAGTTACGAGACACCAAAAAGTTACTATAAATCATAGCAAATATTACGTATTTTAACTTCTTTTATTTTTCATTTTTCTCATTTTGATTAACAAAAGGGCCAACATAATGTATTCTGCATATATCTCCCGAATACTACTCCCGTTTCATTCTGCATATTTCTTCCAAACACTCTACCAAATTCAAAATACTATTGACAATAATCCAAAAGTAAAAAGCCCAAAAAATTAAAAATGAGTTTTCCAAACACCCTCTAAGTACAATGGTATAACATATTGACGAGAAACGTTTCTGCATAAGCCCATGTTGTGTAATTAACTTGGAAACCACATCCTTGATCATCCCCAAAAATCCAATCCGTACGCAAAGTTGAAGGAAAAGAAACTGCAACAATTAGGGATGGGCATGGGGACGGATCGGGCCGGAGAGTACTATCTCCACCCCCAATCCCCAAATCCCTTCTCCATATCCATCCCCTACCCGATCTCCAACGGGGCTTTATTTTCATCCTCCATCCCCACTCCAAATTGGGAACGGGGATTTGGGGATCCAATTTCTAGAATCTCAGTTATAAATTAAATGCTAAAATCAAGTTACAAGTAGAGGTGTCGAACGGGCCGGGCCGGCACGAGCATGGCTCGGGCACGGTACGTTTATCGTTGGCACGACACGACACGACACGACATAGTATTCATGTGTAAGCGTAAGTGTTTGTCAGCTTCAATTAATTCAAGTTGTTTCAAGTATCAACTGAATTTCTAAGTTGAAAACTAAAGGAACCACAAGCAAGATAGCATAAAAGTGTATTTAAGTATATAGTGTGATCTTCAACTTCACATGAAGCACTAAGATAAAGTAAAGTACGAAAAGTGAACTCAATCGAGAGGAAACTTTACACAATTGATTTCATCAATAGGAATAACAAAATCAACGACTCGATTGAAAAATATTGTTTTCATTTTGCATTTTTTGTGTGTTTATTTTAAGGAATGCATATGATTGATAGTGAGCAGATGTCAACTTAGTTGAGATGTATTCAAATTATAGTGATGCATTTCTTATTTAATCACATTTATTGTATTACAAATGTCAATTATCAATAAAATGTTTGGAGAAAATTTAGTGTGACCCAATGTGTTTGAAGAAAATTTAGTGGGACCCAAAAGTTTCATAACTCATGAATAGACCCCTATATTTGGGAATTCATGGAGCAGGGCGGGGATAAATCGGGGAACGGATTCGGAGCAGATTCGGGGCGGGGACATGCCTATCTCCACCCCCTACCCAATATCCCCAAACATTTTCAAAAAAAATCCCCATATCGTATCCAATCTCCAAACAGATCTCCATATTGCCGATCCGTTCGGATCGGGAATCGGATAAGATTCGAACAGCTCGGAGGAAATGACCAACCCTAGCAACAATGGCTAAAGCAACTGGAAGACTTTTGCCTACTTTGCTTTCCACCTTCGCTGATTTATTGAGATTGCTCATTAGGCCCTGCTTGGATTGGGTTAAAACCCCCCTTCAAAAATTATCAGGGGTGAAAAGGGTGGGTCCCATGGCTTTGCCATGGTTTGGCAATCCAAAATCCTCCCCTCTTAGTTTTCAACCCCTCCTTCGTTTTCACCCCTCCAAGGGTTTTCTCCTGGATTAATTTTGGGCACCCCTGACCCTGCCCAAAAATTATCCCCTTGTAGAGGGCTGTCATTTTGACGATAGTAACCCTCCTTATCCCCCTTACCAACCCCATCCTCCATCTACAGATCTGACAAACAAATAAAAAAAATGGATTCATTAGGAAAACAAAAATCTGGTACCAAAGGTAGAAAATGTAAATCATCTATACATACTCCTAAATCCGTTTAAAAAAAGAAGAAGAAAAAATAGAACACAGATCCGGTACCAGATTTCACTGAAAATCCAAGGTGCTCCGATGGTAGTTCTGTTCGGATGGATTTGAAGGTCTCACCGAGTAGAACAACATTTCCTCCTGGCTCTTAGATCGAATCCCACGTTATAGCCTTCAATTTTAGGTTTGAAAATGAGAGTGGGTGTGAAGTTGGGGAAGAGAGAGAGACTGTAACCGAAAAGAAAAAGAAAAAAAGAAAGAAGAAGAAGAGAGAATGGGTTGTCTCGAGAAATGATGATATAACATGTGATAAATAACACTATAACTCCTCCAACTAATTATTAATACCTCTACCAATTTAATAAATTTATGTATACTTAATTTTTCTAAAAAAAAATACAATTAAAAACAAAATTTGGATAACAACAACCATTTTTAAAAAAAAACTTTTTTAAAATAAAATTACTACAAAAATTAAATTTTCAATTTAATAAATTTATATACCTTCGAATTGTCCATATTAATTAAATAAATTAAATTTTGTAATTATTTAATTAATTTAATGCATAATCAAGTTTGGTACATCACAAGGGCAAAACAGTCATTTGACAGATTTTCCCATCATCTACCCCCTCTTATTTATAAAACATCCAAACCAAGTCAAAAGTTATCCCCCCGTTTAATCCATCATCCAAACTGTCTACTTTTTTATCCCCCTCTATAAACATCACATCAATGTGGGTCAACCCTCTAAAAATAATACCCCCTCTTATCTTATCCCCCCTCTATAACTTATCCCCCTAAAATTTTAGCACCATCCAATCGGGGCCTTAGGTCGAATTTACATGAGTTATTAGTCTTGACAGTAGAGAATTAGGGCATCTCCAGTAGTTATGACAAAAATGTGGTGTATGACACAAAAATGTAAAAAGTGGGTCCTATTTTTATGGTGTTATGACAAAATGTGTTGTTAAGATAAGTAGTGTTGCAGTGGTGTTGTTAGAGTGTTGTTAAAGTATAAAAAGTAGGTCCAAACTTTTTCTCTTTCTCACTCCTCTCCTTCCTTCCCCTTTCTTTTTCCTCCTTTTTTCCGTTTCTCTTTCCTCTCTCCAGATAGATTCACTTCCTAGGTGCCTCTCTCTCTCTCTCCCCCCCCCCCCCCCCCCCTTCACTTCTCCCCCCTCTCTCCTCTCCCTTAGTTAACCGTACCAACACAATTATTCACTGAACAATGTTTAACAATTTTTTTTCTAACCCTAGCCTCAAGTTACTTAAGTGATTGGGATAGAAAAAAGGAAAAAATGTTAGTTAACTGTCTATTTCTTGCATTAATGTTATTATTGGAGATGCCTTTAGCTGGCTAAGGGTGGCATGGGACCCACAAGTCTATGATTTCTCAAGGCCTGAAAACAGGCCTCCTATTGGTACGTATAAGCCGGCCTTTTCAAGTCACAAAAGAGGCCTCAGAAGAAGGGAACTTCTGGGCAGGTCTTACTTGATTTTGTCTCGTCAGGTTGAATGTGGTTTTGTTTACCTTCACAAGATGAGTGTGAACGTTACTCTTACTATGAATGGTGAAAAATGTGTGTTGTCCACTACAAACTAAAGTGAACCCCACACATTTTCAACCAATCATTCCGGGTTGTCGAATGATAGTTCCAATTCTATGTGTTACGTCCACTGGAAGGAGACCTTGAATGGGAAAAGACATGAACCCATGCTACACGCCTGTAGTGATTTCACCTCACTACAAACCTCCCCAAGCGGGGAAAAGAGACATATTACCCTCATTTAGTGAAAGTGAATAAAATCACACTCCATCAGGTCCTTGTGTGCAAATATGCCCAATTACTCCCTACAACACTTCTCTCCCTTTGCCTCTATTTCTTCCATATATCCCTTTCTCTCTCCACTCTCTTCTACCATTTCTCTCTCTCCCTTATATTTTAATAAAATATTAAGATGTTTCTGACTTTTATTGTACACAATTTTTTAATAAGAATTGTTTCTTTTTTTAATTCTACTCGTAGAGATCTTCAGAATGAGATCAATATTGAATATAGAATTATGTAAACTAAAATTTTAACTTTTCAATATGACGTGAATAAAACATTATATTTTTCTATGTACCGTGTTATTTGTTATGGTTCAACTCTTAATTGTCTAACTAGACATGTAGCACTGTTAATAGTGAATTTAGACAGAAATTAATAGTCGTTAACATGATAACAAAAATTAACATTGTTATATTAACAACTAACAGTATTAAATTATACAATTAACAGTGCATATTTTTGGGTATATTAACAATTAACAGTGTTAAATTAACAACTAAAAATATAAATTATTGACACAGTTAAGCTCACATTGTTGATACTTATTATATGTCTCGTTTGATAGATCTCTTCGACTAGGCTTCAAATATATATTTTTTTAAATCGAATATGTACAACAAAAATTATACTCCTAACAATTATAAAATTTAAATGTCAAAAGTGACAGGGGTGAGAGAGAGAAAGCAACATAAGAGCATCTCCAACCAAAATGTCAAAAGTGAGGTGGTATTAATGTTAACGGTCAAAATAGACAAACACTTGCAATCTACCAACCCATATGTCATTGTTTGCTTTATTCTAACACATTCTTTGTTCAATGAAAGCGAATGTTGGTGATTAATTACTAGAGTTCTGAAAAATTCAAAAGGTATAAAATAATGGAATTTGACGTTAGGGTTGGAGAAATGTCAAAATGATACATAAGCGTTCAAAAAAATTTGGCATCTCCAATTTGAAGCCATAGGTTAGAGATGCTGTACAGAAGAGAGAGAGAGAGAGAGAGAGAGAGAGAGAAAGCGACATAAAGAAGAGAGACAGCAACAGACACTACAAGAAAATTGATCTATAGCAACGGTCAAAAGCGTTGATAAGTGATAACGATATCAAAAACTGTTGCTATAGGCCATTTTCAATTTATACCAACAGTTTCCAAAAGCGTTGGGAGATAACCGTAGGGGAAGACCTGTAGTAACGGTTTTAGCAAACGTTGGTACAAAATAGCAGGAATTACGTGGCCTACTTTGCCTAAAAAATTGCTCCTACAAGGGTGATGCAAAACAAATAAATATGGATAACCAAGATTCAAGTTTCAACAATAGGAGACAAACACAAATATGTATTCAAATTCTAAAAGGCCAGGACATGATGGAATAGATGCACGCAACATTCAATCAAGCCATTTGCAGCCAATCAAAGCAATTTCACTTAATTAGTGATGTATGAATAAACCTAGAGTTTTCAGAATCGGTTTAATCGATAAAACAATATTTGAACGATATGGGGATATATATGCAAATCCACAGAGAGAGAGAGAGAGAGAGAGAGAGAGAGAGAGAGCATCACTAGTGGATGCACGCTGGTAGTGCTAGTTCTCGAATCTGTCAATTCGTCGAAAGGAGATGCCATCATCAATATTACGACCGATTTTGGGCGATGGAGGTGAAAATACATAAATCGATTAGAGAGAAACAAATGAAGAGTAGTAGAGCTGTAGCGATGGAGGTTACCACAGGGCCACAAACGCCGAACCAATGGGGGAGATCTGGAGAGGCGATGGAGGAGTGAAATATTTTGGTCGATTGAAACAGAAGGGCTTTTAGGGCTTTATTTTGGGAAGGAGGAAATAAGCTAGGGTGGAAAACGAAAAATTTGGACGCACTACTGTATTCGCTGTTCATTTATGCGGGCCCAAAATGGAAGGGTCTCCAGTAATGGTTTTTATTGGGCAGTTACTATAGGGTGGTAATCCAGTAACGGTTCATTAAAAACCGTTACTAGACAATATATATACCAATGGTTTAAAATCATTGGGAGATCTCCATTTTCTTGTAGTGAGAAAGAGAGAGGGAGTAGGATTAAATGCGAGCAAGTGTAGAACGTGCGTGGGATTTTTGGGGAGAACCTTGTGAGGCATGGAATTATCGGGAAAGGGCACCCAGCCATTATCCACAATTGCAACCGGCCAAGAATTTCCCCAACTTATTTCTCTAGAGCTCTCACTAAAGTCCTAACATGCTTTGATGAAAGCCAAGCATGAGCATCTTGGACATCATCTAGCAAATGTTTCCTCATAGACATGCGTTACATTTTGATCAAAAAAAAAAGAGACATGCATTACATTAGAGCATCTCTAACCCAATTTTTCACTTTGAAGAATCGAAATACTGTTTTTTATTCAAAAAGTGAATATGAAGAATGGTACTATTCACTTTAAGTACTAGAAAAGAACTCTCATTATGTCAGATTTTTTTTATCCACTTTAAGTAGCCTAGCTGTGGTTGGTATCTTATCAGCTATTCTTTTGGTTATTTCCGGTTATTTCCCTTAGGGCCTTGGTTGGCATATGATTGTCATTCCTGGGGGGCAACCTCGTTGGCCTTGGTTGGCATATGATTGTCGTTCCTGGGGGGCAACCTCGTTGGGATGTCCGGGTTCGTTGTGATGCCTCTTCTTGCCTTGGGTCCTTTTAATCGTTCTAATTTGTTTTCAATGATTAATAAAATTTTCTTTTGCCGAGCAAAAAAAAAAAAAAAGATTGGTACTATTCACTCAAACTCAAACTGGAACTGCAATTCTTTATTTCTATCTTCAATCATCCCTATTGGATCACACTGTTAAAAGTTATACAATGTTATTCTATAATTATACTATATTGAGAACATTCTTCATAATTTGAAGGAGTTTTCAAATATGAAGAACCAAAAATGATTCTTCATTTTGAAGGAGTAGATAATTAATGAAGTAAGTTTTGAGTGCCTTTCATTCTTCAACATCTATTCTAATATACTAGAGGCAGGGCACACGTGATGCGCGTGCAAGTCGATTTTTGTGTGTCTCATTTGAATTTTTTGATAATTTTTCAAGTCATGTGTGCCCCAGTCTATATTAATTAATATTAAGGGGTTATGTGAACCCTCAACATGTAAGAAATGGTAGTGAAATGTAACCTATAAGATGTTTTAGTCGAGATCATGCTGAGTAAATTAAATTTCAATTTCCGTGGTATTACTTTTATCTGGTTTTTCATGTGATGTAACAATATTCAAGTCATGTGTGTCTGAATCGTCCGAACGCATTTTTAATAGTCCGGATTAACTCTTTTCCGAAGGAATAAATAGATAGGTGGGCGGAGGATAAAATTTGGTTCACACATTAACACCTTAAACCAAAAGCAATCATAGAATAGAGTGAGATAAACTATGTATGTAACGAAATTCACTAAATAATTTACTATTTATGTTGGACCGGGGCTTACACTGGTGTTCAAACGGTATTTTTGTCAGTTTTTTACAGCGTGAAGCAACTCATATGCATTACAGGTCATTTAAATGTAACAACACCCACTTTTAACTATAACGGGAAGATGGTATTTTTTTAGTGAAAGCTCACCCTGAAAAAGTGCAGAATCCAAAATAACACCAAACGCTGCTTAAGTGAGAGTCATATGTGATGTTTTTAATTTGGTTTGAAATTCCAGCGATGGAATTAGTGCAACAATATCGTAGAGCAGTCTGAGACAAAAATGACATAAGAGGACTCAATTCGTATTTTTGGGTGCTAGTGTGTGCATTCGTATCGTTGATCTCGGCATAAGAATAATCAATGACAGTTGTACATTATTCTATCCAATTCGTCTTCATGTTTGCTGGGAAACATACATCTGCAGAGGAGTTAACCACAATTCGTATCATTCTTCTTCTTGTAGAACATGCAAAAATAAGAAGTCAACGAAAAATCATTTTGATCGAAATCGATAGACATGTGAATAAATTAAATTTTACATAAGTATATATAATAAAAGGCAAATTGTGTCAGCCGACTAGGCCTAACCAACCGCCCACGCCCATTTCATTCAGCCGAAGAGGCTGACTGAGCACAAACAGTAGAATGGCCGTTCAACTCGTGACATCACGAGTTGGGCAAGGTTTTTTATTCAGGCAACCTAGCTGAACATGCAATTAGACGCCAAACGAAACAATACAATTTTTATTTTTGAGAAAAAAAAAACCAAAAAAACATACGAAAGAGAAGCGGTGAATAATGGATTAAAAACTCTAAAAACCACATAAATAAGTTGCAACATCAGAAAAATAAACACTGATAATTATTTGAAATGCATGTGCATTGCTCCAACATTAAACGATAATCATCATGAGGATGCTGAAAACTCCAACAACCCAAGCTTGGCACTTGGAGAAAGCAATCCCGGTAGCTGCCGACGGAGGTGGTGTCCCAGCGGAAGGTGGAGGTTGCGGAGCCAAAGTCTCAACAGTTACAACTAGCTTCATTCCAGCCAAGCAGTGGCCCGTAAAGCCACATATGTACCAGTGTTTTCCTTCTGCAGCAAGCGTAATTACATCGGCACCAGAATTGAAAGTTAAATCCCCGGTCGATGCTATGCATTGCTGAAAGTCTGTTCCGTTCACCTTCACCACATCGTGAGATCCTTTGGCGTAATTGAAAACTGGGCCAGCAAATGATAGTTAGGGAATAATCCGGGCAAGGACTTAATACAAGAAAAAAACATCGACCCCAAAAGTCAAACTGGGCCAACAAATTAAGATTGGTTTAGAGAATAATCCGGGCAAGAACTTAATACAAAAAAAATTAAAAAAATTGACCACGATAGTCTTTTGAGAAAAGTAGTTTGGAATCGTGTTTTGGTTAACTAGCACTACATCCATTCTTGATGGGCAGCGGTGTATTCAGAAATTTAACCTGGATGAACATTCGTAAGTGTAACTAACGAAATCAAACCCATGTAATGAAAACGCTGACAATTAAATTAGGAATCGAAAGTCATATTTGTCCACTTTGAGGCTTATGAGAGTAGTTTATTTGACTATCAAGAGAAAGTAGGGCACGTGACCCATTGGAACCAAGGTAGATCCCGCCCTATGGATGGATAAAACAAAAAATGTGGAAATTTTTAATTAGGAAACTATTACGAATTCTATACATATATGTTTTTCATTTATTTTAGATAAGACGTGCCCCTTCTTCGTGTCGAATTAATGTGCTACATAAAAATAAAAATAAAAAATCAAGTTTTCAAACTTAGTATACCCAGATTTTATTTTCGGCAAAGAAAAGTTAATTAGTCAATTCATATAACACTAAGTACAACGATATAACATACTGAGATTATCGCCGACGTAAAATGTGTTTGCAGAAGCCCATTCCGCGTAGTTAGCTTGGAAACCCCATCCTAGATTATCTCCAACAGTCCAATTCTTAGCCAAAGTTGATGGAAGAGCTACTGCAACAATCGCCAAAGCAATCAAGATAGTATTAAAGTAGGCCATCGGAAGAGTATCTGTGTCTCTTTTGCCTATTTTGTAAACCTCAGACAGTTTATTGAGATTGCTTATTCAAAGGTGTTTGATTTAGCTCAAATTTATAGGAGTTTTAAGTCTTAAAACAGTAGAGAACCTGCCGGCCAAGGCCGGCGGCACGGGACCCACGAGTCTTTTTTAATTTTTCTTGAACTGGCCTACGAGAATTTTAGGTCTAAAGTTTCCAAGGCATTGTAATTAATATTTGTGATGTGAGAAATCAGCCAATAGTTTCTATCAATTTTTTTTTTCATATCTAGTTTTGGCATAACATGTACGGAAAATGCTATATCTTATTGAATTGTAACACGTTTTTTGCGGTTTAAAATTTTCAATTTTGGCATTATGTTTTTTCTTTCAGTTATTCAAATAATTTGAAATTTTCAACCGATCTCGTTTTCGTTGTTCTACTTTATTATTTTTTTTTTTGGGAATTGGTCGTCGTTTTAGTTTTTGTTATTCTTGTAAACAGTTAGAAAAGCATGTGGAAGCTAGCTTTCTTTTGTTAATTAATGGAATTTTTTTGAAATAAATAAGTTGGGAACTGACAAATTCAATGCTCAAAGCGTGTTGGACAAGTTCAATGAACGTGTGAGTCAATATTTAAAAAAATGAAGGATATATATCCAGCGAGATATTGCTCCGGCTGTCAGATGATCGTTATCGATGTATGGTATTGATCTGCTGCTATCACGGTAATTTCATTGTTGATGAAGCTTCCAATAAAAAACTATCTGCTACAAACCAAGTGATTGTAGCACTTATAATCGGCCTAGGCCAAATACTGAGCTCCAAAATCGGGAGGGAAATTGCCAGAATGAGTTGCAACAGTGGATAACGTGTGAGCAAATTAAATTAGGAAAACCTACCAACTACATAAACTCTACTTAGTAATAACGCGTTAGGCTTATTTTTTTGCAAGATATGGAAGACGGATATGGAATATAGAAATCCAGGTGTTTTGTTGAGTTTATTCTACCCGAATATGGTATTCCCCAAATGTGCATATCTCCTTGGAAGGGGATAATTTTTAGACACCGTCTAGGGCTGTGTTTGGATGACCGGAAGGAATAGGACTACCCGAATATGGTATTCCCCGAATGTGCATATCTCCTTGGAAGGGGATAATTTTTAGACACCATCTAGGGCTGTGTTTGGATGACCGGAAGGAATAGGAGTACGATTACCGGTGATTCCTGGAAATTTTCTTGGGTAGGAATAAAAATATGATTACTGGGTAAAAATTTGATACCTGGAGTACTTTCATTCTGGTGTTTGAATTAATTCAGTAATCATACACAGGAAACAATTATTTTAGAAATTTATTAAAGTCAACATTTCATTTTCTTAATGAATGAGCCAGGAATTAAGATTTTCATGGGTGTTTGGTTCTTCTACTTCTTTGCAACAGAAAAATAATTGTGTGCGAGCGTGCAATAGAAAGCCTTTAAGTCTTCTCTCTTTGATTAACTTTGAAAAAATCAAATCTAATCAGACGATTGTGTTTGATTCAATTACCTCAATTAAGAGAATTTTTCTTTCAAAGTGAAGAAATACAAACCAATTTACTCAGGAAATTAAAGAACAAAAAAGAAACAAGGTATTTTTATTGATAAATCAAAGGTAACCTTACTTCGAGATTGTCTTCAACTTCAAATACAAAGACAACAAGAACTTCGAACACTTTATTGTTACAAAGACTACTATCATCTACTTCCTAAACAACTTCGAACTGAGTCGAATTTCTAAATCTACAATTCTAACTGCCAAAGAACAAACCAAGCTTCATTTTTGTTGTTAGTTGAAGATTTGTTCGGGGGCTTTTCACTCTTCAATTTCTTCTATTTATAGGCTCTCCTTGCAATTTGAACTTCCTGCTTGATTTCTTGACTTCGAATTCCATCATTTTATTTCAAAAGATAGTTTATTCCCTCCAAAAGCATTTAAACTTAAATAGTTTCGAACTCCTTTCAAAAATATTTGAATCTAAACTTGCATTGTTTCTCATGATTAATTTCAACTACCTTGCACGATCTACAATTCATGCATCTCAACTGCCAACTGTCCATTTTATATGTTTACACTTGTAATCCATGCCTTTTAGCAGTTGGAAATATAGTTTCGAAGCCAATTTCTTTATTTATTCTTTGGCTTATAACTGCCAATAACTACCTTTCAAAATGAAGATTAATACGACATCGTATTGATCCTCTTATAAATTATTAATCTAGTGCTTTTCATTAACGTCAAGCCACCAACGTTTGGTGTTCTTAATTACGCATCAATTAATTACTGGATGTGTTGATTTTATATGTAAACAATGGGGTAAGGGAGTGATCAGATTCTCACTCAGTTTGGGAATGTAATTCCTAGTTTAACATATTATCAGGAATCACATTCTTATTCATGTCTCTTCCAAACGTCAGAATCGGAAAAGCATGGCATCACATTCTCGTCATGTCTCTTCTAAACGTTGGAATCATGATTCATGAAAAGAAAGAATCACATTTCTATTCCCCTTCAAGATTGTTGCCATCCGAACTGTACTTTGAGGTGTCCAAATTTTATCCGGCTTTCCACATTATCATAGTGCCCTTTGGGGCCCACCTTGTGTGCCGATTAAGTTATTTGATTAATTACTCTTTTGTTGGGCTGAAGAAGTGTAAAATTCAAAATTATAACACCAACAGTTTTAGTTTTTTTCTTTTTTTTTGGTAAATGGAATATTTATAAATCAGCCAAATCAAAAAAAAAAAAAAATATATATATATATATATACACACACACACAATACATTTCTAGTGAGGGTTCCCTCACAAATAAAATGAGGGAAAAACTGTCTGGACCGTTCGATCGTTTAAGAGCCATCAATGGCTCAGATTTAAAAAGGCAGCCGCGGGTCTTTTAAACGGGTGAAAAATTTAGCGGCTCAGGATCCAGGCTTAACCACCCCATCCGGATCCTTCCCCTCCACACTTCTCTGTATTCGACAGAGAGAGAAGAGAGAGAGAGCAACAAAGGGCGATTTCAAAAACCAGACACCCCCATCGATCGATCGAGCTCCAACGAAGGTGAATCTCTCTCTTCTCTCTCTTCCCTCCCCGTCCTTGATGATATCTTCTTCTCGAACTCGGTTTTTGATATGAATTTTTCAAATTCTAGAGAGATATTGTTTCTGCCGTCAAATGCCCGTATGTATGGTATTGATCCGCTACTATCACAGTAATTTCACCGTTGATAAAGATTCCGTGCAAAAACTGTCTGATACAAATCTTGTGACTGTAGCACCTATTATCGAGAGCCACGGCACGGTTAGGCGTCGTGTCGTGCAACTAGATGGCCTAGGCCAAATACTGAGCTCCAAAATCGGGAGAGAAATTACCAGAATGAGTCGCAACAGTGGATAACGTGTGAGCAAATTAATTTAGGAAAACCTACCAACTACATAAACTCTACTTTGTAATAACGCGTTAGGCTTATTCTTTTGCAAGATATGGAATATAGAAATCCAGGTGTTTTGTTGAGTTTATTCGTACCCGAATATGGTATTCCCCGAATATGCATATCTCCATGGAGGGGGATAATTTTTAGAGACCATCTAGGGTTCTGTACGTTTAGATGACCGGAAGGAATAGGAATTTGATTACAAGTGATTCCTGGAAGTTTTCTTGGGTAAGAATAGAAATATGATTATCGAGAATCAAATTTCTAGGAATTTGATACCTAGAGTACTTTCATTTTGGAAATTTATTAAGGTCGACATTTCATTTTTCTTAATGAATGAGCCAGGATTTAAGATTCCCATGGAGTAAGGGAGGGATCAGATTCCCACTCAGTTTCGGAATGTGTGATTCCTAGTCGAACAAGTCATCAGAAATCTAATTCCTATTTATGTCTCTTCCAAACATCGAAATTAGAAGAGCATTGCATTATATTCTCGTTCAAGTTTCTTCCAAAGGTTAGAATCATGGAAAGAAAAAAATCACATTCATATTCCCCTTCAAGATTGCTGTCATACGAACTTCTGCGGCACACAACCCAACTCCACTGTCATGATCAAATCCGTTCATTTTGTGAACGTGGTTGTTTAACATAATTTATAAGAAAACAGGTCAATCCATGTCACCAGGTATTTGATCGAATAATACATATTTTGGCTCAGAATTATCATCCATAAATCTTAGACTAAGAGTTGAGTGTTTGGATCAACCACTTATTTGTAACGCCCCAATTTTCGAAGGCATTAATTAAGGATTTTTATAAAAAAGATTAACTTTAAACAATAACAATAACCTTTAGATTAATTAATCTTAGAGAATTTTAATTAGACATCATGTACCAATAATATCATTATGATTCCATCATACAGAGTTTGAATACTTATGATTTCATCCTGAAACTAGATAATCGGACCATTATGCCCTTATGAATTTGGCCCGCACATACGGCTCCCTTAAAAATTTTAACCATGTTTATTATGTAAAATCACCAAAGTACATGGTAAAATAATAAATCATATTCACTATGTAAATAACCATCTTTTAAATGACATGTGAACATGATAGATTAATCTACCATGTTCTCACCAAAGTGGCAAAACAATAAACCATATTGACTACTCCATTATTTAACTTCCCTTTATGAATTTGGCCTGCGCATGCGGCTCCCTAAACAATTTTAACCATGATTTTTCTTTATATTTTCATCCTAAATTGTTTATGTTTCCATCCTAAATTCTATCCTAAATTATTTATGTTTTCATCCTAAATTTCATCCTAAAGTGTTTATGTTTTTCATCCCAAAATTCTTTGCCTATAGGGTAAAGATTTTTGGGATGAAAACATAAAGAATGTTTCATCCTAAATTCTATCCTAAATTGTTTATGTTTTCATCCTAAAAATCTTTGCCTATAGGGTAAAGGATGTTTTCATCTTAAATTTTTTATGTTTTCATCCCAAAAGTCTTTACCTATAGGGTAAAGACTTTTGGGATGAAAATATAAAGAATGTTTCCATCCTAAATTTAATCCTAAATTCTTTATGTTTTTATCCTAAAATCTTTGCCTATAGGGTAAAGATTTTTGGGATGAAAACATAGGGTACAGATTTTTGGGATGAAAACATAAAGAATGTTTCCATCCTAAATTCCATCCTAAATTCTTTATGTTTTCAACCCAAAATTCTTTGCCTATAGGGTAAAGATTTTTGGGATGAAAACATAAAGCTAGAATGTTAAAAATTTTAAGGGAGCTGTTGCGCGGCCAAATTCATAAAAGGAAGTTAAATAAAAGTGAATATGGTTTATTGATTTACCACTTCGGTGATTTTTCATAACAGGCATAAGTATTCTAATTATAGCTAAAGGGTATTTTGGGTATTATTTAAAAGACAGGATGTAATCATAAGTATTCAAACTCGGCAGGATGGAATCATAATGATATTATTGATACATGATGTCTAATTAACTCTCCCTTAATCTTAACTTAATAAGTAGCGGAAGCATTATTTGACAAAAAGGAAATAGTATTTGCAATGTTGAAAATTAAAGTTACAGTCCTCCAAACTTAAATTAGTTCAAAATAAGGAACATAGCACTAATAGTGTGTATTCCAAGCCTCCTCTGTCTCCTGCTCAGCAATGGGCTCTTCAGTATAAGGGTTCTACCTTTCTGCTCCTTCCCCAGTACTTGGCGTGAAACGCCATGGGGCAACAATAGCACCATGAGCATACAAACACTCAGTAGATAGGAACCCATTACCCCCTTACATTACATCACAAAAGATAAACAACAGAATAATGACAATGAAACATACTAAGTTATGTACTTAGTCGGAGTTATGAACAGCCTCACAAGAAAGAATCTCCCATGGACTGACCGAACCACTGGGCCCATAAGGAACTGACCATAACCTTGGGAGTATATAGTCCATGACCTGGATCTATAATACGAAATCGTCTTTAACCACTTTATTTATAAGGAGTGATCACGCAACGCCATATACAGGGTTTCGAATAACGACATTCATAATCACTTTATTCATAAGGAGTGATCACGCAACGCTATAACTAGGGATGGCAACGGGACGGGTTGGGGCGGGTTTTCATGATCCCGGCCCCAACCCAAAAATTCCCGAACCACCCCTAACCCGATCGGGTAATTTATGGGTATCCCCGCCCCTATGGGTATCGGATTTACCCGCCCCGCCCCCAATATTTTCACATATTAGTAAAGTATATTTTAGTTCCAATATTAGTGAACACAAATGATAAAAGTTCACAAAATAACTTTTACAACTTAACCAAAATCTACTATCTAATGTTGTATTTTAGTTATAAAAATGAAATTATAAGACTATTTGATGCATATAAGGGAGAAAATATAATTTCATATATACATAAAAGAATATATAAATATAGTTACACACACACACACACACACACACACACACACATGTATATTTATATATATAGGCTCCGCTTCTAGTCCGGACTCCGGACTTCCGGACTTTGTTCCCGATTTTTTTTTACGATCCGAACCGTCTATATACAGTTTTTGTGAAAAGCTGCTCGGATCAAGGTCTTCCTGGTATTTTGTTTTTATGATTTCTCGCGGAGATCCTTAAAAACACATTTTAAACACATTGGACAGTTCGGATTTTGCAAAAAAAAATTTAAAAACATTCAAAACACCAAAAATCCTCTAGTCAGGGATCTCGGACTGGAAAATTTGCCTACATGTCGGGGCGGGTAATCTCGGGGCGGGGTAACCATACCCCTGCCCTACCCTAACCTTAGCGGGTTTTTCAAAATCACCCCCCGCCACTACCTGTTCCCAAAAAAATAGAAGAAAACCCTACCCTATCGAGGCGGGGTAAGGCGGGTTCGGAGAGGGGTGGGTTGAATTGTCATCCCTAGCCATAACCTAGCTTCACCATTCACCACAACTCCTGGATCCTACTAGATAACCCTCCAGGTCCCATCACAACAATCTCAATTATTCCAATTTGTTCTTTAACTTAACATTGTCTATATTTTCTAAGCACGTAATACCAACCCATAAACCTATGTCAACAATCTCAAATAAATATGAATCACATTGCACTCATGAGTAATTGGAACAAACACATAACACATAAAAGTATCATTTATAATTATGAAAAACTTTAGGGTCCTAAATGTATTGTCCTTATCAGATTCACTGAGTTATATAAAAAAATGTAACCACACAATCAATCCATCTATATAATTTTTTATATAAAAAATAATTTATGGGTATTGTCTATGTTTGTTTCATCGATTGGGCTCCTAGTAAGCCTCAATAATGGTCATAACTAGTACTCCCACCGTCCATTTTTAAGTGATCCCTATCGGAATACGTGCAATTTCGAATTTCTAAAAAACATATTTTTTTATATAATTTTTTAATTTGGTATAAAAAATTTTAAAACATTCTACGGAAGTACATTTTTTAATATCCACAAAAATACACGTTTTCCAAAGGTATGACTTAAAAAGGGACGGAGGGTGTACATTATACTTTTTTTTTTTGAACGGCAAATTTTTTTTATTAATCTGAAACAAATTACAAAGATTAAAGGAATCCGAGAGAATGACATCACAGCGCAAGAAGGTATCCCAACTAGATTGGCCCCCCTCCAAGCGACAATCATATGCCTCTTTCCGAACTCAAAGGGAGATAACAACATTAACAAGAGGTCAACCAAAACAGCCACAACCTAAAAATGATGCAACATGCAACTTCAAAACAAAATTAACGACTAGCAATAATTCCAACCAAGTGAACACCAAATGCAGCATCTTGTCATCACCATCAGCAACAAGACAATATCGGCATCAATGGATAGCATCTGCTGCTATAATCGCAAGTTGCTGTAATCGCATAGAAAGTAATAGATTAGAGTAATCTGTTGGGATTCCACCCCGTGTGGGCCATTGGGCTTAGGCCCAGTTGGGAGGGGCTAGGGTTTATTTGATGTATTCTATATAACTCGGACTTGTCTTGTTTATTGGGTGTGACAAAAGAGAGCGAGGCAGAGAGTTAGAGAGAGATACACGAGTGACTTGGTGAGTTTCATTATTGTGAGATTGTGAGTGTGAGTGTGTAAACACAACAGACACGGATTTTTCTCCGGATTATAGTGAAACCCCCCCTCCCCGTGGAAGTAGGTCCGATTTGGCCGAACCACGTATATCTGTGTGTTGATTTCTTTTGATTTTACTGCTTCTGTTGCGTGTGGTGCGTTGTTGGAATCCTAACAACTGGTATCAGAGCTTTGGTTAAAGCACCGGAGAGCGCAGGGCAGTCGGATAATCACTCGGAGGCCTTTGGAGCACTGTTTGGAGTTCTGGTCGGATAAAATAATTGACGAAAATTATTTTTGATCAGTGGATAACGTGCAGCTCTCAGAGACGATCGCAACGGTGTAAGGGCGGTCAGATTTGGTCACCGGAGGACGGAGCACGAACAGTTTGAACAGAGGCGAACGGAGGCGAGTGGTGGTGTGTGTTGGGGCCGGACAAAAAGTGATCGGATTTGAAGTTTGAGACCACGGTTGTGTGGGGTTTTTCGAGACGATCACGGTGGTACCAACCTCGTCACCGGAAAGTTCTCCACGCGCTCGCACGCGCCGGTCGAAGTTCGGCGAGTGAGATCTACTCGCGCGGTGAGCCACACGCGCGGCGGCGGGGGTCAGAGACGCTAGGGCTGACGTCATCAGCTCTAGGGCTGGCGTAAGCGAGGTTCAGAAGGTTCAGTCAAGGGTCCAAAAGGGTCAAAAAGGTCAGGGTTCATGGTCAAAGGGATCAGAGGTCAGGTCAAAGGGGTCAAACCAGAGGTCAAAGGGTTCAGACGGGTTAAACCGGCGGTTCAGAGGATTGATCAGACCGGGTTCGGCCAGACCAGACCGGATTACGGTCCGGAAACAGACCAGGAGGCGTTTTGCGACCGGTTCAGTGGGTTTTAGACCGGTTCTTGACCGGTTCGGACCGGTTCCCGACTTTTCTCGACGTCCCGGATCCAATCCCGGGCTCGGTTTGCGGAGATTTGGTACGGATATTGACGGTACGCTTTATTTTACTGCTTTAAATCGTTCCGGGGAGTATCAGATCAAGTGTGGGAGTTTCTGGGGGTGTTTTATTTCAGATTATCTTGTTTGCTGAGATGTCAGAGATAAATATGAATGCTATGCTAGTATTGACGGCGACCAATTATGCGATTTGGAAGCCTAGAATGGAAGACATGCTCATTTTGAAAGAGCTTTATGAGCCCTTGGAACACGTAGGGGTCAAACCGACGGAGGTGAAAACCGAAGATTGGAAGAGTTTGAACAGGAAAGCAGTTGCTTTGATCCGCCAGTGTGTTGGACAGGAGGTTATTCATCATGTAGCACAGGAGACAGATGCTTATGCCTTGTGGACGAAATTGGAGGGGATGTATCAGTCGAAAACATCCCGGAATAAGGCGCTACTGATGAGGAGGCTTGTGAATTTGAAGCTCCGGGTTGGGGATTCGGTTGCCGGACATTCCAGTGAGTTTCAGAATTTGGTTAATCAGCTGTCTAATGTTGGGTTGAAGTTCGATGACGAGTTGCAGGCTTTGTTGTTGCTCAGTTCTCTACCGGATAATTGGGAGACACTGGTGGTTTCCCTGAGTAACTCTGCGCCGGAAGGGATGTTGACGATGGCTATGGTTAAGGATGCTATTTTCAACGAGGAGGCAAGGAGGAAGGAGATGGGGACTGAACAGGCTGACGATGCACGAGCACTGATTTCGGATGGTAACAGGGGCAGGAACCAAGGAAAGGGAAACGGAAGGAAGGGAGGCAGAAACCGTTCCAAGTCGAGGGGGCATAGTTTCACTTGCTATCATTGCCAGGAAGAGGGGCATATAAAGAGGAATTGTCCAAGGTTTAAGGCGGGGAAAGAGAGAATTCCACCAAAGGATACAGCAGCGACTCTTATAGATTCTGATGATGAGTTGGCATTGGCAGTGTTAGATGCTACGGATGCAGGGAAATCAGATTGGGTACTGGATTCGGGGTGCTCATATCATATCTGCAGGGATAGATCACAGTTTTGGGAGTACGAGGCATGCGATGGAGGTCTTGTCCGGATGGCTAACGGTTCTGCGAATAGGGTTGTTGGCAAGGGGACAGTGAAGGTTCGAGTGCCGAGTGGGAAGACTGTGAAGGTAGCGGGAGTAAGGCACGTGCCAGGAGTAAGGAAGAACTTGATATCTCTCGGGATGCTTGATGAGAGAGGATGTAGTTTTTCTGCTAATTCTGGAGTACTTCGAATTTCTATTGGAGAGCGGGAGATACTGCTGGGTAAGAAATTTGGAGGGCTGTACAGGCTTGCAGGTTCTGTCGTGACAGGAGGGGCTGCTGTTAGACATGGAGCAAGCGGTATAGGGAGATTATATGGGCAGGAGAAGCGCCATTTGCTGACACGTACACGGAGAGAGCAGGGTTGCTCAGGAGTTGTGCGGGATTCAGGCCTGAAGGAGAAGCAATGGGTGCGGGTTGTCCATGAGAAAGCCCAGAGGAAGGACACAGATATTTTGGGGGCCCCGACGAGGCCAAAAGGAGTTTCTTTCGCTCTTGATATGCTTGATGGTAGTGGTCTCTCCGGATTTGTCGACACGGGGGGAGGGACACTATCACCAAGGACGCCGAGCCAGTGAGTCTCGGCCGCACCCCAGTTGAGGGGGTGCGGGCACCAGTTGAGGGGGTGCAGACGCTTCTGTTGGTGAGCGAATAGATGGGCGCTTCTGTTGGTGAGCGCGAGCGCTTCTGTTGGTGGGCGCATACACTTCGGGTTTGAGGTGGATGAGTGGAGGCATTTTTTTTTGATTGGATGCGGTACTCGAGATTTTCTGATTGGCTGCGGAGTCTGGTTTTGCAAGGATACACTCTTTCGGGATTTGTGTACTCTGTTTGGTGGTGCATGGATGCTCGACTGGTTAGTGACACAGGCGCTTGCCAGAGTTAGCTGATTGGAGGAGGCGACATGCGGGTGTTGCAGACGACTTTGCCCACTCGGTGTGGAGGGGGTGATTGTTGGGATTCCACCCCGTGTGGGCCATTGGGCTTAGGCCCAGTTGGGAGGGGCTAGGGTTTATTTGATGTATTCTATATAACTCGGACTTGTCTTGTTTATTGGGTGTGACAAAAGAGAGCGAGGCAGAGAGTTAGAGAGAGATACACGAGTGACTTGGTGAGTTTCATTATTGTGAGATTGTGAGTGTGAGTGTGTAAACACAACAGACACGGATTTTTCTCCGGATTATAGTGAAACCCCCCCTCCCCGTGGAAGTAGGTCCGATTTGGCCGAACCACGTATATCTGTGTGTTGATTTCTTTTGATTTTACTGCTTCTGTTGCGTGTGGTGCGTTGTTGGAATCCTAACAACTGGTATCAGAGCTTTGGTTAAAGCACCGGAGAGCGCAGGGCAGTCGGATAATCACTCGGAGGCCTTTGGAGCACTGTTTGGAGTTCTGGTCGGATAAAATAATTGACGAAAATTATTTTTGATCAGTGGATAACGTGCAGCTCTCAGAGACGATCGCAACGGTGTAAGGGCGGTCAGATTTGGTCACCGGAGGACGGAGCACGAACAGTTTGAACAGAGGCGAACGGAGGCGAGTGGTGGTGTGTGTTGGGGCCGGACAAAAAGTGATCGGATTTGAAGTTTGAGACCACGGTTGTGTGGGGTTTTTCGAGACGATCACGGTGGTACCAACCTCGTCACCGGAAAGTTCTCCACGCGCTCGCACGCGCCGGTCGAAGTTCGGCGAGTGAGATCTACTCGCGCGGTGAGCCACACGCGCGGCGGCGGGGGTCAGAGACGCTAGGGCTGACGTCATCAGCTCTAGGGCTGGCGTAAGCGAGGTTCAGAAGGTTCAGTCAAGGGTCCCAAAGGGTCAAAAAGGTCAGGGTTCATGGTCAAAGGGATCAGAGGTCAGGTCAAAGGGGTCAAACCAGAGGTCAAAGGGTTCAGACGGGTTAAACCGGCGGTTCAGAGGATTGATCAGACCGGGTTCGGCCAGACCAGACCGGATTACGGTCCGGAAACAGACCAGGAGGCGTTTTGCGACCGGTTCAGTGGGTTTTAGACCGGTTCTTGACCGGTTCGGACCGGTTCCCGACTTTTCTCGACGTCCCGGATCCAATCCCGGGCTCGGTTTGCGGAGATTTGGTACGGATATTGACGGTACGCTTTATTTTACTGCTTTAAATCGTTCCGGGGAGTATCAGATCAAGTGTGGGAGTTTCTGGGGGTGTTTTATTTCAGATTATCTTGTTTGCTGAGATGTCAGAGATAAATATGAATGCTATGCTAGTATTGACGGCGACCAATTATGCGATTTGGAAGCCTAGAATGGAAGACATGCTCATTTTGAAAGAGCTTTATGAGCCCTTGGAACACGTAGGGGTCAAACCGACGGAGGTGAAAACCGAAGATTGGAAGAGTTTGAACAGGAAAGCAGTTGCTTTGATCCGCCAGTGTGTTGGACAGGAGGTTATTCATCATGTAGCACAGGAGACAGATGCTTATGCCTTGTGGACGAAATTGGAGGGGATGTATCAGTCGAAAACATCCCGGAATAAGGCGCTACTGATGAGGAGGCTTGTGAATTTGAAGCTCCGGGTTGGGGATTCGGTTGCCGGACATTCCAGTGAGTTTCAGAATTTGGTTAATCAGCTGTCTAATGTTGGGTTGAAGTTCGATGACGAGTTGCAGGCTTTGTTGTTGCTCAGTTCTCTACCGGATAATTGGGAGACACTGGTGGTTTCCCTGAGTAACTCTGCGCCGGAAGGGATGTTGACGATGGCTATGGTTAAGGATGCTATTTTCAACGAGGAGGCAAGGAGGAAGGAGATGGGGACTGAACAGGCTGACGATGCACGAGCACTGATTTCGGATGGTAACAGGGGCAGGAACCAAGGAAAGGGAAACGGAAGGAAGGGAGGCAGAAACCGTTCCAAGTCGAGGGGGCATAGTTTCACTTGCTATCATTGCCAGGAAGAGGGGCATATAAAGAGGAATTGTCCAAGGTTTAAGGCGGGGAAAGAGAGAATTCCACCAAAGGATACAGCAGCGACTCTTATAGATTCTGATGATGAGTTGGCATTGGCAGTGTTAGATGCTACGGATGCAGGGAAATCAGATTGGGTACTGGATTCGGGGTGCTCATATCATATCTGCAGGGTGTAGACACCCCAATTTTGAACCCGAGATACGCTCGTGCATCTCCGATGATGAAACGGATCAATCGCGACTACCTGGAACTGGTGAAAATGATTTGAGTTTGACCAAAACCAACCAAACACTACCCAAGCAATCAAAATGTGCCAAACTAACCCAAGCATTGTTGAACCAAGCCAAACCATCAATCTGCCATCCATAGCCTTGAGCGCTCAAGCCCATGTCTTTGAGCGCTCAAACCCCTGAGGAGCACCTTGAGCGCTCAAGTCCACAGCCTTGAGCGCTCAACCCCCGTCCAGTCAGCAACTTGCAGAGTATCTCATCATGAGATTTCCTGCATGGGAGCGTCTGTGGTTGATCTTATACGATCCCTATACGTATAATACACCCCACTAAGTCCTAAAATACGCCTGAAATGCTCTCAAATACATAAACCCACTTCTCTCTCTCTCCTTTCTTCCCTCCCACTCACTCTATAAAACCACCCATTGCCCCCTGGTTTGAGGGACGAATTCCACCACTCTTTACCTTCAGTTTCTAAACCAAAAAACCACTCCCCTCTCTCTCTCTCTTCAAAACCATCCTTCTACCATTAAAACCACCTACAATACCATCCACAAAACCCAGAAATTCGACCCTTGATCATCTGTCAACCACCTACATTGTCCAATTCGTACAGAATACAAGCCAAGAACATCCATAATCAACCTCTCAAAGTCCAGAATCAAGCTCAAGTCTCAAACATTTTCCAAAAGGTAGTAAAAACATGTGATGAACTCACTGTTTTGATCTTTCTGAGGAAGGCTAGTGAGTTTAAGCAAGTTCTCTATACTTGCATTGAACTCACAAAGGCCTGAAATTTGCTTAAAAACCTTTTTCAAATTTGCAGTTACAGCAGGTTTGAGCGCTCAAGCCTCTGGCCTTGAGCGCTCAAGCCCAGTTTTGAACAGGCCACTGTTTTGCTAACATCTGAACTTTCTTTTGGTTTGATCATTGTCTAGAAGTTAATTGTGTTCATGTAGCTTTCAAAACAGTTTATTTCCACAACAAAATTACATGCATGAATGTAAATTAACCATTTCATAGTGATTAAACATCAAAAAAACTTCAAATTTCTCATGTTTGATTGCAAAACAGTGGCTGTCTGTCATTTTGAAACTTTATTTTATGCTTTTGGTGGTCTTGAGGAAGTAGTAAAATCAGTTAAAAGGTTAAACAGTGGAAGGCCATGTTATGGCTTGAGCGCTCAAGGTCAGATCTTTGAGCGCTCAAGCTGTTCTTGGCCTATTTGCAGTTTTCCAGCAATTTGAGTGATGGCTTATGGTTTAATTCTTTGTTAAGTGTATATAGGTTGTCAGTATAGTGTTTGTGATTTGGATCCCTCTGTTTTGCAGAATTGGTTTGAGCGCTCAACCCATGAGCCTTGAGCGCTCAAGCTGGTTCTAAAGCAAGTTTGTTCTAAGCATTTTCTGGTGATTTTTGAAGAGAGGTGATGCTTGTGTGATCTTTCTGTGATGTATTTAAGTCTTAAAGCAACATCAAATATCAAAAACCAACAAGGAAAATGTTCGGGTGGAATGAGGGTTGAGCGCTCAAGTCACCACCCTTGAGCGCTCAACCCCCATTCTGGAATCCAGATTGCAAACAGTTTAATAAGTCTCATGTCCATGATTTTTTTTGGGTTATTGTACGATTTCTGTTGTAATTAATTTCTATGAATATTTGTAGTATCATGTTCATCATCCATGTAGATTGCACGCACAAGCATCCACAGTAAAATCGCATCTCTTGCATGTTTTGTTGCTATGTGGTTCCTATCCCCGATTCCCATTTATGTGAATAAATCAAATTTTAAACATTTCTAAAATCCCACAAAATGTTGAGTAGAGACCGGTTCACGGACCGGGCGAGAGGGGTGCCGTAAAACCCTTCCCCTCTCGTAACCAAACCCCCGAATCCGAGAAATCTGTGGTTCCGTTATGATCAGTAAAATCTCTTTCTGTGGGCAATGAGTCATATTTTTATCGGTTTCTCGGATTCGGACCTCAAATCCGGGTGGCGACTCTAACAAATCACAATCTTTTTCGAGCGATCTCGGTGGGCCGTCCACAAGCTGGCGACTCTGCTGGGGACATTGGTTAATATATATTTTATTTAATTACACTTGCGCAATTTTTGTTGCACTTGTGTAATTTTATTGAAATATGTGTTAATCAAAGTGGGTTTAATTCGAAAAATATTTTGTGGGATTTTTCAGATGTTTGGAATTTAATTTTTGCATTGCACTTGCATGGTTCTTAACCCCCGCTGGCGTGTTTTGGCAATCCTGCCCGGCTTGCCGGTGACAGGGAATCCCGAAATGCCCAGCAGCCCTCGACCGTGATAAATCACATTGTCACTATCGTTTTTTTTTAAAAACGGTAGGAGACAGTTTTGATTTTGAGTCCGGGGTACCCTTAGTGACCAAAACCGGCCTCTGCATATAGTTAACCATAGAACCCCACGTTTAGTAATCCACCCGTGCGTTAAGTTTACATGCTCCATCTTGTTACGTGCTATGTGTTACCGCTTTTTCTCGCCATGCCATGTTGCATTCATACATTTGCATTGTATATAGTCACTGCGAGCGTCGTTGGTATAGGTTTTCTGTGTACATATCCTATTTGGTTTTAATGCCTTTACAGTTAGTAGAAGGTTGCCTTGGCCCAATGATGAATCGTGCATTCTATATGCGCGTTGTTTCTGCGAGATAGCCTTTTAGGACGGCCGGACGTGGAAAAATTTGGATCATCGAATTCCTAAACAATGATCTAAACAGGTTTAAGGGACCTTGGCCCGAGGAGGGTCAATCGCCCTTAGGCATCTGATCTTAGATCATTGTCGGAAGTGGTATGGACCAGGATTTCCCAAATCCGACCATCCGATATCAAGGACTTATTACTCAAAAAGAAAACTTGAGGATTGAGGCAATCTTCCAAAATTGTCAATTTTTAGTCTAGGAGACTTAAAATCCACGGAGTTTGAGATACCTCCGGTGTTGGCCGTGCCCGAACGGCCACCGTGATTTGGACTAGCCTTAAGATCATTGGTATCTGGATTACAACATCCAAATTGCTTTGTCTCGGATGATCAAGAAAAGCGATTGGCTCTGATTCCAACAAAGTTTGGAGTTTAACCTGCCGAGTAATGGTCTACCCGGGGTGTTGGAAAATCTTCTGTGCAATGATCTTAAGTGAGATTCAGATCCGGTAGACTAACCCTAAGATTGTACATGTAGTCTAGGAGACTTAAAATCCACGGAGTTTGAGATACCTCCGGTGTTGGTCGTGCCCGAACGGCCACCCGTGTTTCGGACTAGCCTTAGAATTGATTGCAACTGGATGGCAACATCTCATTGCTTTGTCTCGGATGGTTAAGAAAAGTGCTACGGCGTCAACATCTAGGCTTAGTTTGAAACGCCGTACTCACCGAGTAATGACTTACCCGTGGTGTTGATACAATCTGCTGTGCAAACGATTCTAAGTGAGTTCCGAAACCGGTAGACTAATTCCTAAGGCTAGAAATAAGACTAACTCCGTGAGTTAAGTTGTGGCGAGACGATAGTGAGCATTCATGATTCATTCATTTTGTGCATAGTAGACACATCGAGTACACATCTGAGTCCGGTTTTTGCTTTATAATCAGTTCTTGAATCATTGGGCCTGCAAAGAGGAAGAAGACCTTACCTGTTTGGACTCGACCTCCTGGACAAAGATTGTCTAGATCTTTATCACCAAAGGCCGAGACAAGTATGGCAGAAGAACAGAGACAAAACCCCCCAAATGAGTTTGAGCAACTGAGAAAGGAAATGCATGATGAGAGGGTCCGAAATGACACCCGAATCGCTCAACTGATGGCAATTATGGTAAACATCCAGGGTCGACTTCCCCCACCGCAACAGCGGGTACATGATGATGAAGCTCGGGATCAGGAGATTCCCAATGATGAACATCCGGAACAGCCTCCTCCCCCTGAAAATCCTCAGCTGGCTGAAATGCTAGCAAAAATACTTAAGTTGGAAGAATCTGTGGCTAAAAGTGAAAAGCGAGCCATTACCGGCTTTGACATGAACAAACTCTGCATCTTCCCAGGTGCAAAGCTTCCTAAAAGGTTCAAGCATGTAGACTTCGAGAAGTTTGACGGGACTGGGGACCCGAGAGGACACATTCAGGCATATGTAAGCTCCCTCTCGTTACAAGAAGTTGATGAGCCTGCTATGGCACAGATGTTTCACGAAACTCTCACAGGGCCTGCACTCCAGTGGCTCTTATCCCTTGACATTTCAAAGAGACAAACTTGGGAAGAAATGGTGGCTGCTTTCATTAAGCAGTATGAGTATAATGTTCAACTCAAAGTCACCACTCGAGAGCTTGAGAGCATCAAGATGAAGGAAAGGGAATCTTTCGCAGATTTTGTGAAAAGATGGAGAGCGAAGGCTGCGCAGATGACCGATCGTCCCAGTGATAAGGACCAAATGCGCATCATAACCAAGAACCTACAACCTGATTTGGCTCAGTACATGGTCATGGCCCAAGCACATAATTTTGAAACCTACTTTGAGATGGGTCTGTCGATTGAAGAAGCTCTACAAAGCGGGATGCTAAAGAAAGGAGACTCATTCCCCAAACCAAAGCGAAACTACATTGGGAACACATCTTCCCTGTATGCGAACCCCAGTTACACAGCCGGTACCTCATCCAACACCATGAATCACCAATCCCATAAAGCCGAACCCATAAACGCCATTTTATCTCAACCAATCCAATCAATTCAACCACCACAAAATCAAAGAGGACGGCGAATCTTCACCCCTCTTCCCTTACCTTTACCTGTTGTTTTCGAACGGCTCGTACAACAGGGAAAAATCAAACCTCTTCAGCCAACTCCACCTCCACAAAATCCCCCGCCAACTTATAACCCTAACACCTTCTGTATATTTCACCAGACACCCGGTCACCCCACTGAAAGATGCCAGCGCCTGCGTCATGAGATTCAAGATCTCATTGACAACAAACAAATCCGAGATCCCACTGAAAAGCCCAATATCCTCACAAACCCTTTGCCAACCCACAAAAGGAATACTGACATAGGTCAAATTACCTTTAGCTCCACTCCAAAATCCACTCCGTTTGACCCAAGCCAGTTCATCCTACCCGAAACAGACCCCAAGCCTATTGTGCCAATACCTGTTGAGCACGAAGTATGCTTTCTAGACATCCACTTGGATCCTACTGTGTGGCAAGAATGGGGTGATTTGATAATGGCAATGGAAGCTCGGGAGTATGAGCAGATGGTGGCCAACAATGTGGCAAATGAAGAAGTTTGGCCGCATAATGAACAGCTTAATGAAGGACTTCCATTTGATGCAATGATTAACCTACTTTGGGATCCGATGTTTGAGGATCCACTGGATGGATTTGCGCTTCCCAATCTATTTGAACCATTGCCTATGCTACAAGATCAACAACCTGTGGAAGAAGGACAAGGACAAAACTGGCAAGAAGAGAATGGGGCACCTGATGGTGCACAAGAAGATGAATGGGACCCCACACCTAATGAATGGCAGCTCATGGATCCTAACGACCCTCTGGATGGATCCACACTTCCCATGTTCTTCGAAGAAGCATATTTTCCAATGCAACCATTATGGGAGGGTCGCCCTGATTTCTCCATGATGAGTGAGAACGCAATAAATCGAATGACGGAAGGAATAGAGTTCACACTTTATGATTACATAGTTGATGAAAACCTTCCGGTACCCCGAGTGCAAGTCCCGGAGGACTGCAACATCATGGTTTTAAATGGAGGCCTACCCGATGTTTGGGGGCAGCAAATGGAAGAAAACGTTGTAGCAAATATGTGGGCCAATCAGAACGAGGGCATAGCACCGTTGTGGGTCGGAAACAATGAGGTTTGGGCTGTTAACGAGGCTGCCATGGAAAATGGAGATGTTTGGAGTGAAGCGACTGTGGAAGGAATTACCAAAGGTTTGGAAGGAGCCAGTATTGCAAAGGGAAAGAGAAAGGCGGAAGGGGATCTTGTCGATTTCTACACGGACTACACTGATTTATGGGGAGATGACATCGACTCGGTTCTTCATCTTCTTCGGAGTGGTCGGTTTTATCAACCACCTCAGAGGTTCACTGGAAACACTTCTATCCCACCACCAAATACTACAAACCAGCTACCATTCAACCTAGCTCCACAAAACAACCCAGCTCCACAAAATAACCCAGCTCCACAAAACAACCCAGCTCCACAAAATAACCTAGCCACACCAAACAACCTTAGCGACCCAATCGCTAACCCAGCTGATTTCCAAAATCTCTTTAACCCAATAACCAACCAACCCCAAGCTACCTCTACTGCCAACAGTCGTGTTCCCCGTCCGAAGCCTCCGCCAACCAATGAAGAAAATCCCATTCAGAAACAACTTGAGAAAACTCCAGCCGCTCTTACCATTTGGGGATTGCTTATGAGCTCCAGTGAGCATCGTCAGAAACTCGCTCAAACATTATCCTGCATGGAAATTGCGCCTGATATCACCCCGGAAGCCATGATGGCCGCTATTGTCACCAAGCCTACCATTGCCACTAAGCCAACCAAACATGTTGTAACCTTTACCGAAGCTGACCTGCCGCTTGAGGGAACTGACCACAATAAGCCTTTGCATGTCACCATGAAGTGCATGGGGAAATGGATCCCGGTGGTGTTGATAGACAATGGGTCAGCACTCAATGTATGCCCTCTTCAAACAGCTTTGTGTTTGGGACTCAAACCAAAGGATTTCACACCATCTAGTCTCACTGTTCGGGCTTATGATAACACCCGTCGCAATGTGCTTGGGACTGTTGAAATGGAAATTGCTGCAGAGGGGTTTAAGTCAACAGTTGAGTTTCATGTGCTTGAGATCCCAGCTTCGTTCAATTTGTTGTTGGGACGTCCCTGGATGCATCGATCTGATATTATGGCAGTCCCATCTACCTTGCATCAAAAGGTTTTGCTCGGTTTGGAAAGTGGGACAGTTGCCCTTTACGGAGATACAGGTATTCGCCCTCATGCTGAAGACAATGCTCCTTTGTTAGAAATTATGCATGATGAGAATGATGTTCAGCTTGGGGGCTTTGCTTTCGATACGTCTGGTGGTGTGTTTACGCTTCGTATTGATGACGATTTTTCAATCAGCACCACAGCCCTCGAGATGATGAGAAGAATGTCTTATCTGCCAGGCACGGGCTTGGGACGAACTCACCAGGGGGTGGCTCAATTTCCAGAATTCCCTTCTCAGCGAGGCCGTTTCGGGTTGGGATACGAGCCTACACTGAAAGAGATGCAAAGAGGGAAGACCAATGGAACAAGTAGCAGTGCAAACCGTCGGATTCGCTTTGTTGGAGAAGGGTCGAATGCACCTTATCGCGGCCAGCCTGAGCCGTTTGTAAATGAAATAAGTGGAAAGGTACACCCTGGGTTCGAAATCTTTGCTAATGATGCTTGGGACAGCGAAGATGAACATGAAAAGGTCGAGAAATTGGTGAAAGACCTTAAAGCAGATTGGATGGAGGCTTTGGATGATGGGGTCTTGATGTCAATGTTCGATGAGGTCAGTCTAACAGGTAAGGATGAAGAAGAGCCAGCTGTGATGATGCTCAGACAGGAGGCCCTCGATGATCCCAGTGTGCTGATAGTGGATGCAGTCGGTGAATACAAGAATTGCACTTTCACTCCTGTTGTAAAATTTACCAATGCATTCACTAAGTTAGAGTTCGAGTCTGAGTCAGGGTTTAAATTTGGCTGTGAGTCGGAGTTTGTGCCTCTTGGCCCTCCACGTCGTCATTTCTATTTTGAGTTTGAGTCTGATGCCATGTACTGTGCCCCAGAGGGCTTTGCTAATGAAATAAACGGTGATTTCGCTTACTTTGCTGTTCCCGAAATAAATTGTGTTGACCCTGACAATGATGAGACTGAGTTCGAGGGAGAAATACCCAAAGAACTCAAGTCTCTAATCGAAAGGGAAAATGAAAGGCATGCTCAGCCAATAAAAGAAGAAGTTATTTCAGTTAAATTGAGGGATGAGGAGAATCCTCGCATGGTTCAAATCGGTTCCGGGCTATCTACTGAGGAACAAGAATTACTCGTCGATTTACTCAAAGAATTTGAAGATGTCTTTGCTTGGTCCCACGCAGATATGCCCGGAATCGATCCTGAAATTGTGCAACATCGAATTCCCCTGTATCCTGATGCAAAACCGGTAAAACAGAAATTGAGAAAAATCAGGCCAGATTGGGTTGAAAAAGTCAAAGAAGAAGTCACCAAGCAATTCAATGCCGGCTTTTTGATGGTAACTGAATATCCACAGTGGGTTGCAAATATTGTGCCGGTGCCCAAGAAAGATGGAAAAGTCAGGGTATGTGTAGATTTCAGGGATTTAAACAAAGCCAGTCCGAAAGATGATTTTCCCTTACCGCACATTGATGTATTGGTAGACAACACGGCAGGGCACGCGCTGCTATCATTTATGGATGGTTTTTCGGGATACAATCAGATTTTGATGGCACCAGAGGATCGGGAGAAAACGACCTTCACCACTGAATGGGGGACGTTCTGTTATCGGGTCATGCCGTTTGGATTAAAGAACGCAGGGTCGACTTATCAACGGGCTGCAACAACTTTGTTGCATGATATGATGCATAGAGAAGTTGAGGTATATGTGGATGACATGATTGTAAAAGCCAAGGAAAGGGAAGGACATCTTCCGGCGTTACGCAAGTTCTTTGAAAGGATACGGAAGTATCGGATGCGCCTCAATCCACAGAAGTGCACATTTGGAGTCACCGCAGGGAAAATGTTGGGGTTTATGATCACTACCCGAGGGATTGAAGTTGATCCAACGAAAATCAAGGCGATATTAGAAATGGAGCCACCAAAGACGGAAAAAGAGGTTCGGAGTTTTCTTGGGAAAATTCAGTTCATCAGCAGATTCATCGCCAAGTTGACTTCAACTTGCGAGCCGATGTTTCATTTGCTCAAGAAAGGAGTGCTGTTCAAGTGGGATGACAGGTGCCAAAAAGCCTTCGAATCAATTCGGCAGTATCTTCAAAGTCCCCCAGTATTGATGCCGCCGACACCTGGAAAGCCGCTGATTCTGTATTTATCAGTAACACAGTCTGCAATGGGTTGCATGTTGGCACAAGAAGGTGAAGCAGGTATCGAGAAGGCAGTGTATTATCTAAGTAAGAAAATGGTCGGAGCCGAAGAAAGATACACTTCTTTGGAGAAGACTTGTTGGGCTCTTGTATGGGCCTCTAAAAAGCTAAGGCATTACATGTTAGCTTATTCGGTGGTGTTGATTTCTCGAATGGACCCCCTCAAATATCTGTTCGAGAAACCGGCACTCACTGGAAAGTTGGCACGGTGGTTGCTCTTATTGGCCGAGTTTGAACTCAAGTATGTAACGCGAAAATCGGTGAAAGGCAGGGCTGTGGCAGAATTCTTGGCAGATCACCCAATCGAAGGGCCAGAAGATACAGAGTTCCAATTTCCCGATGAACACGTTATGACAGTAACAGAGGATGTTTGGAAATTGTACTTCGATGGAGCTGCAAATCAGAGAGGATTCGGGATCGGCATACTATTGGTCTCACCAGAAGGGCCGCACATTCCCCTATCTTTCAAATTGAATTTCGAAGTTACCAATAATCAAGCAGAATATGAAGCGTGCATTGTTGGAATGGAGGCTGCTTTCGAAATTGGGGTTAGGAAGTTGGAAGTGGTTGGAGATTCGAATCTGGTAGTTTCTCAAGCCAACGGTGATTGGAAAGTGCGAGAGGAAAAGTTGAAACCATACCACAAAGACCTCGATGACCTGATCCATCGATTCGAGCAAGTTACTTTTACACATATCCCGAGAATGAAAAACCAGTTTGCCGACGCTCTTGCTACCTTGGCATCCATGGTAGAATTGCCCGTGGGAGTGAGAATGAGACCAATTATGATTGAGCAAAGGAATAGGCCAGCATACGAGTATGTGATGAATGTTGGCGAAATTGACGATGGCCTGCCTTGGTACCATGATATCTGGAATTTGGTTGAGAAAGGAGAATATCCAGAAGGAGCAAACAAGAAAGACCGAATAGCATTACAAAGATTAGCTTCGCAATACATCCTCTGCGGTGGAAGGTTATACAAAAGGTCGTATTGTGGCATGCATAAGTTATGCATCTACGGTGATGACACGAAAAGGGTAATGGAGGAAATTCATGAAGGAATCTGCGGTCCTCACATGAGTGGATTAATGATGGCAAAGAAGATTCTGAGGCAGGGGTATTATTGGTCGACTTTGGAAACAGATTGCGTGCAGTATGTGCGGAGATGCCATAAGTGTCAGGTCCACGCTAACCTCATGCATGTGCCGCCATCTGAACTTCATACAATGGCGACGCCTTGGCCTTTCTCAGTATGGGGAATAGATGTGATTGGGAAAATCACGCCACCAGCATCGAACGGACACAAGTTTATATTAGTGGCAATTGATTATTTCACGAAGTGGGTAGAGTCGGCCTCTTACGCTACATTGACCGCAGTACAAGTGGCTCATTTCATTAAGCAAAACATCATCTACCGATACGGGGTTCCTAATGCCTTCGTGTCAGACAATGGTGTACATTTCAAAGGAAGAGCAGCAGAGGTGCTTGAGGAATTCAATGTTCAGGTTCACAAGTCAACAGTATACAGACCACAAACCAATGGGGCAGTAGAAGCAGCAAACAAGTCAATCAAGAACATTTTGGAGAAAACCATCGAGTCATCCAGGGATTGGCATGAGAAGCTGCCATTAGCATTATGGGGGTACCGCACTTCGATCCGAACTCCAACAGGGGCAACGCCCTATTCACTGGTTTACGGAATGGAAGCAGTACTTCCTATTGAGCTTGAAGTACCATCCCTAAGGGTGATGATAGAAAGTGAGATTAACGAAGCCGATTGGTTGAGCGACAGATTCGCAGAGCTAATGTTGTTTGATGAAAGGAGGTTGCGGGCATTGTATCACATTCAGGGATATCAGAGAAGAATTGCCCGCGCATTCAACAAAAAGGTGAAATCCAGGGATCTGATTGAAGGGGATATGGTGGTGAAGGAAATTCGGGCACCGATATTCGATCCGCGGGGAAAATTCAGGCCAAAATGGGCAGGACCATACATCATCAAGACTATCCTCGACGGTGGAGCAGCAGTGATCCTTGATTTGGATGGTAACGAGTTCAGCAATCTTGTCAACTTGGACCAACTCAAACGATATTACCCCTGAGAGATGCTCGTTGGGCGGAAAATCGCAAGGGCGAACCGACTCAAGCAAAAATTAGAGCAAGCCTGCTAGTCTGAAAACCCACACTGGGCAGTCTAGGCAAAATCTAAGGCGAAAATTTAAAAGAAGCTCGCTGGACCGAAAACCTGAAAAGGCGGCACCAGGCAAAACTTAGAGCACAAAAAGGAGAGTGATAATACTCGAGTGAACCTTTCCCTGAACTACGCCATGACCTGATTCCTTGAAAAGGGATACGTAGGCAACCCTATCTTGGGGGTTCGGTCTAAATCTGATGAGTTGGCCCGCAGTATTGTGATATTTGAAGAAGATAGCATATGGAACTAGATGAACCAAGAGGGGGAAACCCTTCATCATTCAATTTTATTCAAATCACTTCTTCGATTACATAAGCTGAGCATAAAAAAAAAAAAAAAAAAAAAAAAAAAAAAAAACACCATTTATTTTGGGAAACAGCCTAGTGGGTCAGAAAAGAAGTTGTGCTAATTTCTTCAGTGTATGGCCCTCATCTGCATCCTCATCCAATCTCTGTAGTGTCCATTCAAATGAATAGTTGGGTAGGGATCAGGAGCCCAAACAACCCTGTGCCTCCAAGAAGTACGATAGCGCTCAAGAACGGAATGTTTGAATACGGGAAGGCAGAAAGTAGCGGGAACTATATACTCCACTTCTTGGCGAATGCAGTATTGACGGAGAATACGCTGTGGAAAATAATATGCATAACCTTGCAGTCCCGCTAAAATCACCCATGTGTCTCCCATGTGATTGGCCGTCATATCTGGCAAGGGCAACCAATGGCACCTCCAAGTGATGTGATCCTCTTCCAATGATCTGAAGAAGTCAACCCATTCATCTTCATCAGGCTCGTCATGCACAAACGGCCTACTCACCCAAGTCCTGGGCTCGTAAACCCAATCACCTGCTGGCTCCCTCAAAAGCCCAACCTTGTCACACAGCCATATCTACAAAACCAAAAACACCCAAGTCAAAGTCAAAACCAAAGCCAAACAACCAAAAATTCCCCAAAATTCCCAAAAACCCAAAGCATCCAAACCAAATAAACCAAACCTGAAGCAAAAGTGGACTCCCAGCAAATGTATCTGTTCTCCCAGTTTTAACCGCATCCAAGCCCATGATTGTTTCAGCCAAAACCAAAGGAACTACATCCCGCCGCTGTTCGATCTGAGCAGCAACACCGACAATGGCAGAATTGGGATGGCCATCACTGGGGACCAACAAGTATAATGCCAAGAGGCACATGCAAAGTGCAAACATGCGCCTGTTCTGAACGGTAAAATCTAAAAGATCGCCTGTTGGGCTGTAATCCGCAAAAAGACGAAGGATGTTGAGAGTCTCGTTGCGAATCAAAAAGCGCGCGGCACCATTCCCAAGACCAAGCTTCCTGCTGAGAATGTTGGCGTAATTTTGACGGATGGGCGGTATGACGGGATCAGCAAAAGCATTGCCGCCAAGATATGCCTGAAATTCTTCGACGGTCGGGCAAAGTTCTTGCATGCCGAAGCGGAACACATGGAGCTCTGAATCCCAACAGCGGACGGCGGCACATAAGATGTCCTGGCGAATAGGAAAAGTGTGGAGGTGGCGAAGGGCATTAAGGCCAAGACCCCGAAAGTTGAACCAATCGATGTTTTCAAGGCTAGCAATCCAAGTGTTGATAATGGAAGGATCAAGGGAAGCCATGTTTGGGGCAATGAAGAGTTATTGAAGAATGTAATGAGAATTGATGTAGAAATGGTGTGTGAGAAAAGTTTGATCATGAATGGTATTTATAGGGGACTTATGAGGAACCTTACAAATTTGCCATGCAACATTGGAAATTAAAGATTACATTTTCAAGATGGTCAATTGCATGTTTTCAAAGTATTTGTGTTTGAAAATTTGAAAATGCATTGGAAATGTACGGCATTTGTGGGGAAAATGTGAAAAGACCTTGGGAAGGTGATATTCAAAGCTTGAAAGGTGTTGTAGCAGAGCAACAAGACATTTGGGACAGAGGAAACCATGCAAAAGAGTCCAAAAATGCATTGGGAAGCAATACCACAAACCAGCCCAGCACAGGCATTGAGCGCTCAAGGCCAGAGAGTTGAGCGCTCAACTTCCCCAGACCACCTTGAGCGCTCAAGGTGGTGAGCTTGAGCGCTCAAGCCCCATTGAGCGCTCAAGGCCTGCAGAAAATGCAGCAGATTGCAGCAGCTGCATTATTGCCCGTTTGATGCCTGAAACTTCTTCTAAGCTTCTTAAACCTCATTTAACACCCAAGTCAAGTCTCAATAAGCATTTATGACTTCACGGAACGTCCTGTGCCCCGAGTTATCAAGCCGATACGTGTACGGATACGAGATACAAGCTTAAAATGGCCATTCAAAATGTTCAAATCCATTTCCAAGCCTTGCTAGCCATATCCAATCATTGAAACACGTGTCGGAAGGCACTTTTGACTTGTCGGAACATTTCCCGGGGCAATTCTTCAAAGACTCAAGGTTTTGAGGTTCCGACGGCTCATTCAAGCAATGAAATAGCGGTCATCACTGTGTCAAAAATGGTTTTAAGAAGTTTTCTTGATGAATGGTCATGGTCCCAGGGGCATTTATGTCATTTTTGACTTGGTCAAGGTGGTAACATGGTAATTCAGTACATGCAAAGAGGCTCATGAAGCATCTTACTTTCAAATTTGCCTTATGAACATCAAATTCCGTTCTAAGGTCACTTGGTATAAATTGTTATTGATTGCTTGTACGCGGGAAGTGTGTCAAGTTATGCGTCATGTAAATACATCTTCCGGTTGTACATAAATTCAAATAATCATGTTTCGTCCAAATTCTCGAACATGTTAGCTTTTCTTAAAGGTTGAATTTTAAAACTTTATACTCGGATGTTTGAATTCAAGAGTTTGGTGGATAAATCGCGTACATTCTACAACAGGTTGTTTGTTTGTACAAATCAAAACAGCAAGTAATACAACGAACAATGAAAGTGCAAATCATGTGCATAAACTGAACTAAATCCATGCAAGGCAAAAACATCAAGTCTGTACAGGGCACACGACGCCCAATGTAGAAATCCACAACTGGGGCACGCAGGCCCAATCCATCTATCTACTGGGGCACGCAGGCCCGATCAAAAAGAAAAGATATAAAAGCAAAAACAAGACTCTAAGCTACTCTATATCTACTGTGTACTACTCCGCCTCATCCATCGTCTCGTCCGAGCTCTCAGTCTCGTCCCCCTGCCGCTGCTCCAGTCGCTCCTGCCGGGAAGAGGGATAGTTAGCGTCATCAACGCTGTCATCGCTCGAGCTCGTGGTCTCGACTATCCCTCCAGGTGCTACCTCCACCCTCTGACGGGTCGATCTCCGTGGCCTCACCTCCGCAGGCTTTGAACGCCCAAGCCGCACAGTCGTGTCTCCAGGACCGCCAGCTCCGTCATGTGTCCTCTTTCTGATCACGGGCGGCTGCATCATCAAGCAAACAAGGAAAGAATCAGTACATGGTATAGTCAAGGAATTGAAAGCACAAGGAAGGTAAATTGCATACCGGTGCGACTCTCAGTCGGGACGGACCAGGAGCAGCAGGAGGTACTGGCTCGCCCTCCCGGCGGATAGTAACCTCCTCTCCGGCTATGAGGCGGCGAATCAGGACGCGCAGTCCTCGGTTCTGCTCATACAAAGTCTGTACCGCCTCATGTGAAACCTGCAAGCACATCAAAATTTGAGTCATCAAGTACATTTGGGCAATCATAATTGAAGTTCACAAATTGAAAGAATGAAGTGTTTCTTACCGGTGCTGCGAGCCGCGAGAAGTCTGCTGGAGGCCTTGGGATGTCTATGTCCCCTATCTCACCCCCGGCAGAGGTGACACGCACCCACCACCTAGCTCCCGCTATCTCCTGAGATGAGGTACTAGTACCCTCACCTCTTGCCACCCCGCCAGCTGAGGCACGCGCCTTCGCGGCCTTCTCTCTCTCCATCCTCTCCATCCACTCTGCCGCTCTCAGGGGACCGGCCAGATACCTGCTCCGGTAGTCGATATAGCTCAAAGCAGGGCGCAGATACTGGCGTAAGTCCAGGTCAGGCGTCGTGTAGCGCTCAATCTCTGCCAGCGTATACCGGGACGTCATCAGCACCCGGGGAGGAAGGCGTCCTGGCACCTGTGGTTTATCGGCCCGTATCGACTGGCGCAGCACCCTGTCACCAAGGTACCAGAACCAGCCGTACTGGCACTCAAGTAGGACCCTCCCTCTCGTGAGCTCCCTGCTCCGAGCCAGGTAAGGCTCGTCAACGGCATCCCATACCTCCCAGCGAACCTGCAAGAGTTGTTAAGAGCATCAGTAATCGACTGTGAAATAAAACAAAAGCAAATTGAATACATGAGAAAGAGCTCGATATTTACCAGAGAAGCGGCGAGTCTGTCAAGTGAAGCACGGAGAACGTGGATGTTCCCCCGTGCTGTGCCGCCGTAGCGGAAGCCTTCACCCCAGCACAACGCCCGGGGGACGACGTTCGGGTCCTGGTGTCGTGTCTCAGGGGGGTGTAACCCCAACACCTCGTAAGCCCAGAGCTGCAATGAAAACAACGAATCCGTCAATCAGTGCGAATTTTGATAATCAAGTGCGAGTATTGAAATGCATGCAATTAAATTTGAAACTAAGAGTTTTGAGTTTACCTCCCAGACGCTCCACAGTCCTGAAATGCCTGTCCCTTTCCGCCTAGAGACAGCATTCATGAACGCGTAGCAGCTTCCCAACGCTGCCCCTCCCCAGTCATATCTCGCCGCCCTGGCGAAATCTCTCAAACCTCCGAGATAGGAGAGATGCACCCTGTTACGCCTGTTTGGGTACAGTGATGCCCCAAACAAGTATAACAGATAGCACCTCGCCTTCCGTGCTGCATCCTCTTCATCAGTCGGCTCGCCCAATCCCTTCGTCTTGAATTGGCCATATGTGGCCGTCTCTCCCTCCTTGTTGGGCACGAAGCCCAAGAACCACCTCAGCGCCGCATCATCCCTGCCAATCCCCGAGTCAAACGGGATCGGGTCTCCTCCAACCTGCAGCCCCGTGATCGCCGAGAAGTCCAGCGGTGTCATCGTCGCCTCTCCGAAGGTGAGATGGAAAGAACTCGTAGAGTCCCTCCACCTCTCGGCCAGTGCTGTCACCACAGCATGGTCGTGCTGTGTGCCCGTGAGAGTCGGGATGAACCTCCCAAACCCGGCCAGGTCCACCAAAGCCCTCACAGAGGCATGCAGCTGCTGGTATATCTCCCAACTTGAGCCCATGCCTCCATGAGCCTTCAAGCGCAAGTCATTCTGCACGCAATCAAACAGACAGTCAAGCAGTCAAATGTCAGTCCGATTTCTTATCCGAATCCAGTCATCAACAAGCAGTAATTCAATCATTCAATGCAAATCAGGAGTATTAATTGCTAAAGTGCGTGAAAACAATGAAGCAAGGAAGTAAAAGCAAGTGTACCGTCAGGCAGTCTGTCGAAAGGTGGACCTCGGGGTCCAGTAGCACCTCCTCTCCAAAGTACAACTCCCGTTGGGGAGTGTAAGCATCTGAAGCGGAAGGCACGAAGAGGTGCACCGGTGGAGCGTAAGTCGCCGCATCGAAAGCTGGTCTCCCCCTCCTCAACCACAGTCTAGCAGCCTGGACCACCGTCACCCTCCGTCCAGCTGCCCTCTCCTCCTCCTCAGCCTGTGTCCTCGCCTCCTCCGCCGCCTCCTCTGTCTCAAACTCCTCGCAAAAAGCTCTCGCCGCCTCATCCTCCGCGGCTGCCTCCCGTAGCATCGCCACCTCTCTCTCTCTGCTCTCGACTACAGCCTCCCTCGCTGCATCTAAGATCCCCGGGGCATCTGCTGCGGCCGCCATCACCACCTCCGGCGGCGCGTGCTCAAGATAGTCCTCCCGAGAAATCCCAACCGGCCCCTGATCTGCCGGTCTACTACTCTGACCACGAGTCAGTGACTCCCCACCAATCACCACCGCCTTCCCCCTATCTACTCCGCTAAGCTGCTGGCGAGGTCTCGGCTCTATCCTCCAGCGGTCAACCCTAGTCCTGGTGACCCCGCTAGTACCCTCCGCCCTATCTCCGCCATCGCCACCGCTCGTCCCCCTCTCCTCAACTGTATCCTCACTACCGTCGCTGTCCACGTCATGGACCTCCACCATCTCCATCCCCTCTCCCCTCTCCTCTACCCTCTCCGGTGCCGGGCCACCATCACCACCGTCACCACCACCGGCACCACCATCATCACCACCGTCACCACCACCGGCACCACTACCCTCACCACCACCACCACCATCATCACCACCACCATCACCGCCATTACCACCCTCACCGTCACCACCACTTAGACCACTCCCCCCACTGCCACCCTCTCTCTCCCTCTCTCCTTCTTCATTTCCAACCGCCTCCATGGCCGTGGATGGTGGCACAGCCTCTGATGGCCCCTCAACCGCCGGGCCAGGGCCTTGAGCGCTCAAGCTCGGCTGTGGCAAAACCACCGCACTACCACCGTTGCCTTCCCTCGACGTCGGCGAGTCCACCGGAAGCCGTGACTCATCGGGATTCTCCATGAAAACCGATCTAAGCGTGATTCGAACCTTAATTGAACAGAAATTGGACCGAGACCGTGCGGGAAAACCCTAGGAATTTGGGGTTTCCGATTTTGCAGAAAATTTGAGTGAGAAACGAATGGGTTTGGCTCGGAATCGCGAGAGGAGTATGGAGGTTTGATTTCGGAAGAGTTTTTGAACGTTGTGAAGTTTAATTGGTGTAAATCGGAGTTAAAACGGACGTTATGATTCTGAACCGTCGTCCCCGATCAGGGGTCTAAGCGCTCAAGCTGGACCTTTTGAGCGCTGGAGGGTCAACTTGTGAAGTTGAGCGCTCAAGGCTTTGGAGTTGAGCGCTCAGGGTAGGGTTGAGCGCTCAAGGGGGAGGACCCTGAGCGCTCAAACCCAATCCTGGCAGGATTCTTGGCTTCTTTTGTAAGCTTTGCAGGGGCATTTTGGGCATCCCTTATGATTTGTTAGTATACTTTGGACTTGTCGGTGCCAATCAACTGAACGCGTAATGATCCAAGGATCTAAAATCTCGGTAATTGGTCGCGCTAGACCGTGTTAATCAATCAAGATGTGTTGTGTATCATGCTTCGCGTTAGCGTATGCGCGAAGTATTTTGACTGCGGTCTGAGAGCTTTAGGCTCATTTAAATCATTTTCTGAGGGCCACGTGCTCGTTTAAATCATAGTTCACCAATCATGTTTTCGCGTTAGCGTATGCGCGAAGTGTTTTGACTGCGGTCTGAGGGCCATGTGCTCGTTTAAATCATAGTTCACCAATCATGTTTTCGCGTTAACGTATGCGCGAAGTGTTTTGACTATGGTCTGAGGGCCACGTGCTCGTTTACATCATCATTTTGAAAGCCACGTGCTCGTCTAAAATCATGTTTAGCAACCATGTTCCAAGTCAATCTCATTAATCATCTGAGTTTTTGTTGATCACCTAACTGTCATGCCGCTAAAACCATCATATTTATGTGTTCGGTTCAACAGCGTATCGATTGTCTCGTTGCTCAGTAGACAATCATCTTATCATTGGCTATCTTGTTGCTCAAGGGATAGCCCCATTAAAATTAGCCTCCTCGTTGTTCAGAGGGTAGCTACACAATCATAATCACAATCACAATCACAATCACAATCACAATCACAATCACAATCACAATCACAATCACCATTATTTGCTTCATTCGCTAAGGCGTTTCACGACCCAGGAAGGCTCGTTGATTCGCGTTGTATCATTTGTCCTGAGGGACCAAACTTTTTTTTTTTTTTTTTGATCAATCGTCCTGAGGGACAGGAGAACCCATTGCATTTGTTTGATGCCCCCAGGAACTACGCCGGTCTGATCCCTACAGTGGGGTACGTAGGCAGCCTGAATGGCACGACCGATTGATTTTTAATGTTTCCTTTTGGCAGTTTGAGATGTATTACGGATAAAGAGTTGGGTGTCTATATCTTGGACGTTACTCATACCAAATCAATGGTATCGAGTCTCATCCAAGAGGGGCAACTGTAGACACCCCAATTTTGAACCCGAGATACGCTCGTGCATCTCCGATGATGAAACGGATCAATCGCGACTACCTGGAACTGGTGAAAATGATTTGAGTTTGACCAAAACCAACCAAACACTACCCAAGCAATCAAAATGTGCCAAACTAACCCAAGCATTGTTGAACCAAGCCAAACCATCAATCTGCCATCCATAGCCTTGAGCGCTCAAGCCCATGTCTTTGAGCGCTCAAACCCCTGAGGAGCACCTTGAGCGCTCAAGTCCACAGCCTTGAGCGCTCAACCCCCGTCCAGTCAGCAACTTGCAGAGTATCTCATCATGAGATTTCCTGCATGGGAGCGTCTGTGGTTGATCTTATACGATCCCTATACGTATAATACACCCCACTAAGTCCTAAAATACGCCTGAAATGCTCTCAAATACATAAACCCACTTCTCTCTCTCTCCTTTCTTCCCTCCCACTCACTCTATAAAACCACCCATTGCCCCCTGGTTTGAGGGACGAATTCCACCACTCTTTACCTTCAGTTTCTAAACCAAAAAACCACTCCCCTCTCTCTCTCTCTTCAAAACCATCCTTCTACCATTAAAACCACCTACAATACCATCCACAAAACCCAGAAATTCGACCCTTGATCATCTGTCAACCACCTACATTGTCCAATTCGTACAGAATACAAGCCAAGAACATCCATAATCAACCTCTCAAAGTCCAGAATCAAGCTCAAGTCTCAAACATTTTCCAAAAGGTAGTAAAAACATGTGATGAACTCACTGTTTTGATCTTTCTGAGGAAGGCTAGTGAGTTTAAGCAAGTTCTCTATACTTGCATTGAACTCACAAAGGCCTGAAATTTGCTTAAAAACCTTTTTCAAATTTGCAGTTACAGCAGGTTTGAGCGCTCAAGCCTCTGGCCTTGAGCGCTCAAGCCCAGTTTTGAACAGGCCACTGTTTTGCTAACATCTGAACTTTCTTTTGGTTTGATCATTGTCTAGAAGTTAATTGTGTTCATGTAGCTTTCAAAACAGTTTATTTCCACAACAAAATTACATGCATGAATGTAAATTAACCATTTCATAGTGATTAAACATCAAAAAAACTTCAAATTTCTCATGTTTGATTGCAAAACAGTGGCTGTCTGTCATTTTGAAACTTTATTTTATGCTTTTGGTGGTCTTGAGGAAGTAGTAAAATCAGTTAAAAGGTTAAACAGTGGAAGGCCATGTTATGGCTTGAGCGCTCAAGGTCAGATCTTTGAGCGCTCAAGCTGTTCTTGGCCTATTTGCAGTTTTCCAGCAATTTGAGTGATGGCTTATGGTTTAATTCTTTGTTAAGTGTATATAGGTTGTCAGTATAGTGTTTGTGATTTGGATCCCTCTGTTTTGCAGAATTGGTTTGAGCGCTCAACCCATGAGCCTTGAGCGCTCAAGCTGGTTCTAAAGCAAGTTTGTTCTAAGCATTTTCTGGTGATTTTTGAAGAGAGGTGATGCTTGTGTGATCTTTCTGTGATGTATTTAAGTCTTAAAGCAACATCAAATATCAAAAACCAACAAGGAAAATGTTCGGGTGGAATGAGGGTTGAGCGCTCAAGTCACCACCCTTGAGCGCTCAACCCCCATTCTGGAATCCAGATTGCAAACAGTTTAATAAGTCTCATGTCCATGATTTTTTTTGGGTTATTGTACGATTTCTGTTGTAATTAATTTCTATGAATATTTGTAGTATCATGTTCATCATCCATGTAGATTGCACGCACAAGCATCCACAGTAAAATCGCATCTCTTGCATGTTTTGTTGCTATGTGGTTCCTATCCCCGATTCCCATTTATGTGAATAAATCAAATTTTAAACATTTCTAAAATCCCACAAAATGTTGAGTAGAGACCGGTTCACGGACCGGGCGAGAGGGGTGCCGTAAAACCCTTCCCCTCTCGTAACCAAACCCCCGAATCCGAGAAATCTGTGGTTCCGTTATGATCAGTAAAATCTCTTTCTGTGGGCAATGAGTCATATTTTTATCGGTTTCTCGGATTCGGACCTCAAATCCGGGTGGCGACTCTAACAAATCACAATCTTTTTCGAGCGATCTCGGTGGGCCGTCCACACAGGGATAGATCACAGTTTTGGGAGTACGAGGCATGCGATGGAGGTCTTGTCCGGATGGCTAACGGTTCTGCGAATAGGGTTGTTGGCAAGGGGACAGTGAAGGTTCGAGTGCCGAGTGGGAAGACTGTGAAGGTAGCGGGAGTAAGGCACGTGCCAGGAGTAAGGAAGAACTTGATATCTCTCGGGATGCTTGATGAGAGAGGTGGTAGTTTTTCTGCTAATTCTGGAGTACTTCGGATTTCTATTGGAGAGCGGGAGATACTGCTGGGTAAGAAATTTGGAGGGCTGTACAGGCTTGCAGGTTCTGTCGTGACAGGAGGGGCTGCTGTTAGACATGGAGCAAGCGGTATAGGGAGATTATATGGGCAGGAGAAGCGCCATTTGCTGACACGTACACGGAGAGAGCAGGGTTGCTCAGGAGTTGTGCGGGATTCAGGCCTGAAGGAGAAGCAATGGGTGCGGGTTGTCCATGAGAAAGCCCAGAGGAAGGACACAGATATTTTGGGGGCCCCGACGAGGCCAAAAGGAGTTTCTTTCGCTCTTGATATGCTTGATGGTAGTGGTCTCTCCGGATTTGTCGACACGGGGGGAGGGACACTATCACCAAGGACGCCGAGCCAGTGAGTCTCGGCCGCACCCCAGTTGAGGGGGTGCGGGCACCAGTTGAGGGGGTGCAGACGCTTCTGTTGGTGAGCGAATAGATGGGCGCTTCTGTTGGTGAGCGCGAGCGCTTCTGTTGGTGGGCGCATACACTTCGGGTTTGAGGTGGATGAGTGGAGGCATTTTTTTTTGATTGGATGCGGTACTCGAGATTTTCTGATTGGCTGCGGAGTCTGGTTTTGCAAGGATACACTCTTTCGGGATTTGTGTACTCTGTTTGGTGGTGCATGGATGCTCGACTGGTTAGTGACACAGGCGCTTGCCAGAGTTAGCTGATTGGAGGAGGCGACATGCGGGTGTTGCAGACGACTTTGCCCACTCGGTGTGGAGGGGGTGATTGTTGGGATTCCACCCCGTGTGGGCCATTGGGCTTAGGCCCAGTTGGGAGGGGCTAGGGTTTATTTGATGTATTCTATATAACTCGGACTTGTCTTGTTTATTGGGTGTGACAAAAGAGAGCGAGGCAGAGAGTTAGAGAGAGATACACGAGTGACTTGGTGAGTTTCATTATTGTGAGATTGTGAGTGTGAGTGTGTAAACACAACAGACACGGATTTTTCTCCGGATTATAGTGAAACCCCCCCTCCCCGTGGAAGTAGGTCCGATTTGGCCGAACCATGTATATCTGTGTGTTGATTTCTTTTGATTTTACTGCTTCTGTTGCGTGTGGTGCGTTGTTGGAATCCTAACATAATCTACCTTTGATTTGGAGTTTGGGGTTGAAAATTGGAAGTTGGTGGATTTGGCCCAAGGAAGAAGATGACACCAAGTGAGCTTGAGGGAGCTTGTTAATGGCGATTTGAGTGCGATTACAGCAGCTTGGGACTTCTAAAAGATGAATGCTCACAAGATTTGAAGTGCTCACGCAGTTTATTAAGGTGTACAAGGAAACCCACTTGATACATGGAGCTTTCTCTAACTAGCTATGGAGTTCGCTCCTCCTCTCTTACTGCATTCTCTCTCTCTCTCAATGTGCTCTGAAAAATCATAATGATGGAGTGTGTAGGGAGCACAAAATTGAATGGTACATAGAATAGAGTGGTGTTTTATGCATGGAACATCCATTGGCCGCTGGACACGTGGTGGTGGAGTGTATAAGTGATCAAGAGAAGGAGCGGAGGATGAAAGAGGGTGGCCGAAACGGCAGCTAAAGGGGCTGCATTTCTGCTGAAAGTTCAGGCCTAAGGTTAGCTAGCTATGAGAGCCAAATGGTGGTTTTGCATGGTTGATGGTTTTGGACCATGGTTTTGGAGAAACAATGAGAAATGGGGTTATGAAATTCTAAGATTAGGAGATATTTGGTTAGAGGATTTGTAATCATAGTCATGTCACATAATTGTGAAGTCAAAATTAAGAAGTCGACTAATGGTCTAATCATGATTATTAAATAATTAGTCTGAATAAGAAATTAGCATGTTAAATCAAGTAATTAAAAATAACATTTCAATTTTTTATGAAATTAAAAATTCGGAATGTTACATTATCAATGTCCAAGAGCTGATTTTTTGTTCAAACGAGGGCTGAATTGAAATTTTCTACAGCTGTGTATATGTAATTTTGGATATTTTGTCCTAATACCCTATATATTATTTTTTATATCTTGCCCCAAATAATATGAAATAATTACAACATTGCCCAAATGATTCCACCGGATCATCTATGATCTTTTCCTTCTTTAGTAGTCCTTTCACTTTTTAAGTCTCTCTCTCATGTAAAAAGATGAGGGACAACCACACCATATTATTTTCCTTTCACATGCACCCGCTACTTTAATTCTGCTCTATTTCCCTCTCCCTCTTTGGGTAAAAAAAGAAAAGGAAAATTATTGAGCAAACCATGCTTCTCTGTACCAGTTGCGACCGCTATAGTGGAGAGAGCGTTCTGTCATGAAGATTGTGAAATCGACTTCGTAACCAAATGGTTGACCAGTGGATGCAAGATAGTTTGGTTGTGCACATTGAGCGACAGATTTTTTTACAGCATTACAAATGAGGCTACCATGAATCGGCTTCAAAATATGTAAAATCGTCGGGGCGAGTTGTAAATGAAATGGTATTTTATGGTTGATATACCACTTTTTGCTTATATATATTGAATAGATCTTTTTTGGTTTAGTATTATATTGGATATACTGTAGATATTTGACCCCTGATAGTAAATTATGCGTCCGCCCTTGAAACTGTTAGTTATTTTGGTTTGGCATTTTTCGGGGTTGTTCAAAACACACCCTGATACAATCGATTTTCTATTTCTTTGCATTGTAATGGGTAGATTGAATAGGGGCTAGTTTCTCTCGTGATGCTCTTTCCTTTGCCATTGGCTTTTTGACCCTGTGAAGCCACTAGAATTCAACAAAGGTAAAATCATCACGGCATTTCATACCTACATTTTTATATATTCATCTTTTATTAATCATGTTTTAAAACGCTTTAACTTGGTGAACAGAAAAAAATAATAGGGAATTATTTTCTTGATGCCCTCATCATGCATAATTTACGGAATTTCCGGTTCTCAATCTTTTGGTTTCTTAAATACACTTTATGAATTTTCGTTTCTTTTTTAATTAATTGACACTCTTCTATAAATGACAAAGACTCAAACCACTTCTACTACAAATTCCTTCTTCCAACACTGTCCAACCATTATATAGCATAAAGTACTCCAGTCAAACTTTATTATGTCCTTCATATTTACATCTTTTTCCATCAAAATTTTATTTACCTACCGAATACAAAACTACACATAACAAATAATGGCGGGATCTATAGCATTATTCTTTTTGGAGAATATCACATTGATCCACATGTTCCTGGAGTACTAGATCATTTCCTCAATGCAAGTTGCCAATTTGCATATTGATTACCAGAAACGTGGTCTTTGGAAAACTTGGTAATCGACTAATATGATTGGATTTGGTTTCATTCAGCTTCTTCCTTAATTGGCTGTCAATTTTTTGGGTTGTTTTTTCATATAAATATATCTCTTATTCCTTTTGGTAGCAAAATAATCTCTACACTTTTGCACACATAAAAACAGACAACTTTTGAGGGCTAGGGTTTTTCTTGTTTTGTATGAGTTGACAATCAAATCAACTTATATAGAGCGTTTTGTGACAATCTTAATTCAACATTCTTGCATCTTGCATTCATCAGAGTTTTTATTGTCCTGTTCATTCTGCACTACATTCATCATTCATCTGGTGATCCGTTGGTACCTTATTATTGTTGGCCTGATTGACGAGGAGTCTATTTGGAGCTGGTTGATTCCGAAGATCGAACTTGAGGTTCGTGGCAAGCTATTGAATTAGAAAGAAGCTCGAGGAGCCTCGTGAGTTGGCGAGAATAGGTAAAGCTTAAGGGTGGGGCTTGAGATAATTTGTTTTGCATTGTAACTCTCTTTTTGATTAATAGAAAATAGTAGTCTAGGCCGTTTTGTCTTAGGGCTATTCGGACCCTAAGGTTTTCCACGTATATCGCTTGTCTTGTCTCCTGATTTATTTGTTGGTGTTTTAGTATTTGTTTTAGTTGTTTAATCTCTTTAAAATATCAAAGAAAAGCTTATTTTAAAAAAAGGTTACATTTTTATATATAGTCCTATTCACCCCCTCTAGGACGATAAGCTTCCGCATAATTTCAGAAACCAAACCCTACAATCAGAACCGATGTTATCATTGAAGTGGAAGTCGCACAAAACAGGGTAACATCCACCCGAAAATGTGTGTCTTGCACTCGAAGTTTGAACAATCTATAAACTGCCTGCAACTTGTTTAGAACCATAGTGTGGGCTGGGTGTGAATGAAGTTTTCCCCTTTAGACTATGCTGCATGACTTCCTTTTTTCAAGCCCGTGAAATGCTGAAAACCATCTTTCTCATTGCACGCCACACTCTCCTTTCTTGTACGAACTTGGACAAACTTCCAAGCTAGGCTTCTTCACCACAAACTGTTTGATTTCCTCTCACGGGAAACCCTTCGAAAAGGAAACTGTTGGTTCCCATTTCATCTGCCAAACAAATGCCCACCACCTATCTTCACACCTCCTATTATATCTTTCTTTATTTCTCTTCTCGTGATCCTCCAATTATGTCTTCATATCACACTACAAAAGCTTACATGCTTACAAAGAAAAAGAAGAATATAAAACAAAAAGAAGGCCTAATGAACCAAGATAAACTAGAAGCAAAAATGGAAAATAGAGCAACTTCTTCGAATAGTACTCTCGATACTCATTTTGTCGACATCCATGAAGTTTACCCAGAAGAAGAAGAAGGGGAGGAGGAGGAAGAAAAAGGGACTCGAGCAATTAAAATGGCCGAAATAGCTGAGAAGCGCTTGACCAGGATGACTAAGACCCGCGAAGCCAAGAGACAACACAGAAGCACTACTTTCAGCAGGCAAGTCTCATTAGAGACGGGCTTTTCGGTGCTTAACAAAGAATCCAAATCTAAAGATGATCAGAAAAAAATGCTTTCACGAGGTGGAAATAGCTTTGGAGGGTTCGGTTCTGTTCACAGAGGTGGTGTTGAAGGGAGGAGGGGGGATTTCAGCATTTTTAAGACGAAATCGGGTCTCCGTAAGCAGAACTCTTTGTTGCCTGTGCATATGGAGAGTCCTGAAATTGGTGGACAGAGAAATGATGGGTTTGGTTTGGGATTTGGAGGGGCTGAGGATGAGTCTGTCAATAGAAGTGTCCCTGCTGGAAGATACTTTGCTGCTCTTAGAGGAGCTGAATTAGACCAAGTCAAGGTAATTCAAATAAAATTTACATATTTGCTTAAGTTTTATACTTCCAAAGGTTGAGATTTTTTTTTTGGAACTGTTTCGTTTATAAAGCACCAAACCCAAAAGAGCAAGGGGAAAGACTACGATGGGTGGTGGGGCATTCCGAGAATTGAACTCGGGACCTCTCGCAAATCTAATTTTGACTTCACAAATATGTGACATGACTATGACTACAAACCCTCTAACCAAACATCTCCTAACCTTAGAATTTTTCCCATGGTTTCTCCAAAACCATGGTACAAAACCATCAACCATGCCAAAACCACCATTACGTTCTCATAGCTAGCCAACCTTAGGCCTGAACTTTCAGCAGAAATGCAGCCCCTTTAGCTGCCGTTTCATGAGAAAAACTTGGGTGCAAACGGCAGCCCCTTTAGCTGCCGTTACACAATTTTTTAGTTTTTTCTTCTATTAGAGTGTTATATGTCTAGAAAGCATTTATATTTGGGGCCATAATGTACTGATTATAAACTAAATAGGCTTAAGTTTCCCGTATGCATGCAGCTGGAGTGCTGGACATAACATTAGGTACTGTGAAGTGAGGACTAACACATCACGCTGATATGGTGCTTTTTCAATCAAATAAGGGCGGCCATAATTGTGTAAAATTTGCTAAGGTTGACCCAATCGTCATTTCCTACAAGCCCTCAAGCCAATATTAAATAGTTATGGCAAGTGGAGTAGTGGCAGACACTATGCACTCTCATGTACTTGACGGGGGTTCAAACCTCTCTAACTACAACTAATACTATTGATTTTTGCGGAGCAAAAAGGAAGACGTATTCATGCATGTCAAGAAACTTAATTTCCATGAGAATGAATTACAATTTCTCAACTACAAAAACTGATGAAGTGTTGAAAACACTGTATTCATTCGAGATTCTAAATACAAGTTGAAACACATATGTAGTGTTGACAACATTATAATCATTCAGACGAAGCACACATAACGAATGATGCATTCTGAATGGGGGAGAAGCACACATAACGAATGATGCATTCTGAATGGGGGAGGGGTCTGTGGTGTGCATAAGCTAGCATGTTTGTTTAGCAACTATTATCGGGCTCATCTGTAGTCCAACTATTTGATTTAAATTGTTCATCTTTTTCTGTTTCTCTTTTGGTAGATGACTGAAAAAAAATTCAGGTGGATTAGACATTTTGGTCAAGTGATTGGAGAATTTTTATTTTACAGGAATATTTTAGTAATCATTCCTAGCTATTTCTTTTCTTAAACAAATATGTTCTGATCAAATAATTAACCAGTTCAAATCAAATAATTAACCAGACCATGGATGGATCTAGTATTGTGTATGTAGTCTGTACGCATAATACAGGTCCTTCCTCACTCAGGTTTGAATGGGCCCATTCTCATTGTATTCATAATGATGTTCCGATTACATTCTGCTCACTCCGCTAAGTGATCATGGGTTCAATGGATAAGTATTTGAAATTCCTTGTTCAATGCTTGACTTCAAGTTTTCAAATTCGTTCGGTGAGGCATATTCTTTCACAGCCCCGACATAGATGCGGTTGAGTCGTGGTGCAAAAACAAAACTATAACTTGAGCTCACAATGTTATTGCAGGACTATGAAGACATCCTCCTCCCAAAGGACGAGCCATGGCCCTTCCTCCTCCGCTTCCCGATCGGCTGTTTTGGCATCTGCTTAGGACTCAGCAGCCAATCCATCCTCTGGCTTTCGCTCTCCACAAACCCATCCACCAAATTCCTCCACATTCCCCCTCACATCAACCTCTCCCTCTGGCTACTAGCCCTCCTAGTCCTCCTCTTGGTCTCCACCACCTACCTCTTAAAATGCCTCTTCTACTTTGAAGCTGTCAAACGCGAATACTTCCACCCGGTCCGTGTCAACTTCTTCTTCGCCCCTTGGATCGTTTGCATGTTCCTAGCCATTGGGGCACCCCTGAAAATCTGTCCCTCTTCCCTCCACCCTGCTGTCTGGTGTGTTCTCATGGCACCCATTTTCATCCTCGAGCTTAAGATATACGGGCAGTGGCTCTCTGGTGGGAAGAGAAGGTTGTGTAAGGTGGCAAACCCATCTTCGCACTTGTCCGTGGTTGGGAACTTTGTCGGGGCGATTTTGGCCGTGAAGGTGGGGTGGTTGGAGCCGGCCAAGTTTCTGTGGGCGGTCGGGTTTGCGCATTACCTTGTGGTGTTTGTGACACTGTATCAGAGGTTGCCGACGAGCGAGGCGCTGCCGAAGGAGTTGCACCCAGTTTATTCAATGTTTATCGCGGCTCCATCGGCAGCGAGTGTGGCTTGGGAGAGGATTTATGGAGAGTTTGATGGGTTGTCGAGGACTTGCTATTTTATTGCTTTGTTTTTGTATATTTCTCTGGTTGTGAGGATCAAATTCTTCACGGGTTTCAGGTATGCTCTGCTCTGCGCGATTTCATTTAGAGTAACAAAATCATATTGCACAGATTTGGATTTAACTCTCGTACACAGAAGAAAGTATTTTATGACACGGTGACACCACATGACATATTAACATGTATCACTTTCCATTCATGTTCACCCACGTGTGTGCCCAAAGCAGGCCTAAAGCTGAGCTGGCAGTGTTGACTGTTGAGTGGTCGGCTAGCTCAGCTTCAAGATTTGCTTCGGACACACGCGATTGAACACCGATGGATTGATGACAAGGATTTAAATATCCGCCACTACGTAGTGTATCAGCAGCTACATAGCAGTCTTTCGGCCCTCCGATACCACTACACCCCGCTATACTGGCACTATCCAAAATTCACACCCGTATTGGCCTATTCCAGCTACATATCAGTTTTTATACGATTTTTGGCCCACTACATGGCCGCTACACAACCGCTACGGCTTGTTCAGGTGCTTTGGGGCCAAAAAATTTTTAAAAAAAATTCACTGTCGCGACACCCAACTCCTGCTACATATCTTTTGAAACTCTCACTACAGCCACTCAGTCTGCTACCGCTACTTAAAACCTTGATCGATGATGTATAATCTCGAAAAAGAGCTGCATACCAGCATGATAAGAAACTACACCAGTTCACTTATTTCAACATGCTTCATCCATTCTGACAGGTTTTCAGTGGCATGGTGGGCTTACACCTTTCCTATGACCACAGCTTCATTAGCAACCATCACGTACGCAGAGCACGTACCTTCAGTGATAACCAAGGGCCTCGCTCTGACTCTCTCGTTCATGTCATCGACAATGGTGTGCGTACTGCTAGTCTCCACCCTCCTCCACGCCTTTGTGTGGCACTCCTTGTTTCCGAATGACCTCGCCATCGCCATAACGAAGAGGAGGCACGGGAAGGAACCGAAGAAGCCCATCAAAAGAGCGTACGATATAAGGCGCTGGACTAAGTCTCCTCTCTCCCTTGTTTCATCCTTAACCAAACATAGTTCCGGGAACAAGGAGTCTGATGGGCAAAAAGAAGCTGAAGATTGAACTTCGGAAATCTAATCTTAGGAGGATTGAACAGTCATATTCTTCATATCCATACAAATTGTGCTTGTAGTGAAAGTGGAAGTAAGCTTCTATATTGACGTATAACCAGAATAATCTACAGCTTATTCAGTTATTTGAAGGGGAAAAAGAAAAACAGTAATGCTAAAAGGCCTGTTTGACATAGTATAAATTACCTTCCTTTCAGTAAAAGCACCAAATGGGTGGTGCATCAAATAGGTTGGTGCAGAGATTTTTGCACAGTGGGGACGGGCTGTGGAGAAGGGACACGGCTATATAATTGGATGATATATATATTTTTCATTGTAATTATAGGATTTTTTCAAATTTGTAGCGGGTGCGACAGCCCCTACTAGCCCCCGCCTCCATCCTTGGGGCAACTGATTATCCACAAGTTTGAATTTTATACTCCTTCCGTCCCAAATTTCTTGTCCACTTGCACAATTTACGACACCTTAAAAAATTGCGTATATTTTCAAATGGATAATATTATATATGTTCAATATAGATCTCGTTTGATAGTTCTCGATGAGTTCTATTAAACAAAGTTTTCAAAATTGTAAATGACATTATAGATTGAAAGACATAAGTAATTGAAAATTGGTACGCATGCATATAAATAAATAAGAAATTCCGACTAGTTTGGGACAGTCCAAATGCCGCCATCAACTGGACAATGAATGGGCGAAAATTGCTAATAGTCTCTCCACAAATAGAGACTAATCCTACCTGCAAAATAAATTCATGGCTGAGATTTGAACTATTTGGTTGAATCCATCGCAAATTAAGGTGGTCCATGAACATTTTGACTATAAATAAGATAGTAAGACCTGATTTTCACCTACTAGCATGCCACGTGCTACTGGCCAGATCTACTAAATAAATATGCGATTTTAAATTATGCATGCAACTTAAAAAGATTTGGACTTAGCAAGTTTGTTCACCCTCGTGAAGATATGCTTATTTTGAATTCCACGTTAATGATCAAAATCGTTTATTTTATTCATGTTCAGTTGTTAGGAGACCATGAAAAATTTGAGATTAATTGAATATCCGTATTTTTTTTATCTAAAAGTTTAATATTATTTTTTTTTGTCGAGAATTTTAAAGAAAATAGATAAACTTCAAGACGAAGCACTTACTTATATCCAAAAAAGCTGAATTTTTGCAAGGTCACCTACCAAATGAATCTCGACAAAATGAACGGTTTCAATTATCAAAGTGAGACACACAATGAGTATACCCTTGCGGAGGGTGATCTCACTATCAATCGTTGGGTTGAGGCCTGAGGCTCCTAGAAGTCCGGCAAGACCAGACAAATGGCCCAAACGAAAATTGTGGGGCAGCTTGCGTCTTTATGGGCTAACCTTTGGAATGTACCACAGAAACCCATCGCGATGGCCCAACAACGTATACTCACCTTAGCAAAAACTTCGGGGGTGTTCCACTAAGGGTATTTTTAGAATAAAATGGCTTTTTCCGGGTTTTTTTTTTGTGTGATGTGTTATGAGAGAATAATCTGTCTTGGTTTTTGAAAAAAACTATTTTTTATTAGTGTAATACCCCCTACTGGTAAGCTGCCCAAAATAAGTCACTTGGCTTCTTTAATTATTGTTTTTATTAAAAAAAAATGCAGCTTTTAATTTTGCGTCAAACTTTTGTGGATTATTGATTCGTCTCGGTGAGAGGAATCGAAAAAGTAAAAAATTATAACTTCTTACTCTTTTTTTTTTTTTAAATATCGAAGTTTTAGCACTTTTAGTATACTAGATCTACTTGTAACACAATGTGAGGATATGCACCAACTAAGAGCATCACTAGTGGTATACTCAAATACAAAAATTCTTAAAGATGAGTATTTTGATACACAAAAGATACTCACAATGGTATTTGGATAAATACTCAAAATTAACAACATTTGTTACAAATACTCAATTTTTGACATTTGGATACTCAAAACTACCAATCTTTCTCAATAACTAAACCTCAATAACCAAATTTTGGGGACCACACCCTATCAAAAAGTAACAACATTCTCTCTCCATTTTTCAAATACTTAATTCAAAACTCAATTTTTTTGCACTTTCTCTCAAAAATTGAAATTATCGATTTTTAATCTTTACCAAAATATGTTCAAGATTGATCTCATTTTAAACGTATTGTGAATATCTTTTAAATTGTACTAATATTATAAAAAAAAATATATGTACAAATTTAAAGTTGTGTCCATTTTATGAATAAAAATACAGTGAATAGTATTTTTTTCAATTATGGACACAAATGAACCATTGTAGAAGGGTAGATACTCAAACTTATAAACCCATTAAATGAATACTCAAAATGTGATGTGGCAATATTTGAATATCCATATTTGAGTATACCACTAGTGATTGCTGGAGGTGACAGAAGTGAGACATAGTTATCGCAAAGGAAATGCATATGCGGACCATTAGGCTAGTTTGGGCTTCCATAAAGATTTCGGTTCCCATCATACGTGTATTTTGATATTTTTAACTAATTTTAGTCGTTTCTACTTTCACCAACAAAATTAAGAAGTACGAATAATTCTCTAAATTTATTGGGAACTTTCTGAACCTTACGTTATGGTTTGTATCATACATAGGACGTGGTAGCGATGCACCAGAAGCAACAAATAGCTTCTGAGAATCCCCACACACAAAACAAAAATGACAACGTTGACGATAATTCCCTTTGGAGCTATCCCACATTTTGTCCCTCCCTTTGAGTTGAGGGAGACAATTCCAGCCAAACACACCCTAATAACTTGTCAAAAGTTCAGACCCACAACGAGCTGTCTTATTATTAGTTAATTTGGTGGTGTCATAACATACGCAACGTCCAACTTTGCATGATTTCAAGCCTCAAACGTTCACATCCACCACATTTTTGGAAGTGCTATCTTCTTTGTACACGGCCATGCTTTCTTCACACTGCCATGATTTTCGAACCCAATCCTCAAAACATGAAGCAGACTTTGCACTATTCTCCTCTTGTTTCTTTAACACCAAACAATATCTATTTAAATAATAGGATATATATCACTTCACATGACTGGCCGGTAGTACCAATATAATAAATCACTTTCTCTTAGGACTAATTAAGAGGTGTATGTATATATGCAGACGGGTCTGAGCTAAAGTTTGAGTTGCGGCCACTTTAGGCCTCTGGAAATTTGCAAATTTTAAGACACCCTCATACCTTGGTACCCCTTATAATATTCCAACAAAAAAGAGACTCCACTTTTGAGAAACAAGTAATGGAAAAAAGGTCTTGATGACGTTAGCATTTCCCATGGAAAAATTAGGAAATTCAGAGTAATACAAATGTTCACGTGAAGCGAGTGTTATCGATCTTTACAAGAAACGCATATTAATATCCCATTCCTAGTATTATTGGTTTCTTAATACCAACTCAAGAAAACCTTCATCCATATTTATCTGTTACATAAGTTTGTTCCATCTTTAACTAGCAATACGGTGAGGAGATTTCATTTACATCCACATGACTTATTGTAAATTGCCTATCGTACAACTTGTACATTAAAAAAAAAACCACCTCAAATTCCATTTTGAAGAAGTTGATTTCTAGAACTGTCTTGAACTATAAAAGAGAAAATCCGAAATCCGAAAATAAATAAATAAATAAATCTTTTACGCATGTGAATTTAGAGTTAAGCTAGGAAGAACTCGAAATTATAAACTTATCGAGTGATTGAAGGGGCAAAGCTGGAATTCTGTCTTTAAAGCGACTGATGAATTTGGTAACAAATGATGGGCAGATTCTTGCTTTTTCTAAGGAGATTATTTTATGGGACTACAAAAGAGGACAAACTTATGGGAAAAAAGTAAGATAAGTTCATAATTGATTCCTGACTCCATGCATTAGTTGAACGGTTGATCATTGTGATTGGACGTATTACTATTATGGGAAAATTCTTCTTCTTCTTTTTTTCTCTTTCACAGGTACAATATTTTATCACAGGGACGGATATAGAAATTCTCCCCAGCGGGGGCACCAATGCTAAAGTCAAGAGCAAGAAAACTAAATGATACTCCAAAATTTAGGAAGCTGATTTTGGGACTCTCTTTTTCAAAGGGCCGACGTCTATCTTCGTCGTCTTCCAATATCTTGGGGAATCATAATCGATTCTTCATCATCATCTCTCATTCGAGACTCGAATGGTATCGGTTGTGTCACCATCGGGTCGCCTCTTGATCGAGGCACCCCTGTCTGTCACTCGAAAATCTGGTTAAGTATGGAAAAGTATCTTTTTTCGGAAAGTTTCAATTTGGCCGATAAAAAATCCCGGTATTTGTTCCTTGGATTTTTCTAAGCATAATGGTATAATCGGATGATCTTTTCAAGTACGGGAAGATTGTCTTTTGCCTCTTTTCTTCGGAGAAAAACGTGTCGTTTTTAGCCTTCGTACTAAAAGTGGGGGATGAGATTTTGATAAGATTGGAATATCAAAATTCTGGAAATGACATTGTTTCCGAAAGAGAGGTACTTCCTTATTTTCATAAATAAATTAAAGTAAAGAAAATTCAAAATTATGATCTTTACTAACAAACGCAAAAAAAATTAAATAAAGACAAAAGAAAAAATTAAGTTGACTTTTTAAGCCAAAGCACACATACCGTACCAACCAAAGACCGACCTACTCTTAGGTAACTCATGCGGCTTTATGCCCCTGAATTCCAACGACCAGCATGAAAAATGTTAGTAACATATGACTAGTAGGCTTATGTTAAAGTTAAAAATGTATATTGAAATATGTGAAAAACGTATAAAAATCATTATCAAAATCTTTCCTTATTTGTTAAAATTCAACCCAGTGATTTTATCAATTATCCTTAAACCTCTCACACACTCAAGTGATTTTATCTAATGAGAACACAAAGTGATTTTATCTCCTTAAAACTCAAATTGTAGGCGATTTCCCATTTTAGCAAACTGGAAACTCGCGGGTCTTTTCATAATTAGGAATGGGATGCTACAATACTTTCTAATATAAACTCTCGTTCTTGATATACAGCTGCTTGATATATTATCAAATGTGCAAAACAAGATGAGATGGTATATGAGACTTGGACTAATGCTAACATATGCCCAGTGGACTTATGTATGTTAAGATTAAAAAAATGTATTAAAATGTGTCAAAAGTTTATAAAAGTATATATTAATGTATTGAAAAGTGTAAAATGAGCATTGGACATTCAGAGTGCATGTGTTTTTTTGTTTTTGTTTTTTGTTTTTTTGTGCTTAGTGTGTGCCCAGTTAGCACACAATAGCAAGACTCTTTTAACATTACTAGTGCTAACCCTTTTTACCTTATGAAATAAAGACAACTTAACTCAGTGTATTCGGGTCAACTTAGGAGGTTTAACTCTACTGGCCAAAATTAGAGGTCCAAATTAAAACTAAAACAAAACGAATAAGCATCGTTGTTAGGAGTATATCACTTCTACTAGGACAAATTGAGTAACGAAGCCATTCATGGTGAACTATGTACTATTGTTTGCCATGATATGAAAGTTTGAATCGAGGCAATCAAGACATGATGATTCAAGAATACAACTGATACGATTGATTGGTTTGTGCGCCTCTCTTATTACTTTTTGAACCCTTCTACTAGTATAGACCAAAGTGCACAGATCGTGCACAGATGGGTCTTGGGGACCCACTTTTGGGTCCTACACGAACGATTCGAGCCGTTAAATCATCTTAGAATAATTTTTCAAGGGGCCCCACTAAAAATCAGCTCCATCAGACTTGTGTAAGTTGTTGATCCAAAAACCCCCGTTTCATTCAAAATCGTTTTGGATCAACAACTTTGGTCCGTCCCCATTGATTTACAGAAATAAATATAGTACTATGCAATTGTAATACATGGGCATTTTAGTAATATCACTTTCCCCCCAAAAAAGATCCCAAACGACTAGATCCCCCCCCCCCCCCAAAACCAGGAACGGCGCTAAATCATCAATTTCTCCTGAAAATTCCAAAACTTGGAGAGGGAGAGAGAGAGAGAGGGAGAGAGAGAGAGAGAGGATCAATTTTCTCTCTCTCAGCGCCTCAAGAAAAAAAAAAAAAAGAAGCAGGAAATTTCTACCAACTATACTTCGTACTCTCCGTCGACGACTACCACAAAAAACAAATTCACCAAACCTCCGCCGTCGTCTCCACCACCGCCGTCCTCTCGGTCGGCTCACCATGTTTTGACCATGACCCAGACCCATAACCTAACAACAACTCAACCCGACAAAGACACCACCACCACCACACGTGGCGGCGACGGTGCTACAACAGCCATGAGGGTCATAGTACCCTTACAAGGTGTAGTCCAGGGGAGAGGCGGCCTTGTTTTAGGTTCAGTCATACCCTGCGTTCTCTTCTACTTCTTGCAACTATACCTCAAGCGCAAAAACCGCTCAGGTGGTCCCACCAGCACTCCGCCGCCGTCTCCAGCGGTGGTTTTGCATAGGGTTCAGTCTCGGTCTCTTATTTCCCCCAGAGGTGGGGCCCACTTGTCTTATAGGGCTAATTCTATTGCCAAGCAAGTTGATGGCCCGTATTATGTCGGATTAAACAAGGTTTCTGAGGATTCCTATGATTCTTCGACTAACCCCGACGGGATTATTCAGCTTGGATTGGCTGAAAATAGGGTGAGTTTGTATACGTATTTTTTCCCTCCTAGTTTTTCAGCAATTGGGTGTGGAATCGTTTTTCTTTCTGTAATCCGTTCAGTTCTGGTTTGAGTTTATGTAATTGGCTCGCTCGGTTCAGTCGTTTAGTTATGCATATTTTTAGATTTATGTTGTGTTACCATATTTTCTAAGTTTTATGATTATGTTTCCAATGTTTAGACTAGGTTATAGTCATGTTTCCTAGTTTTTCTTGGTTTCTGTGTTTTGCATGTTTTGTTTAGGCTTCTTGGTCACGGGGTTTTGCTTATATAAAGGAATGCTAGGTCTATATGACTATGTTTTTGATGCAATGAATGAAAGCTAGCTCGGTTCCTAGCAATATACTTTTCTAACGGGATATCAGAGCTTCTAACATTGTGGATTTATGTGTTTTGTTTATTACTCTTTTCGTGGGTAATGGGTAGTAGCAAATCGTGAAACCATTGTTGTAGAAGTTGTTGATTAGAAATGTTTGGTTTGTTATGAAATGTTTGGATTTGAGTAGTAATTGATGGATTTTTATGGGGTTTTGGTGATTTTAGTTGTCTTTGGATTTGGTTCAAGAGTGGTTAGCAGAGAATGCAAAGGATTCGATTACTGGCGGGGATTTGAGTATCAGAGGGATTGCAACTTATCAGCCATTTGATGGATTGATGGAGATGAAAGTGGTAATGTTCAAAACTTTTTATCTGGTTTCGTGGATTTCATGTCTTCCAGCTTGTCCACCATATGAATTTTTATCGATTTTTTGCATTTCGCCATATGAATTATTCTGTGGTGGTATAAATTGATCAATGAAGTTCGATAACAGCTTAAAATAAAGTAGACCAAGAGAAAGTCGGTCATGTTCTGCTTATATAGACTATGAATTAGTTAGGATGGTATCTAGTATTCAAGATAAGGATCAGTAGAATTAAGTTTAATTTAATGAAAGTTGATTATCCATGAAAAGTGGGTCATGATCCAAAGTTAAGGAACCAGTGCAGTAAAATATATGATTATACTTGGATGAGATAGATGTTCAAGTTTACTCTTCCCATTGCTTATTTCATTGATCAGACCCTTACCAGGGAACAAGGACTTATATACTCAATAGATGTTCAAAAGCAACTGACGTTTTATTTGTGGTTTATGTACTCGATAGATGTGTACAAGCAACTAACGTTTTATTTGTCGGGACTATTTTGTAATAATTCCGCATAATTGAGGTCCTTGAGATCTTGAAAGTATTGCTCCCTGACAATGGTTCCAGCTTAATAAAGGGCATTGCATGAATAATTGACTTAAACACTTGTTCCACTCGTTTGGATCTTTTTACATAAGAGGCATGCTGAAGCGGATTAAATTTCAAGCAATTTGATTTTCCTTCTACTGTATTCATATTAGTCTTACCATGCGTATTCCGTTGTTAATTTCATTGCACAAACCTCACTTATTAGATAAAGCATCTTTATACAATTATGATATTGTTGCCATTGTGATCCTTGTAGAACAGAAACTGAATTCTTCTTTTCTAAGTCTGAATATTCATTTTTGTCATGTTGGCACTTAGCTTTAAATTTTGGTTTTATTGAATTTAAAACCATGCCTATTTCTTGCATGAAGTTACAGTTATTCAGTCATACTACCCATGTGTTATGGTCAACTTTTGGTATCCGAATTACCTGAACTTCCTGTCCTGTCATTAAGCTTTAACCATTTGGGATGCAGTTTTTGTAGGTTAAGATTAGAGTAGTGGAACTCTTTTTGTGGCTATTAGCTAGTTTCGATTAGCTATATCTTGTTTGCTCTCTAACATTTGACAATTGACATCACTTATGTTATGGTGAACTTCAGACAAATTGGGTATGCCATTAGAGCTTTGTGCACTTGGTAATATCTGAGGCTCATTCTAGATGGATAAACACTTGGTAGTTACTGTTTTTTCTTCGATTTTGGAATATGTGGTAGGCAGTCTCTGTGTTCATGTCTAAAGTTCAGCTTTTGCTGCTTTCTGTCGTTTGTTGGTTGATTCTGGTTATATTATAGAAGTATTTTGTGGTTGTTATCTTGTAGCCACAATCAATTTCTCGTGTGTTATCTAATTAAACAGCTGCATGGTATTCGCACAACCACCCATCTTCTGTGAAGCATAGAAGTCTATTTAGTTAGGAGGCTTTTCCTTGCTTTGGGTATCACGTCCAATGGACTTATTGTCTTTGTTTTAGACTTCATTTCTTATGGATACTTAACCTTTAACTATGGAACCTCTATTCCGTGTTTCAATTCTGTGCACCGTGGATGTTGTTTCCTTGTATGTGAACATGGGTTTCTCTTCCCACCTTCAGTTCTTATTGCTTCTGGTCTTTATCCCTTTGACACTAATATTTCTTGTACTGAAGGCTGTAGCTGGATTCATGTCCCAAGTCATGGATAGATCAGTTTCCTTCAATCCTTCACAAATAATCTTAGCAGCCGGTGCAACCCCTGCCATTGAGATTCTCAGTTTCTGCCTGGCAGATGCAGGAAATGCATTTCTTGTTCCCTCGCCATATTATCCAGAGTAAATTTCTAGCTCTGTTGCAAGATACTTGTTCTTTTAGTCATTTTACCCTGTCTGCAAACTAAACCTCAAAACACAATATCCAGCCTTGACAGGGACGTAAAATGGCGAACCGGGGTGGAGATCATACCTGTTCCTTGCCGCAGTTCAGACGGCTTCAGTCTAAGTACAACTGCTCTTGACAGAGCATTTACCCAGGCTAAAAAACGCGGTATGAAAGTTCGTGGGGTTATCATTTCCAACCCATCAAATCCTGTTGGCAATCTGCTCAATCGGGAAACACTTTACAGCCTTTTGGATTTTGCTACAGAAAAGAACATCCACGTCATTTCTAACGAGATATTGGCGGGATCCACTCATGGAAGCGAGGAGTTTGTTAGCCTAGCGGAGATCGTTGATTCGGAAGATTTCGACCGAAATAGGGTTCATATAGTTTATGGTCTGTCAAAAGACCTATCTCTTCCGGGTTTTAGGGCTGGAGTAATTTACTCCTATAATGAGAATGTTTTGGCCGCTGCCAAGAAATTAGCCAGATTCTCATCTATTTCAGCTCCCACCCAACGTTTGCTTGTTTCGATGCTTTCAGATTCAAACTTCATCGCAAAGTTTATCAAGACAAGTAGAGACAGGCTTCAAAGGATGTACATTGAGTTTGTGTTTGGGCTGAAGCAATTGGGTATTGAGTGCACGAAAAGCAGCGGTGGTTTCTACTGTTGGGCCGACATGAGTGGGTTGATACGCTCATACAGTGAGAAAGGGGAGCTTGAGCTGTGGGATAAGTTGCTGAATGTGGCTAAGATAAACGTGACTCCTGGATCTTCTTGTCACTGCATTGAACCTGGGTGGTTTAGGTGTTGTTTTACCATGTTGACTGAAAAGGACATTCCTGTAGTCATGGAACGTATTCGGAAAGTGTCCGAAACTTTTAAACCTCACAGATGAGACTATACAGAATCAGAATCAAACTGTTACTTTGGGAACTCAGCGTTTTAGTAGTGGTTTTCAGAGCTGAAGTTGAAGGTCAAAATTATCCCTTTGGTTTTTGACTCTTAAGTAGCAGGAATTGCTAATGCAGTGGATTGTGTTGCCTGGATTTTTTATTATGGCATTTTAAGTTTGATGGGGTCATCCAATTGGTCTCATACACAAAATCTGAGATAGGATGGGATGTGAAATTGCGTTCTTTGTTCGAATAAAGATATTGACAATCTTTGACCCATGAAGAAGGTAAGAGGGCCCCTTAATCCTTGCAGCTCTCGCCTCGATTATTATTTGCGATACGGGATGTGAATTCTTCCTCAGTTCTGCCATTTGTCAACTTTATCCTCCTCAGGTTCTGAATATGGTCGATAGATGTTCATAGCGAATGCAAAAGCAGTAAAAACGTATAGACATTTTCTGTTGATATTCATTTTGATGTCTTGTGCAGAATAAATGTAACTGGTATGCAGATAATTTGAAGCATAAGGGATTCTATTCCATTTCTCTTCTCATTTCATTGCCCTACTTGTAATTTTCTTTTTGGAAATGAGAGAAAAACAGATGGATTATAATGCGGCAACTGCTACGAGGGAGAATATAAGAAGGTTATCTGAAAACAACATTGCTATGGGTATCGAAATACTAATAGCGGTATTCTTTGCACCACCATATAAACCCTCACCCTGTTTCCAGCCAGGCTACTAATTCTAATTTCTTGGTCAGCTGGCCAAGAACCTGCCAATATTCACCTAATTCTTAGTACCATTCTTCTCCACACCAGATGGACTCACTCATTCCCCCAAAGCTGTAGACATCACAACTGGAAAGTCTTTCGAACTTGGAAGAGCATTGAAATTTGGCTAACCATAATAGTCACCAACCCATAATCCAACTGGAAAGTCTCTCGAACTTGGAAGAGCATGCCATTTTTTCATGATTACACAATTCATGGACCTGCGGTATTATAGAACCATACAAGGTCATACAGAAAACAAGGCAGGCAAAACCAGAAGAAATCTCTCCCCCTCTCGCTCTTTAAGAAAAACTGCTACCATCTTTAGGTCGAAAATAAGATACAGCACAAAAACAAAGCTAACAGAAAACTAAGGCTTTAATTAGGACATTGAGGATGTCATATATACAATACTTTAGTAGTCCACAAGACAACGCTGTTCGGTTCCAAGTCTAAAGAATGTCAACGAAGGTCAATAAAACATATATACAAGAGACCAACGAGAAGAGAAAAATAGCACAAATGTGACTTCTGTCCCTTTTTCCTTTTACAATCAGATAAATTGGCTTACTCTAGATGTCGATCATATAAACCTTTTTCCTCGGCTTCATCATGTTTTGATCTACATTGGCTGGGTTATTATAACCCGCTTTACCCGTACCAGAAGAAGAATTAAAGTTTACCGCAATAGCACCTCCTCCTCCTTATGCAGTTGCTTGAGACGTCTTTTTGCGTATATTGTAACTGTTATCGTTATTGCCACCGTTGCAAAGAAGCCAAGAACATTACATATAATCTGCGATGCTGAGAGGGAGCGGTGTTTGTGCGAAGCATCAGCCAAAGCTCGTATTAGTAAACCACTAGAACAACATAAAAAAAAATGCTTATTAGTTGGGAGAATATTAATGACTACTTCCCAATCTTCCCCAAACAATTTATGAGGAGCTACCACAAGAGGAGAGTTAGATTGGTTTCTCTCCTTAAAATACCAGAAAAGACAAATGGAAGTATAAAATAGAGTAAAGAAAATGCAATATTAAAAAATGGGCAAAAGATCAAGAACAAACAGAGAACTAAAACGTATACACCAAAGGAAGCTTCAAAAACCAAAAGCCCTCCATCAAAACCCAAATTCTAAAAAGAAAATGAAATAGACATACAAGGTTCTATAAAGGCTGTAGAATCTACTATACATGTTCCATATGAGAAGTAGGTTAACAACTAAAGATAAGAGTATCAGAAGGAGGCGTTCCTTGACTTAAGAGTGATATTCCCAGTTCAGCATTCTAAGAAGAAGCTATTATAGCTTCAAAAGAGATGATTTGCCGAGAAGGTGACGATATAACAGCAAATCATTCAATTTGAGTCTAAGGTAATTGACAAAGGATAATAGTAGTTGGATTATAAATAAACTAGTAACAGGTTATGTAAAGGCTTCAAAATTCAAGCAAGAAAAAACAGTTAAAAAGACTGGTACAATATCCTATTAAACCTATAATTTCATGTGGGGGTGCACAAATGGCCCAACCAAACAGATATAACAGAACTGAATACAAACTTCATGGATTGGTCCAAAAAAATAATTTTGTTCAGCTCTGGGTCTGTAGTGGGCGGTCAATTTGCTAGAACCAACCACGAACGTAGATATCAAAATTTACCAACTCCATTGCCATATTGATGTAGAACAATGAGCGAAAGGAGGAGAGAGGAAAAACACAAGGGCCACAGCCCCAACTTCAAACAACTATTATTTTCATTTGTCAGAGTCTGATGATGATTACAACCTCAGTCATCATATTTACAGACTAATAATAAGATGAATAAAAGATAAGCTCAACATAGAAACAAACAAATAAATCTTATCCCTATCTTCAAACTACACAGCTCCTAAATGAAAATAAATAACATAACTACCAAGCACAACTATTGGACCAAAAAGATATATTCCCCTCCAACGAATCAAGGGCTGCGCCATCACATATATATCCCACAAGTCTGATCTACCATAGCCGAGGTACTAGGTAAAAAATAAGTGATTCCAACATGATTTGAGATTTGTGTGGATCAAATCAAACTTTTGTAGGATGTGTGTGCCCCATCAGTCTATGTAGTTTGTGCGTCACAAATCAGTTTGCAAACAACCGACTTGGTGCTCTTTCGTCCTATATGTTTTTCTCTCAAGGTTTTTTCTTACGTACTATTCGGTAATCCACTCTCATCGGCTAGGTAGAAAAACCTAATAACCTAGCATACAAGATTTTGGAATAAATGTTCAGAATACCCTGCATCCCAAAATGGTAAACTTAGTGATCCAAGGTGATTCCCAACGTTCTTATTGGTTTCCTTGGCATTTTCTCCGACAAAGAAAAACAAATCATGTGTACAAAACTAAAAATCTGGACAGAGTGGATCTTTTTGCAAGACCAAATGGAAACAAAAATTGTAATACTTCTGGACATTTATAAAACGTGGATCATTAGAAAAATATATTCCATCAGATGTTTATATGTGGGCTCTACCAATTTTGGATTCGTTGGGACTAGTTGATTTTGGGACTAGTTAATATTTCAGTACTTTAGGTTCTATTTGCATTTCAAGGTTGGAGGTCAACTCAAAACCAATTGGCCCATGTGCGCTACTAATTCCATGAAGTCAAAGACATTTTCATTCGCCTACTGTGGATATCATAAAGCCACAATGTTCCTTTTCTATGACATTCAATAGACCATACAAGTTTCACATATCCATTCCATATAACAAATGCGCATCTAAGAAGCACGGGCAGCGACAGATACAAATCCGGTTCGGAATACAGACACGTGACAAGGCAGCTCTGAATAAATGGTACAAGTGACAAGTTTGTCATAATTTTCAAGCCTTAAAATAAGTTTTAAATCTTATGAAGTGACACCATGCCATGTCTCCATACATGTGTCCCCAGCATGACCCCTGCATAAATTTTGCTACAAACAGATGAAAAGCCACTTATCAATGTCCCATAAGTATCCTCATGTTTTGCATTAGTCAACAAAAAATACCTTGGTGATCAAAAATTTCATGAACTGCTATTGTCTCCAATGCTCAAGAAATAAAAGGGCAATGCAAATTAGAAATTGTCGCCTAAAAAACTTACAAAATCTAACGAGTGGACGTCCTAGAAAGCTAGCGGACAGTGGTTTCTCGGTGAAAAAGAAGTATTCTTGCCCTATACGTTAGTTTAACCGATCATGCTTTTGTAAGTGTGCACGTTTATGGCTGTGTTGGATTAACCATTACCAGCATTCTTGTATGGATTGACCATTTAACCTTGACCAGAACTCTTGTAGAGAAGATCTTTCATCAACAAAGACAAACTAAACACATAAATTGTACATGAAAAAATACACCTGACATTTGAGAGAGAGAGAGAGAGAGAGAGAGATTCTTACGTGTAAATTGCAACAAAGATTTCTGGTACCATACCAATCAACGACCCCAGTAAATAAGGTCCATACTTAACATTTGTTGCAACAGCACAGTAATTGTATATTATGTACGGGAATGGAGAAATCCTAATTAAAGTGACATCCCGACACTGGTCAAGCCAGTTTCCTTCACCTGCTAATCTTATCATGGAAGCCTTTTTCGGATATTTTGCTAACCAACCCTGCATATGATAAAAGATCATAAGCTTTGAGTACCGAATCGCCAGAAAAATAATTGGTAAACAGAAGATAGGGAGAAAGATACTGAGAAACACAAGATACGCACATGAATTTTATCATAGAAGAGCGAACCAACGACATACGGAAGAGATACTCCGATAACTACACCACCAATGATTAGAAGAAATCCAAGTCCATATCCGAAAGTCATACCAGCCACCCACATAGACGGACTAGAAGGAAGAAGTAAAGTTGGGAACAATGCCACAGAAGCAAAGATTAAAACAGCTAGCAATGGCTTGCTGAATGTATGTCTCTCCCAGTTGATTATTGGGATAATTGTCTGTAAAAGAAAGAGTAATTAGTCTCGGCAGGAAAATAAGAAAAGATAGAATATACAACCCTAACTCATAAGGAAACCATTAACAACCTATTGGCATAAACATCAAGAAGCACCTCAAACTAGGTGAATGTACGAGAGACAATTGTGAAGGGAGGAATCCATTTCAATTTCTATTTTCCCCGCTATAAGGTAAAGCAGTAGCTATGTTATTGCAAATCATCTTATATAATAAAGCATAATGCTAGCAAAAGCCACATAAAAAGTCCCAGAAAAGTGTTCATATCTCCAAAAAACTTAGCAAAACATCCCCCATTCAGCTGGACCTGGAATACTAGAAACCATTAAAATCAGTCAGAGTTCCAAGGGGAACCAGGCAAATGGAATCATCATTCACCAACTTGGAGGCGAAAAGCTACCACAAGGGGTTGGCTTGGAACCTAAGGGTTTATTTCCTTCTAAGGTTAATGGTTAAAAACCTCCCAGGTGCTTGCTACCAACTCTTATGTGACCTGTTCATACGGGGCTTTGTCCCTGACTTTAATCGGCCTCCCCGCTAGTGGAGGGTGGAATTGGGTCCTTGAGGTTAGTCAAGGTGCACACAATCTGCGTACACCCTGAGTTAGTAAAGAGAATAACTTAGAGGCTAAAGGCCATTCCATTGAAACAGAAAATGATGAACATTCCAACCTTCCCAAAATAATTCCACCAAACGAAACAATAATTCTAACACAAACCATAATCACATTGAAGATAAGTACATTGAAAGAATCAACCGACTTTACTTTCACATAGAAAAGAGGAAATTTCCAGGTTATAAATTCCAACGAAGCATACATACACAGATGCAAAGCTTTTTGTGGCAAAAAAAAAAAGTGTACCTTATCCATAAAGAAGGGGCCGATCCATATGAGGAAAACAGCACCCAAGACCCCAGCGAAGATCAACAGAACCGCCATTTTAGCCCACCAGAAGAAACAACACCACTTGCTCACGAACACAGGAGAAGGAGCTTGTTGGGGCCCACCACCACCGCCAAAATCATCCGCTTCACAATCATCCGATACCCCCAATTCCACATAATCATCCCCATTGTTAACCCTCGGCTTCAACAACGGCACCACAATATCTTTTTCCCCATCGTTCACAACATACGTCATATCTCCAATTCCACAGAAACAAAAACCCTAAAAAGAATCGATGGGATCGGGTTAACGGGAATTGGAGACGAATCTTGGGGAAAATCGAAACCGAAGGAAATCGATGGGATTATTAGTAGTGGGAAATCGATTGGGTTAACGGGAAGTTACGCCAGCAATTTGGGTTTCGTGGCTTCTTTTACGCTTGCTTGGAAAGGCGTGGAGTTTGGCCGTTGGCCGAGGATTGGGGACTGTTTGGGGGAAAAGAATTATTGGGGGATTTGGGAGGTGGTTCATGGGAGTTTGGATCAGCTGGTTTAGGGTTGGGATGTTGTGAAACAAACAGGGAATTAGTTCAGTAATGTAAGGTTTTGAGAGTTTGGATTGAAAGGCCGTTAAGGCATAAATTGTACTTTACTTTGTAGAGTGACAGGCTGGGGGTTTGAAAATAGTGCAATCAGGTTGCGACACGTGTAAAGAGGGAGCTTACACGATTAAACAATTTGGAGTATTATTCCCCGAGCGGACTTTGATAAGTTATTAAGCTATTAGTATATTAAAACTTTTAATGAAAGTTAGTATTATTGATATGGAAATTATATTTTGTATTTAGATGCTTAGAAATAAAAAAATGATACATAACAAAGAAAAAAAAATGTATAAAAATATGGATTGACGTTGAAAAATTAAAAAAGAAATAAAATTAGTTAGAAATTGTTCTTTTCAAGTTATTAATTTTTTTCCCATATTGAACTTGCTTGACTTTGATAAGGAGTTTTTACCTTTTAGATGTCTCTCTTGCTTTGGGTAAAAAACCAAAAAGTGGTTTTTAAAAAAACCATTTTGTCCTTATTCAATTTTTTTTTGCATTCGTTAGTTTTGCATCAAGATTTTGTGGTTTCTGGATTCCTCTCGACGAGACGAATCTAACAAGTATAAAATTATTCAAAAAAATTTGAGATTTGACCATAATTTTATACTTGATAGATTTGTCTCGTCGAGACTCGAGAGGAATCCAGAAACCACAAAATCTTGATGCAAAACTAACAAATGCAAAAAAAAAATTGAATAAGGACAAAATGGTTTTTTTAAAAACCACTTTTTGGTTTTTTACCCAAAGCACCCAAACGTTGTCTATCTTGGAGTTTAACCTAATAATTATGCAGCACTCATTTAGATTGTGAGGTCTAGAGTTCGACTCCTACGAATAGGACGTTGGCCCTCGCAGTAATTTAATTATTCTAACATTCTATTGTCTCAAAAAGAAAAAAAAAGTCTCTTGTCAAAACTAATGCTTCGCCTAATAAATTTGAAGCAAAACTAATCACAACTTCATTAAAAAGATCCAAAAAAAAAAAAAAAAGACGTGACACTTAATTTAACCCAACAGGCTCTTGTAAACTTAGATTCTTCTAAGTTTTTGTCAACTACTATAATTAATAGTAAATAATAAATTATTTATAAATATATATCCTATTAAAAACTAGTACAAAGGCATAACACAACAACTAGAATAAACTAGAATAAATATATCCTATTTATTCGTTGATGCATGTAGTTTTATTTAGTTTATTTTTTTTGTTGTTGTTTAGGTTTTGCCGCACACTCTTGGTTGCGCTATGCTTTGTTCCTTGGGCCTTGTTTTCGGCCTTCGCTCGTCGTGGCATCTTTGGGCCTTTTGTTGGGCCCCTTCTTTGGGCCTTTTTGTTGGGCCCCTTTTTCTACTGGCGATAGCATAACTTTTGTGTATCTAACTATGTTCTACTCTGTAGCCCTGAGTTTGGTCGTGATAGATGTAGCTCCGTTTAGGTCTTCGCCCGTCGCTAGCGTCTTTTTCATATATATTGGCAATAGCATAGTTAATAAAATTTTCTCTATTGACCCAAAAAAAAAAAAATTATACTCAGTTTTTTCTCTGTATGCGCATATAATCCTCTATATCCCTCTTTTCTTTGTTAATTATACTCGTGATAAAGGTTTCTTCAAAAAAATTGGGCAAAATATCTTGAAAATGTCAATGGTGAGAATTTTATTAGTGAATTTGCAAATCAAAAAAGCAAGGAAATTTAAATTGGATAAAAACTAAATAAGATTTTGCATGGAAAGAAATGCACCCATAATGCGAAATCAAAAGCCAAAATAGTAACGGCTATTATTAGCAAACGTAATTGATGAAATTGAAAACTAAATCTAGTCTAGGCGATTGTGTGATCTCTTCAACAAAAGTATCATGTCTATTCAAAGTCGTGAGATTGTCGTTACTTTTTAATTGGGGTTTAAATCCATTGTTGTTACCCGTCATCACAATAGTTAGCAAAAAAATTTAAAACCACACACTCATACACAAAAACTCATGTGATACTGGCATAGCTCATACTCATAGACCATATGCAGTTGTTACAAACTAAACCAGCAACAATTCAATCCTAACTATCAAATTATAGACACCCAAAGGGAGAATTTTTTTATTTTAGCTCGCATAAATCACAAAATTCTTGCACAAAACTTGGCTATAATCAAATTATTAGAGATGGCCTTAGGGACAACCTTTTATTATTACGACTTAAAAATTCAGCAATTGACTTAAAATTTCTGGTTTTGATCTCAGCATCTTCACGGTAGGCGCTAGACAACAAAGACAAATAAACAAGAAGAAAAACAGACACACCCAAAAAAGAAGAAGAGAGAAACAGATAGAAGAAACTTAAGTTCCGACATTGGAATTATACCCTTTGAGTTTCTCCTAAGAATTCAAGACCAACCGGATCCGGGGTACTAGTGATCGCCCCCTGAAGAGCGTCCCTGGTGAGCGTATCCGAACCGTCCATCTCGACAATCGACACTGTAGAGCAAAAAGGGAAAAAGTTCGAGATTACAATCTTTAGAATTAGAAGTGAATGATCGAGTCTCTTTTACGAAAGGAACAAGAGGAACATGGTCGGTACTCGATCTTTTGCATGTGCAATCAGGTAGAGATGCTATTATTGGATTTAATACTTGCCAATCAATTTGCTGAATGTCACCGACGCCTTAACGGATGTTTGACACTGACAAACGAGAGATAATAGTGTTTGATAAAATTTAAATCTGAAAATTATGTGTGGAATTAAATTTTTTAATCATTCTCTTTTAATTTTAATAATGCTAACTGTGTTTTTTCATTCTAAATTAACTTAAATTTTAAGAATTACTACTTTAAAAAATTAAGTAATAAAAAAGATTAATTATCCAACCTATCTAATTTCTTCATTCTTATTGCTGGATATATTAAATTTTAAACATATTGAGAGTTCGATATAGGCAACATAAGCAATTGCTGATCAAGCGTGAATGACTTTTCCTTCTGTCTATGGAAATTCCAGAATTTGTTCTGGATAATTCGAGAAGCTGTGTGGATCCTTAGTTTTCCCGGTCTTATCGGTTTCGGATTTTTCATTTTATAATCCATGTTACCATTTCATTCTATTCAGTTTCCAAAATTACAAAATTCCCAGGTTTAGTATCGTCTTTTTACAGTATTATTTTAACCGGCCGTGGGATTAGAAAGGAAGGATAAAAGTTAGGGGAGACACAAGGGTACACATGTTTCTCATTATTCTTTGGTTTGTGTTTTAGCGGTAAGCAAAATAACCGTCAAACAGCGAATCCAATTCAAACTAATCCAAATTGAATGGTTTGGTCGCTCAGTAATATGGCTTGGTCACAGTTTTAAAAAATTAGAAATCCCGTCAGATGGTTTGGTCTATGAATTTATGCTGACGGTTCCAGTTCCAAACCATATTGAATAATTTTTTTCATAGTAAGTTAATTTCCTAATGTAATATTCTAATCTACCACCCTATTATTTCACTCTCAGGTTAATTCTGTTAAGTTCTATAAATGATAACGTACTCGGCTATTCCTATAGTTTCAATATACTAAACATAAATGTCTTGGGCTTTGTCAATTGATTTCCTAATATTTTTGCTCAGTAATTGTTATTCTAATTTAATAATCTATTACATAGCCTTATTCCCTCATGAATTATTGGTATTCTACTCTTATTTAATTGGTTGATGTTAGTAACTTTTGGTGATTTTAATAGAACAAGTTTTAATATAAGTTTTGGTTTAACTTATTTGTGTATATTTAAGTACTTTAAAATAGAATTTTGATATGATATCTCAACTTAAAATGAACCGTGGTTAAAAATCGAAACCGAACCGTCTTTTGATGGTTTGGATTGGTTTAGTTCTATAAATTTGATGGTTTAATTTCGTTAGGTTCTCCAAATTCATAATCCATAGATAATGGTTTGGTTCTTGGTTTTATATAAAACCGAACTAATCCAGTCCATGCTCACTCCTACCGTGTTTGGTAAACTTGAGAATAGCTGCGTGATTAGACAATATGTAACTATTTGTCAATTTAGTATCCAATATGGGGGATATATAAACTAACATCAGGGAGAGGGGTGGTAATAACTAGTCCTCTTCTTCGGATTATCTCCCTCCTCTTGCTGTGCAAGTAATGCACGGCACCATGCCACGTCCCAAAACGTCGTTTTGGGGTCAAGCAAGGTAACCCCTAAAAAATTATCTTGTTCGGACATTAATAGTTATCAAAACCGAAAATATTTTTGGTACTTTGATACTTATAATAACGATGTCTGATCAAAATAATTTTTTTACTGAATGCTCTTCTCAACGAGCTCTATGACACCAACGGTTCAGATCAACGAGTTACCATGCACCCAATTGTACAACATTTCTTGAAGATTCTTTCGAATTATAGGGTCTTGAATTCTGAATGAAAATCGAACAAATTAGATCAATTACATACAAATATTTGACGGGCCTGATTTTCTCCATCATCGCTTGATTAATTATTTTAAAATTATTTAATTGTTCGGATCGTTTGTGTGGGACCGGAAAGTGGGCTCCACAAGATGACATTTGGTGAAGCACCTTGCTTGCACAGTTGTGGGGGTAGCACAGGGCCGTTTGTTGCTGGACAGTGCTACCCGTATAGAGCATTTTGCACAGAAAATGTACCGAGCTCCTTCGGGGACCCACTTTTGGGTCCCACACGAGTGATCCGAACGGTTCATTGTTCTTAAAACATTTTTCCGAGGGGCCCATCCAAATTTCAGCTCAATCGGACGGTTGGAAGTGCTCCAACCAAAGTCCCACCGTTCCAACGAAATTTTTTTTGGTTGGAACGGTGGGACTTTGGTTGGAGCACTTCCAATCGTTCGATTGAGCTGAAATTTGGTGGGGCCCCTCGGAAAAATGTTTTAAGAACAATGAACCGTTCGGATCACTCGTGTGGGACCCAAAAGTGGGTCCCCGAAGAAGCTCGGTACATTTTCTGTGCAAAATGCTCTGTACCCGTATCTTTATCCTTTGTTGCTTGCACAGTAGGCACCTTGCGTGCCATTTTTATACCATCTTTATCTCATTTTAACCAAACACAGTACTACTAATCGTAGTATTATAATTTCATTCAGGTGAGGTTTGGCTAAAAAAGCCAACTTAACTTTTTTTGTTGTCTTTATTTGATTTTTTTTTGCGTTTGTTAGTTTTGCATCGATTTTTTGAGTATTATTGGTTCGTCTCGGCGAGACGAATCCAGAAAGATAAAATATTATGGCTAGAACTTTCAATTTTTTGAATAAAATCGAAAAAAGTGTAAAAAGTTGATTTTTTGGATTATTTTTGTCTTTATTCAAAAAAATTTAAGCTTCGATCATAATTTTATACTTTTTTGATTCCTCTCGCCGAGATGAACCAATAATACACAAAGTTTATGCAAAACTAAAAAATGCAAAAAAAATCAAATAAAGACGAAAAAAAAGTTAAGTCAACTTCTTTAGCCAAACCTCACCTCATTATCCCGTAGACCTCACTAATCTTCTCTGTTCCCATCTTTGATCTGATCTTATCTAATCTTTCTTAAAAAAAAATCCACAATCAAACAATCAAACGTGCTTTTAATTTCCTTTTTCAATTGGGATTCCCGGTCCAGCAAGTACTAGAACAGTCGGATTATTATGAAACACTGTAATTGCCTATAATACCCCCTAAAATTTTGTTCGTTGCCTCGAAAGTGCAAGGGTGTATTTGTCAAATCAGCTCGTTCCATTGCCGACCTTGAGCATCCATAGATTCACAAACTCAAATCAACTCGTTCCATTGCCGACCTTGAGCATCCATAAATTCACAAACATAATCCCTGATCGATTGAATTCATTATTAACCAATAAATCTTTTCGAGAAGAAAGAGAGAGAGAGAGAGAGAGAGAGTGGCAATACGAACAAGTAGTAGAAGAGAGAGATGGATTCTGAAGGGTTCCAACAATCCAATCCAAAGCTATGCGAAAACGGGTGCGGGTTCTTCGGCACAGCAGCGAACATGGATCTGTGCTCCAAGTGCTACCGAGACCTTCGCCTCAAGGAAGAGCAAGCCGTATCCGATAAAGCCAAGATGGAGAAACTCGTCGGCGATCTCAAGTTGAATCTCAGTGTTGCGCCGCCGTCGCCGGTAGAATCGGCGGTGGCCGAGACTGGTGTTGAATCGGTGGGTCAGGCGGCGAAGAAAAGGTGCTCGAGTTGCAACAAGAAGGTGGGTTTGCTGGGGTTCCGGTGCCGGTGTGGGGACACGTTTTGTGGGGACCACCGGTACGCTGAGAAGCACGATTGTATGTTTGATTTTAAGGCGGTGGGGAAGGACGCCATTGCTGGGAGTAATCCGGTGGTGAAGGCCGATAAGGTGGTGAGATTTTGAGATGATGGAATTGTACCAGGGGCCTGGTGTCCACTTTGTTTTCTGGATTTGGACTTGGTTTGTTTAATGATTTTCAGGCTCTATTTTCTTATAAATAAATGCACTTTATTTTTTGTTTTTCAGTGACAAAATTACACGTGAAAATTCACTATATAAAAAATAAAAATAAAAAGAATAGTGCATTTCCTTTTTTTTGGTACGTCGGAAATATATTAAACTAGAAGACAATGATAGGCTAAATCAAGAGTGCAGAGAGTTCGTTACAAGCCGGAAATGAACTAGTCAAGTTTTGATAAAACATAGGAAATACACCTAATCAAGGATCAGTCTTGTGTTGAGTCTGTCCCTATTCATGAATTCCCTTATGTCTAAGGGAGGTGAATAGTGCATTTCGATATCAAAGAGTGATCAAGAAACATATTGGACCGAAGTAGCAACCGAACATTGGACGACACTCAATAGCTTAGGACTAGGGGTGAAAATCGGTCAGTTCAGTTCGTTTTTTTTGGGTGTCCGGGACCAAACCGATCGGTTCGGGGTAGTTTTGCTGGGAACCAATCCCGACCGAAAAAAACAATGGACCGATCGGTTCGGGGTGGTTTTGCTGGGAACCAATCCCGACCGAAAAAAACAATGGACCGATCGGTTCGGGATGGTTCGGTTTTTTTCGGTTTTTTCAATTTTTTCGGTCCGGCGTTAAGATTAAGATGGACAGCTAGGATTTGTTATTTTTGGGGTGGTCAAGATCGTTTTTTTGGGTTTTCGGTTCAAATAGGGGTGGTTTCGGGGTAATTCGGTCCAAATTGGCATGATTTCGGTTCGGTTCGGTTTGGTTCAAACCAATTTCCAGGAAACCGAGACCGAACCGATAATTTTTCGTTTCGGTTCGGTTCGGTCCGGTCCAAACCGAAGTCAACCGACACAGCTTTTCCCTGACCGAAAACCGAATCGGTCGGTCGGTTTTTTTCGGTTTTTCTTTCACCCCTACTTAGGACCTTCTTCCTCATGATAGCTCAAAACCTTCTTTACAAAACTCCGTTTCACTTACACTTAGAAATCTCATCTTCGGCCAAATCCCACTTCCGATAAACCTCAGCCTTCTTCTTCCATGTAGATTTAGTCGTTGCCCCTAATGCTTTAATCGCCACAACAAAATTCGCTTTTGATTTCTCTTCCTCCTCAACGACCTATCTAAACCTATTCGTCGCTAACGATGAATGCTCCAGGTTGCTATGTCAACAAATATATAATATTAGAGCAAATACATAATATTGGAATCCAAAACACTGATTTCTGGCAGGCTTGCAATTTTGGGGTTCATTTGAGATTGCCGATAAAATGGAAGATGGCGGCAGCGTTAGATAACATCGATCTATAGCTTTATCTTCGGATAGAAACAAATTACTACTAAGGTTGCCTTCGGTAACGTTCTTGTTTTCTGTTTTTGCTTCTAAAAAACTAAAAAACTAGAATTTATAAAAAAAAAAATCAAAAGATCATGTTTGGTAATAAAATTTCTATATACAGTAAAAAATGAAAACAAAACAAAACATGTTTGGTAGCATCATTTTTTTTTTTTTTTTTTATAAACTGAAACTAGTTTATAGTTTACGGTTTTCTATCATTTTCCTTTCCTTCGCAAAAGTCTTCACAAATTCATTATTCAAATGCATAGTCCTCAGTTATCACAGGTAGGTTGGAAAGTTGAAACCACTACCGGCTCGTTTGGATGACGTATTAGTTTTAGAAGGATTAAATAGTAAGGGGGATAAAATAGTCGGAGGGATTAAATAAGAAGGGTGGACCCACATTGATGTGACAGTTAAGGAGGGGAGATTAAATAGTCCATGGTTTGGATAATGGATAAAAAAAAGGGAGATAAGGAGGATAGATGATGTAAAAATCTATTAAAAGACTATTTTGCCCTTGGTAATGCATGCATTAGATTATGTATTTATAAAATTATATAAAAACAAAAATTATTAAATTTCATATAATATTTAACATTTAATTTATAATACTAAATTGTAATATTTCTGTTATTAAAAAAATGAAAATTTATTTTTATTATGATTTACCAGTTATATAATGAATTCAATAAATTATTATGGATTTCAATAGAAATTTATAATGCAAGATACAATTTTAATTACTATTGAATTAGTTTAATTTGTTGCACCAAGTGGCAACACACCGGATTATTTCCTTCCTCCCTTGGTTATATCGACAATTAGACTCCCAAAAAAACCCACTTTCCTCTTTTCTTCTTTCCACAAAAAAAAAAACTCAATCTTCTCTCCTTCCATGGCCGATCAAGAGGATAACACTGGCGGCGATCAGAAACACGGGGATGGCATCGGCAACCACCGTCGCTGCACATAATCGAGTGGTATACAACAACTAGTGAATCCATAATGAAGGTATGAATGCTAATTAATCTGCCGCTGCATAAAATAGGGGGTTTTGGAGTTTTATTTCTGCTTCTGATATGGATCCAAAATTGGGAATTAGAGAGAAGGGAGTGGGGGTAGGAAGGTAAACAATGGGTGGATCTCAGCCCTGACTAAATAGAAGCACCTCCCCCTTGCTTCTATTTAGTCCGGCTTCCCCCCGGTTATTTAGCTGGCGGCTATTTAGTCCGGGGTTGTTTTCGGTTCCCTAACCATGGGCTAAACGTCTAATCAGCTACTCATCAGCCCGGTTTGCTTCATCCCTCTTCTGAAGACTGCATCCAAACGGGCTCTATATGATAAACTTGAGACGTGGGAACATTTTGGAATATGTTTGACGGGCTTTTTTTTTTAAACTTGTTTTAAAAACAAGGCAAATCATCTTTTTTGTGTTTAGAAAATTTTCACAAATTTTGGAAATATTTTTAATTAACACAAAGCATAAATAAATTACCAAACACATTTTTGTTTTTAGTTTTGAAAAAAACTGAAAACAAAAACAAAAAACATGAAACAAAAACGTTACCAAACGCACCCTAAGGAAATCAAATAATGGGATGATTTTATTTTCCAAGCTGTTCTTCACAAAAAGGAGACATGTAGATACTATTTTGGCAACATCTATTCTTGAAACGGATTTAGATTTGAGAACTCGAATCTAAAAACAGGAGATGATTAAATATGTCTACAAATTCGTGGCTTAGAGTAAAAAATTCAACAAATCTCTAGACAAATTTTCTTCAAGTTCCCTTCTCTTCAACGTAACCAGGGTTTTCAAGCCTGCTTTTTACCCAAATCATACACTAAGCAAATATATCATGTAACCAACATACTTTAATACTTTGAACCACAATACCCTATCATTAAAGATGCAAATCTACATGTGTATATGCTCATACTTGAAAATTCCAACTCAATATAAGAAAACTTACCACTTCTGGTTTGAGACCTTCTAACATATAGATGAGAGATGGATTTGAGAGTTACTCTTGCTCTAGAGACTTGATTGGTCCAAAGATTGAAGTCCTAGAAGTAGAAGATGAGAGAGAGAGAGAGAGAGAGCATCATGTAGGAAGGGATCCGGGGTGGGTGTTGTGCGGTAGGTGTTGTGCGCCGTGTTGTGCAGTAAAACGACGTAGTTTTTGGCACACCTCTAAAGCTTCCAAAGACCTTGTTGGGAAGAAGGAAAAAGCCATTCCAAAGTGCCTAAACCCAAAACGCCTAAACCTAAAGTGCCTAAAACCACTATATCCTACCCCAAAGAGTCTAAATCCCCTAAAATTGAACCCTAAAATTGAACATCAAAATTAACTCTCCAAACAGGGCCTATTGAAGTGTACCAAGAAAATGAACAAAACTACGTCGTTTTGCCGCACAACACGACGCACAACATGTACCGCACAACACCTCCCCCGAATTCTGTAGGAAGGGAGTGAGAGGAGAGGGTTGATTTTTCTCTCTTTTATGGGTAGGATATTTCTAGATAAGGGTGGTCTAATTACTAAATAAATCCTCATTTAAAATTCTCTTTCGAATAGAGATCCTACCATATTTTCACATTGACTCCTAACATCATATATTGTCCCCCTTATCTATAATCTTAACATATAGCACATAAATCATTTACGTGACACACAATGCGAACATAACTTATATCACATCACATATAGAAAGCATGTACTTAATTAGACATAATTTATAATATTAAAGCATGACATGCAAAATTAAATACATTGGTGTTACAATGTATATGTTTGAAATATGAAGTAGAGTATGTAGCAGCGTGAAGTATAATATCACATGGCCCTTCATTAATTTATGCTACATTATAGTATAAATAGACAAATAATTGAAGGGGGTGTTCCACCAACAAAAAATAGTTTTTTTTTAAAAATCAAGACAAATAATTCTTTCACAATATATCACATAAAAAAATTGGGAAAAACGAATTTATTCAAAAAAACTCCTCAGTGAAACACCGCCGAATTGTTTTAGACATCTCTTTTTTTGGCAATTTCAGAATTGTTTCTGGATTCTTCGGGAAGCTACGTGGATCCCTTTGCTTTCCTTGTTCTTTTTGGTGTACATTTTTTTTTTTTACCCTTTTAATTTGGAATCCCGATATTACTATGAAAAACTTTAATGGCCTATAATACCCTTACAATTTTATTACTATTTCAGTTTCCTATTAGTAAAAGGTTTGTATTTGTCAATTGCCGACCTTTATCATGTATAAATTCACATCAACTCCTGAACACTGTAATAAGTAAATCTTTTCGGAGAGATTGAGAGAGAGAATACCAATACAAACAACAGTGACTATACAAATAAGAAGTAGAAGAAGAGAGATGGCTTCTGAAGGGTTCCAACAATCCAATCCGAAGCTCTGCAGAAACGGCTGCGGCTTCTTCGGCACAGCAGCGAACATGGATCTTTGCTCCAAGTGCTACCGAGACCTCCGCCTCAAGGAAGAGCAAGCTGTGTCCGATAAAGCCCAGATGGAGAAACTCGTCGACGATCTCAACTTGAAAATTCGTGTCCCGTCTAGGCCGTGGGCGCCGTCCGAATCCGCTGCGGCTGTAGGGGGGGCGGCCTGGGTTGAATCGGTGAGTCGTGCGGCGGCGAAGAGGTGCTCGAGTTGCAACAAGAAGGTGGGGTTGGTGGGGTTCCAGTGCCGGTGTCGGGCCACGTTTTGTGGGGACCATAGGTACCCTGAGAAGCACGATTGTCTGTTCGATTTCAAGGCGGTCGGGAAGGACGCCATTGCTAGGGATAATCCGGTGGTGAAAGCCGATAAGGTGGTGAGGTTTTGAGATGACTTGCACTGGGTCCACTTTGTTTCATCTTTTATTTTATTGGCAGGAGGCATGTTTTAGCAAAATATAAGTTACTTTGGCTTGGCTTATTTTTTTTATTTTATTCAAAATTTTTTTTTGTCAATTTCATCTCAAATTTTTGTGGATGATTGATTCGTATTGACGAGAGGAATTGGAAAAATAAAAAATTACTATAATTCAAACTCAATTTTTTAATACAGCCAAAAAATCTGACTTTTTGCCTGATTTTTTACTTTCTTAAAAAAATTTAAGTATGGATCATAATTTTGTACTTTTCTAATTTCTTTCGTCGAGAAGAATTAATAATCTACAAAATTTTGCCGAAAATTTGAATAAAGAAAAAAAATAAGCCAAGTGACTTATTTAGCCAAAACATGCCTGAATTTTTTTTTTTTTTTTGGGTTCTGTTTTGTGATTTTTGTACAGGGGTGGGGTGGATTCCAATGGGTGCATCCAATTAATTAATTGCAGTGGTATATGCTAGTAGTTGATTTGGTATAGCTCATTGTTATGTGTAGATTGACTATACTTTTTGATAACTCATTAATATTATCTTAGTATTCGCGCACCTCGACTAGTATTACTTCTTGTTCACATGTTTAATTTTCATTACCCAGAGTTGCTCACACTTCAATGTGTATGAACTTAATGAATTTTTAGCATTTTTTTTTTTTTTTTTGAGGAAATTTTTTTAACAAGTTTTTGTTCACAAACAATTTTGACGAGTTGAAATCGTACTCTCGTCCCTTCATGACTTCTACCTTTCAATTTGAGTCTTAAATTTAACTAATTAGCAGACACGTCACAGAATGCATTCATGCTTGGCTAGGAAGGGCTCCTGCCTTGAGTTTTGGATGGGTAAAAAAGTCAGAGATATGAGATGGGGAAATTCACAGGTGCTCTCTTGCTGGCTTCGCATGACCGATACCCCATAAGATCACACACTTAGAGCAACTCCAACAGGCTCTCTACATTGGTCCGGTTAGCTATTATATCTAGCCAAGAGCACATTTCCTTGTTCCAACAGACTCTCTACTAAGCTAGCTATTCTGCCTTCCCTGATTTTCGCTGGCTATTGGTGGCGAGTTGAAGCCCCTCGCCATGTACGGTCTTCACTTCCACCTCAACACTTTCACGCCAAAAGTCCCAAATAGAACTTCTCTCTCTCTCTCTCTCTCCTTTCTTCTTCTTCTTCTTCTTCTTCTTCTTCTTTGCGTAAACTGGGCTCTTCTTCTTCTTCTTCTTCTTCATGTAAACTGGGTTAAGATTTCGATTGGTTTAAGACTGGGTGATCAAAACCCTAAGCAGGTGACTGGGTTAAGGTTTCGATTTTTACGCAAAGGAACCCAATTTTCGATCTGGTGATGGAGAACCCCAACTTTCAAGATTTCATTCACGTAGCTTTGCGAAGAAACCCAGATTTTGAAGAACCCCAACTCTCCTTCGTGGACGAATAAACCCAGATTTCGATTTGACTCATGGAGCTTTGCGGTTGGTCCTCCATGCTCTTTCTCTCTTGCGGATCTGTAACTATCATTTTGTCCCGTTAATTTCGATTTTAATTTTACAGTAGTATATGAATGTCAAACATGGAGGTTTTTGTTTAGGTTCTTTCGGTTTTTGCTCTGCGAAGAAACCCAGATTTTTTGGCATTTGATGCCCTTCATCTGTTGTTTGTATTTTGTGTGGCAAAATCAGTTTTGTTAGTTTGGATGGATAGGGAGAATAGAGAGTAGTGTTGGAATAGAGGTGTGAAAAAGTGAATAGGTAAAGTAGAATATGTACTTTTTTAGTACTTTTAGCTAGGTATTTTGCCTAGCAGTGTTGGAGATGCTCTTACATTTCTCATTTAGAAAACAGTCGTGTCAACTAACCAAACCAATAAGAAAAAAGTTACAACATTCAAACACTTTTTACGCACAAAAATGATTGTGACACAAACTTTATACCAACACCAACCACAACCCCACTCACATGGGGTGTGGGTCCCACATGGTCCCCACGTGCGGGTCCCACACCCCATGTGAGTGGGGTCGTGGTTGGTTGTGGCACAAAACTTGTGTCACTATCATTATTTTTTGACGCATCTCTCTATTTTACGTATTTCAAGTCGCTTGTTGAGTCAATCACGGAGGTTAGTCCTAGAGGAACATACAAATAGCTAGGCTGAAGAAAATTAACCAAGCAGCACAATGGCTTCAAGCAGACGATTTCATGAAGTAAAGATACGTGGCAAGGAACCGACGATCGAAAAGAATACGGCCGGGGAGAGATACAGATCTAACACCATAAAACCAGAACAATAGAAACGACAAAATCTCATCAATGAGTTGGTCTGTTATGAAGCTGCAATGATCTCACTCCATCTAAATTGAACAGATCATGTAAAATGCTAAAAGAAGATTTTTCTTGGGAGGCGTTCCACTAAGCTAGTTTTTTGAATAAACTGGCTTTTCACGGTTTTTTATATGATATATTATGAGAGAATGACTTGTCTCGATTTTAAAAAAAAAACTATTTTTTGTTAGTGGAACACCTCAACCCAGAAAGCTGCTTTAAAGTTCACCAGCTGGTCATCTCCTTCCAAAGCAATCTCCAATCCATTAAAACTGCCTCATTTTTGTATTTGGTAAATAGCAAATAGGCTCACCCATCTTACACCAGCTAATATAAAAAACACTCTCAGAAGTGGATTTTGGGTACCCGTAGTGACCCAAGTTACTCAAAGCTTGACGCATTCCTGTAATGCTTATGAATAGGTGGAGTCTTCCTTATTCTTTTCCTACAACCATACATGCATATTGTTCTTTTTCTTTTTTTAGTACAGACACAATACTTGTGATGAGTTCATACTCAAAACACTCTTGCCCTTTTGTTTGACCTATCCGAGGTTACGTTCACCTTGCTTCCGAAAAATGCCAGGGCCAAACGTGGACTTAATCATGTCCACGAGAAGGGGAAATTGCAAGGACACAAATAAAGTGACAGGCAAACAAGCCATTGCTCCCACTGGAATTAGAACCCATGCTTTTCTCTGACCGAATACAAGATAAAGTGTGGCGCTGAAAGCTATCATCAATGATGTTATGGAGAGGAACAAGGTTATAAGACCAATTACCAACCTCTTGGGCAGGGCATTGAGAAAATCGGATTCTGCGTACCGAGACGTGAGGATAGACAGGAACATCAGCAGTGAAGAGAGCGATGAGAAGAGAGAGCAGGCATCCGAAATGGCAAAGATTATGAAAAAGAGATCGTTCGCAAAGTTTGGCTTGCCGTTGTCACCGTAATCACCTGGTACTGTAATGGCCGCTGCAAACACCACAGTGGCAATGAGGGCTGCCGCTACAGTGCACGACTCTGCCGAGTCTTTCAGCCACTGCTCTCCTTCCTTCACCAGCTCACTGTGTGCCTCTGTAAATACCATCCCGGGCGTCTTCCCTTCGCCGTTCTTCATTTCTTTGTGTGGAGGCGGTGCAAACTTTTCCAGTTCCTGCATCAAGTACGGTCTATTTGCTCTCTAATGCCAAGATAGTGCTGACAAGAGAAGACTTAGAATTTTGCTATCTACCAAACAAAATGAAGAAATTTTTTCAAAAAAATCTACTAAATTTTTTGTTCAGAATTAGATAATGGGTGGATCATATCCAATATGGGCCTACCTAAAATAAATATCTACATTATTGATTTAAATTCTGAAAGATTTTCTGAGTTCTTTATTTTTCCTCTTTTTTACCCTTGGATACGTATAATTTCAGGTGAATTAGGCACATGGAAACAATTAGTCGTTCCTGGCTCATAAATACTGTTGTACGTGAACAGCATATTAGCATGTTACCTTATACCACTGCAATTCACGCTGCATCTGTAGGGCTGCACCAGAAACGAGACTGAGTCTGTGTTTAGGTGCCAATTTTCCGGCCAAATGCAACACACTGTTGTTACCTTCGGCCGTGAGAATGGATAAGAATTGCTTGCAGTCGTATCTCATCTGATAGGTGAGGTTGTAAACGTTCTCATGACGATTTATAACTGCAAGATGTAAGACGGTGTTATTGTCTTCATCGGCATAAAGGATCACATCAGGAAATGCAACCAGAATCTCCTCCACAACTTCATGAATCCCAAACCGTGCCGCGGTAAGGAATGGTGTTAATAATATTGACAAGGCTTCATCGTAGTTCAGCTTGACAATTTCTGTGCAAAAGATTCTGACAAGCTCGAGCGTTTGATGGTGCATCAGTTTTGTTTCTCGAATGTGCTTAATCTGCGGCGCTGCATTTGGAATTAATAATCACATGACATGAATAGTCCACACGTCTTTGTATGCGTAAAAAAAGGAAAATTCTGTACTTCATACCTAATAAATCGACGACCTTCCATAGCCCTGCATGCAACGAAACAGAACTGGGTCAAATTAAGGAGTAGTCATCTTTAGATATGCCTAGCCTTAACAATTTGGAGTACCAATCAAATGGGGAGAGGCTGTGTTGAATTGTGAAGTTCTGAAGGGAGAGAAAAGAAAGCAAAAAACTTTGAAAATAAGATATGTTTAATTAGAGTGATTATCCTATCCTTCCATTTCCTTGGTAAGAATTGTAACTTTACCTAGACAATGGGGGATTTAAGACACTCTTCTCGCTCGACACGAAATCGGTCTCTATTCAATGCTTGCGGGATTGAAAAAATATTTTAATATTGCTTTACTACTTTCACATAAAGGAAAGAGGGGAAGCAGTAAATAATGGGGGATTTACACTAACACATTTTTTGACATGTATAAAAACAACAAAATGATACGAATAAACGGTTATGCCAAAAAAGAACCAACTAATGCTAACTGATCACCATACGCCCCGGATATCCCAAAAAAGTACTTGAGTATGATTACTTGTATTGGAAACAAATTTTGTTTTTTCCTTTTTGATCAACCACCATATGTCCATGGGCCATTATCGTACGGTGGTTGAGAGTACTGGACAATATTAAAACAGTTAGCAAATGAGTTAAGGTTGGGATATTGTGAGGTTATTGAAGCATAACCCATTGAAATTGTTTTTTCCAGGAACTTTTAGAAAATATCTTTGAAGTTCAATCGGATATCGAAAACTATTTGTGAAAAATATTTTTCAACGAACATGAGTAGAAAATACCCTGCACCTTGGAGGTATTGATGAACCAGAAGGTTAGGTCTCTGTAAAGTTATCTCCCGGAAGGTGACTACTATAAGGCGATAGGCCATAGCCGACGCTAATTACCTGGGGATTTTACTCTCTTGGTAAGTTGGTTGTAAAGGCCAGTTGAGCCCAAAACCAGTATGAAGAACTGGTTTGAACCTAGTGGCACCCCTCAAGTTGAAAAAAACAGTGGCCTAAAGAAGGCTTCCTACCTTTTTAGCTTGAACAAAAGCTCCTTTGTTTGATGTTGGAAAAACAGTGCTTATAGATTGGTGTTTGTGGTTTAGAAACTGGTTTGATGTAGGCTGTAGGTTTGAGATTTCTAAGGTATTTTAGAGTACCCTGGGATTTTTCTTAGAAACTTTTTGGAATTTTTGACGAGGAAGTTGGACTTAAAATTTGTAGTGTGTGGCTGTGTATAAAGGGAAAGAGAGACCGAGTGTGTGAGGTTGAAGATCTGGTTGTGGGATGTAGTGAAAGAGCTTAGTCTTGAAATGGAAGAGGAGTGGGGTTTATTTAGGGAAAATTTTGCTTTGGGAGCAAGAAAACGCAGTCAAAAAGAGGGGGAGGGCTGTCCTGCACAACTACGAAAAAATTGATCTTTAGTGACAAAAATTTTGTCACTAGGTTGTCACTAAAAGTGTGTTTCTAAAAGTATTCAATGACAGCTTTTTAGTGAGTTGTCACTAATCCTGTAATTAGTGACAGCTTAGTACAAAAAACTGTCACTGAATACTTTTAGAAACACACTTTTAGTGACCACCATATGGTATTTAGCAAGGAGGTTTATTTGGTCAATAATTTTGCTGAAATCATTGACCACCATAGGGTAGTTAGTGATTACCGTACGACCAAAAGCTGACTGGTTAACAGGCCAAATTTGAGGGACCATCTTGAGCACTACCAAACTCCATTTTGCGCATGGTTTGAAGCATTGAAAAGCTGGTTAAGTCTACTTTCTAACCTAAGTGGTTTGAACTCTAGATATTTCTTACATTAAAAGATGTAACTATTTTACCCTCAGAAAGTCAAAAAACAAATCATTTTAATTGGTAAAATACTCACATCTCTCTCATTTCAAAACAGATTGAGATATATTATATATCGATAAAGAGGGTTTGAATGTACTAGAAGATAGTGTATTCTAAAGTGTGTTTTGAAAAAGGTTTTCATTTGGGTTTTTGAAAGAGAAAGAACACCGTTCTACCTTCCAAGGATGTTTTGATTCGTTAATTCATCATTGGGGAACTCACTGCTCAAAGATGTTTAGGAGGTCCAAAATTGGGGTGTCTACAATTAGTATGTGATAAAGGTTGAGAGAGTTGCAACATCTTCCGTCACCCTCCCCTTCCAATAATTCTGGCCTCTATGCTTGTCCTTACGCCAATCCCGGTCTACCCATCCAATCAGTTCCCCTTCTCCTGGCTTCTTTGGTAAACTAACAAGGATGTTTTATTATAGTATATTCTAAAATTGGTTGTAAATATCTACTTGGCCATAAAAATATTCAATATTGTGCTTTGAAAAATAAAGAAATGAAAACATGTTTCCTATCATTCCTAAACAATTGGAAAAATGTACCAGAATTCAAAAAACTCAATCAAGAAGAGGATGATCCTCGACAAACCAGAAATAAAGTAGTTTCCTTGAAACCATGGGAACCAGCGGCACACTTTGGCAGAGCCTTCAAGGCCTTCAGTGGGGCTTTCCACATCTCCTCCATCACAAACGTTAGAGGAAATTTCCAACTTGAGAGGAACATCTAGAAAACAGTAAAAATAGTGTAGTTAGTAATCTCGGTCCTACACATTTGAATCTAACTATTGTCACACCACCCACGGTTCATGCAATGGCGAAATAATTTGGCTTCAACCTCAGCCTATTTCAAGTATAGTTAATTGGGCTAAGTTATGACCAATGTATACTGTGTATATTTAATTGGGCTAAGTTATGACCAATGTATACTGTAAAATATTCGGCTTCATAATTATATAACACTATATCTGCTTCAACTTATATTTTTTTGGTATGAATTCATACCAAAACTAGAGAACTACTGAAGCAAATCTTATACACAGATAACAATGAAAAGACAGGGACTAACTCATGTAAATGAACCGTTGCCAGAAGTTCAAACGAGCTCCGCTTGGGAATGCAGACGGTTTCTGTGCTATCTCATTCAAAGGAGAGGGATTTGATGCTCCCAAGTCGGGATGGAGCCGAAGTACATGCAAAGCCACATCTGTCACATAGAAGGAACCAACATAATTAAGTAAAACAACCACAAAAAAGAAAAATGGAAGTCTTTTCCTGCACCTCCATTCCCCGAAAAGGTTTGAAAACCTCACCAGATGATACGTAAGTAGTTTTTTGATGAATAACTACTCACCATATAAACCGCTGGTTATTAAGGAGCTCATAAGCTCAGAGCCTGAACTGCCTTCAAATGGTTTTGGTTCTATATCTTCCTTGGTGATTTTTAGCAAGTACTGAACCATATGCTTGTGGCCCAACATAGCAGCATGATGGAGAGGTAATTGTCCAGCGTGGTTCCACATATTGGGCAAGTCAGGGTTCTTCTTGAATAGCAACTTTGCAATCTCAACGTCTCCATTCCCTGCGATTCTGTGGAATGCTGTGTAACCACCCACATTGGGTTGCGCCAGTTCCTCCGGTGTCATCAATTCCACCAGATTTCGCATGAAATGGAACGAACTCCCTGTTGCTGCGACATGAAGCGGTGTGTTCAATTGTATCGTAATTTTGGCTGTGAGTGTGTTTCGATCAGACTTGAAGAATCCCTCTGCTGTCTCCCAATCTTCTTTGATTATAGCTTTATATAGTGGGAGGTACCAGCCGAGATCCTTCTCTTCTGCCTCGTTTTCCACTGCCAATGGAGACAAATATGGAGAAAGATGCATGAAACAACGAAAATTGCACTTACCAAAAAAAAAAAACAACCAAAATTGTTTTGGACATCCCCATAAAATCTGCTTGCCTCCTTTAATTTTTACTCAATTATTGTTTCCATCCTCAGGCCCTATCTCCCTTATATTCATGATAATTTTATCTTGGTTTGTTTAGGGGCTGAGTAAATAGGAGATAAGGGGTAGAATCGAAAGCTTCTGATCGATAATTGGCTTGAATTTCTGGATGTTGTAGCAGGTGGTCTATTGTGCTTATGAAAGCCACAGTTTTTTAGCTTATTGGAGCCTCGTGGAATCAGATTCTATTGAAGCTGCTGAAGTTTATAAGCTATTTCAAGATATATGCTCTTGCTGGTCTAATTTTTCTGTGATTAAAGTTTGGTGTAGGTGTTATCTAAAACCGTGATCACTGATGGTTGCTGTCTGCTGGTGTTGAAAGGTGTTGGAGAGGTCTTTTATTATTGGTTCAACTCTGATGGTTCTATCTGCTAGTGCTGTTATTCTCTTTGGTGTTGTGGATGTCGTATGGCGCTAGCTGTTGATGCTGATTTTGTTGATTATGGTGATTCTCTTGGGTGCAGTTTGTTCTAGGCCTGTATTTCTTTGTGGTTGCTGCAACCTGTATCAGTATTGGGCTGTATTTGTGTTTTGGTTGACCTCTTGTTGACCATGTTATCTCCCCTTGGGTCCTTGAGGGCATATGATAGTCGCTTGAAGGGGATGTCTCCTTGCGTTTTGATGCCGTTTTCTCGAATCCCTTTAATCTTTGTAATTCGTTTCCAAAGATTAATAAAAAAAATTTTGCCGTTCAAAAATAAAATAAAATAAAATAAAAATCTGCTTGCCTTATATGCTATATCTCATCTTCGAATCTTAACAGCTCCACTTAGGATAAAACTACGAGTCGAGGAAAGTTTGTACACAAGGTTGGTTGCTGCATAGCAAAAACGTGTAGTGTAGAATTGAGAAGGGGGTTTGTGGACTTCGAGAAGTTATTTCGTGCTAATGATTTCTTTTTGTTTTGGTCAATACTTCTGCGGTCCAGATAACTATTCCTCATCCTTAACCATTCAATAACTATCCGTTTGACTGAGTTCCGATGAAATGAATTTGTAATTTCCAAATAGTTAGGAAAATTTCTCTCTTGAATTTGTAAACAAAAAACAAAATGATGGGGCCTAAGAAGCACAGATATGGGTATGGATATTGATACAAATACAGACAAGGATACGGACACTGACATAGATAAAGACATGAGACACGGCAATTCTAAAAAAATGGGGATGCAAATGTGGACACCGTAGGAGACAGGAAAAAATATGCATCATGTATTTGGATATGATTTAGTTGCTAAAAATGAATATTCTATCAAGAAACAACCAAAACTAATAGAATTTTTACAATCCTTACTTTCTTTTCTTCATTATTACTATAACCGAGGGTTATTTGGTCGATTGCTTATTTGTATTTTTTTCCTTATATATTTTCTGAACATTATAATTTGACCTCCCAAAAAAGCTTTTAATACAGTATAACAAATGGATCCATGTCATGTTTCTACCCCATGTCCAAGTCGGGACATGGGTGTTGCCCACGTGTCCCCAATGTGTCCTATGTGTAAAATGAATTAAATCAAATGGAGACGCCAACTGGTGTATCCCATACGTGTCCCATCGTGTATGACACAGATCGACAAGCAATTAGGTGTGTCAGTGCTTCATAGGCTGTGGCAATGTGAGCTCCTCGTACTGCCCACCGAAAGACTGTTGAGCTAGAACGTTGGCGCTGTGTGGGTCTTGAAAACTATTTACTTGTGTAACTAGATTCAGAAAGACATATCTAAAGCCTAGACTAACTTTCATTCAACAACAAAAGGGATGCATCAAGGAGTACACAAGGCAAGCACCATGTAGCTTTACACAAGCCTTGGAATATAGACTCCAACATTGGTGCAGTTGAAGAATTTGCAAGAATAAAACGAGAAAGCTATGATCAATCAGCAGGAGTCCCCCACATTCTTACTTCTATTGCTGACCTGAGTGTTAGTATTGCCAATGCCTATTAGCTAAACAAACAATTTCTTTCTTGACAATAAGATTACTGGATTCATAAAAACTCAAGCAATCTTGCACAGATTACTTAATATGTAATTGCTCACTCTGCTCTAGCAGTACTTATAATTTAGCTTCTGGCCAGCTATACGGCAGCACAATTTTACCTAGGGGTGCTCACGGTCTGGATCGGTCCGGATTGACATGAATCCAATCCTAATCCGTGAGTCACGGTTTTTTGAAAATACAATCCGTGTCCGATCCAAAAGTCTCACGGTTCGGTTCCAATCCGAACCGCGAGTCACGGATCGGTTCCGGATTAATCCGCGGATTTTCAACTTATTCGGAAAAAATAACAAACAAAGGCAGTAAGGCACTAGCAAGTAGCAAATGCACAAAATAGAAAGTTCAAAGTTGGAAATCCCAATAAAAAACAACAAAGGCAGTAAGGCAGATAGTTACAGAGATAACAATATTCACACCATAACTCCTACAACAGTACAATCAAACCGTAAGTCTGCTAAATTAACAATATCTATGTAATTATAATTATAAAAGTGATAAAATTATATGGATTTTGTTAATGTGTGCCCCCAAGGCACATGATAATGTTCATTAAATAAGTCTAATTAAATCCACTTTTGCTAAAATTAGTAAAAGTACTTTACATTAACTCCTTTGTTTGCATGAGAAATCTAAGTTTGAAATACAAGTCATAAATTACTTTTACTATTTTTAACAAAAGTGGTTTTAATTAGGTTACATTTAATGGACATTATTATGTGCCTTACGGGCACACATTAACAAAACCCAAATTATATATATTTAAAAAAACTATATATAATAAAAATCTCACGGTCCGGATCGGATAATCCACGGTTTCAAAATAAAAATCCATGTCCGATCCAAAAGTCACGGTTTTTTATTTTTTGAATCCGTGTCCGGACCATTAATCCACGGTTAAAATCCAAAAGGTACGGATCGGTTCGGTCCGGATCGGATTCACGGTTCACCGATTTTTTTGAGCAGCCCTAATTTTACCGAATACCATGATAAAATGATCATACGAGGTGGAACCCACCTCACAAGAAGTGTTCTGTTTTCGGGAAAATTGCATGTCGACATGTATTATGTTGGAAATCCGGTCTAAAATTTGATGATGATGATGATGGCAACGTCTCTGCTACTCCAATCTACTCCGCAAAAACAATTCGAGCGCGTTGAAACAACACTTTCCTAAGGATAATATTTGCCCCCACCAAATGGTGTGTACCGGGTTACAGCAAATCCGCCTTCAAGAAACAACGAAACCGAACTCGAAGTTCTTTCTGTCTGCGTTTGCACAAACAAAAACAGACAAAATATCCGCTATGTGAAATAAGAAAATCAAGATCCAATGTGTTTTGTTTCTTGCAAGGCAACAAAACACAGAATAAGCACTCAATTTATTTGGACAGGAGAGGACGAATTTTTTGAGAGAATCTGATCGGAAAAAATTGAATTCCAAATGGTTTGCACTAGGCCTATTTATAGGCCTCACCTGTACCGAAGACATACACCCCTCACAAATGGATGCAACTATTTGTAAAGAGTATTTCACGTTGGCAATTATCACAATAAATGAGTTTTTATTTGGGATTTTATTAAAATATTCCTTGTGCCTTTTAGAAAGTTTTTTTTGTTGTGTTTTGCTTTTGTCCCACATTGGCTAGTGAGGAAACGGTTGAGTGGTATATATATGAAAACATTTCTATAATGTTCACATAATGTTAAGTAGCAAGGCACCTATGGTGTTGCCTGCATTACTGGCATAGCCGGTGATGGAACACACTCATACGCACCCGTGCCCGGCAGTGGGCTTTGTGGCTGCAATGTGGCACTTTGATGGTGCACTTAGCGCGAGGCGCCTTGTAGGCGCCCTTTCTTATTGTCACTTGGCGATAAGGTGTTGCTGACGTGGCGCACGGGTCGGAACGGATTGGTATCGATACCAGTGAAATGGGGTATCAATACCAGCGGGCTATCTCGTGAACATAATGTTAGGTATCGATACCCCTGTTAGGGGTATCGATACCGGTGCGTTAGCGCGCGGATTTCAGACATTGGTTCGTGAACAGATGCAACTCAAAACGGAGAGTTGTGACCCAAACTCAAGTCTATTCACTAAGGGGCGTGTCCTAAAGTGAAAGGGTACATTTGGGTCTATATATAACACCCAAATTACATTCACTTAGATACCGAATTCTAGCCTTGTTACTCTGCCAAAATATCTACAGATCGCTTCCTAGTTTTGCTGTACCGTTACTCTGCAGAAACAGTGTCAGCAATTCCTTGGTTCATTTTATCACAAATTCGACTTGGTATTCTGTCTGTCCTTCGTTTGTGCGGATGCAGGCAGAAGATCATTGAATTGATCAGGCTTCGTTGTATCCTCGGACAGATTCACTAACAACCCGGTGCACACCAAACGGTGGGGGCGAATACTATTTTCGGAAAGCGACATAGTAACGTGCCTCAAAGCAAGTTCCATCATCAACAAGTTCAGTTTCCCGAAAACTCCCGGATTTTTGCACCAACATTTCACTCCTTAATTTGGAGGCACCTCTTGGAATTAAAAAGACAACCTTCAGTGGAGGCACCATTCGGCCAAAACAGTTGGCATAAGGATGCAACTGTTTACTGCCACCTTTTCGTAGACTAACATTTGGTTTAAGAATTCATAGGCAAGGGCCACGTCTCTTTAGCATAATAAGAAAAAAGGCACCCTTTAGGTTCCATCCAATCAACACATCTATTAGCATTAGGGGTGCTCACGGTCCGGATCGGTCCGGATTGACATGAATCCAATCTTAATCCGCGAGTCACGGTTTTTTGAAAATACAATCCGTGTCCGATCCAAAAGTCTCACGGTTCGGTTCCAATTCGAACCGCGAGTCACGGATCGGTTCCGGATTAATCCGCGGATTTTCAACTTATTCGGAAAAAACTGATTTGTAGTCATGATAATGCAAGCATCGTCTGCCAAAGTGGTTCCAAGAGATGCTCCCCCAAAACCTGTTATAGGTTTGAAAAATTCCTAGCTTTGTTGAAATACATAACTTCATCTATGCAGCCTTAAAGAAATCAAATTTGACCGTGAATCAAATTTGAGTCGCACGATGAGGATGGAGATGGTTACTTCTAGTTCACTCACAAACAGAGAGTATATATAGTAGCACTTATAATACTTTACCCCCCTAGATTTTATAGAGATAACAATATTCGCACCATAACTCCTACAACAGTACAACCAAACCGTAAGTCTGCTAAATTAACAATATCTATATAACTATAATTATAAAAGTGATAAAATTATATATAATAAAAATCTCACGGTCCGGATCGGTTAATCCACGGTTTCAAAATCAAAATCCGTGTCCGATCCAAAAGTCACGGTTTTTTATTTTTTGAATCCGTGTCCGGACCATTAATCCACGGTTAAAATCCAAAAGGTACGGATTGGTTCGGTCCGGACCGGATTCACGGTTCACCGGTTTTTTTGAGCAGCCCTAATTAGCATAAAATATAATAGACACAACTTTTAGCATAATAAATCTAAAAGTCACCTCTCCACAATTTAATTAACACAACTCTTAGGCTTAAAACACAAAATGTTGCAACTCTCCACAAATAAAAAGAGACTAAATATAGGACTAGGAATATTTTTAAAACGCCCAAAATAATAACTTATTTATTTTGAAAAAACCCCAACATATTATTTGTTGGGACGCAGTGATTTTGTTATTTGCATTAGTTGCAACCATGCCAAACTATGACACGTCGTGAAAACATCTCAGCTGATATGAATCATCTTCTATTTGAGAAATCGGTGTGTCGATTTAAAACGACGAAACAACATGTTTCGTGTAGTAACAGACAAAGTGCATATTACAATTTTACTACGCATCACTGAAGTAGGGGAACTGCCATCTTACCAGAATCACTACTGATGGGATCGTTGATATCCCTTTGGGCCTGTGAGTTTGAAGAAGGCAATGCCATGCTTGTTCAAACGGTATCTCTCAGTGTGATGTGTACGCCTTGTAAGTAATCTTTGCTAAAGACTGCCACAACCACCACTTCACTTGGAGCCAGAGGTCGTTTGTTGGTTTCTAACAAAAATACAAAACAGATAAAATTAACGATGTTCTTGAATGCTTTATAATGCCCTTAGTTATGATCATGAAGGCGATGCAATGCTACCCCTGTTTGGGCTGATTACTAGCTTGGTATGCTTAGACATGAGTGTCCTCTCTACTCCATACTTGTTGAAAGTTAAGCTTGATTTCTATTTCCCACATGGGAAATTTAAGAGTCAAAGATGGGGATGCAAGTGGGAAGATTTTGGATTGGCAAGGCAGTAGGTTTTGTGGACTTTGGAGACTGCATAAGCAACCTCCTATAAATTGAGTCTATGCAATTGTATTTATGTGGGAAAATACAAGAGAAAAAAGAGGAGAGAGAGCAGAGTGAGAGGAGACGTGGGAATCCCCTTTGGGGATTTCCCCTTCCAGTACATGTGTGTGTGACAAAGAGTTGAGTGCATGACTTGTGTACGTACTTGCAATTTAATAGAAAAACAGATTTGAGCTTTGTCTAATTCTCTTAGTTTTCCCAACAATATTTACATAAGATACCTTGCCCTACCATTATATTGTATTTGGAATATATATAAGGTGGTTGGAATCGTATTGGGAAAGAGAAATAGCATAGGTTACGTTTGTTTCAATGTAAAACGATTTCCGAAGAAAAATATTTTCCTTCTAAATTAAATAATTGGCATAAAAAAAATCATTTTCATTTTCCATTGTTTGGTAGAAATTCAAAACTTATTTTTTCAGGAAAAGGAATTCCTTGAACAACAAATCACAGCTTAGGTCTTCCAATTTTTCCAAAATTAAAGGCGTTAAGAAATACTATGGAGGTCGTCAGTGACAATATATATATACACCCCACTTTTAGTGAGGGATCCCACATTTTGCTTGAAGTGTGGGAGTCAATGAATTCTCAATTTTCCCGATCAAATTTAGATGATCCGAACCGTGCAATGTGTATAAGCAAAATAACGAAAAACCCAAATACTAAAAAGTATTTTAGAGGAAATTTTTTACTCCCAAACAAATAGAGCCTGAAAATAAATAAATAAATAAACAGCTCCAATGGAAAAGCTTCTACTTTGCCATTGTAAAATTTGATGCATAACTCGCTATCGTGTCCTTGGGTGTCTAGCTAAAAAAAAAACACAGAACAAGTATCGGACACATGTCCGTGTCTGGAGAGTGTCGTACATGGATAAGTTACTTCCGACGAAGTGTCGGTGCCACATAGTTACACTAAAGAAAAGTTGATCTTTAGTGGCAACGATTTTGTCACTAGTTTCTTACTAAACATGTGTTGCTAAAGGGTATTAAGTGACAATTTTTTAGTGCATTGTCACTAAACTGAAATGGGTGATAACTTAGTATAAAAACCTGTCACTGAATACCCTTTAGCAATTACCTTTTAGTGACACATTGTTGTTACTAGGTTATCACTAAAAATCAAATTTTTTTAGTGACATATGCCCATGGGAAAGCTGTCAGGCTCACAGACAAGGAGAATGCAGCTCAGGTTGAGAGTGCAGTTTGCAAGTCAAATTCAAGCATCCATGACATTTACTTTTCAACTTGCTCAATCTACTTAGAGTCTTTTCTTCTCTCCTTTTGGCATAGGCGGCTCTAGTAAGAGAGATGGGTGTTCACTTGAACACCCTAAAAAAATTATTGGTTCAGAATACATATAATATTTCTAGTTTTATTTTAGTTTACCCCTTTTTTGAACACCCTGCGCCTAAATATTTTAACACCTAATTCAAAAAAGTTTGAACAACTAGCTCCAAAAAATCAGTCCACATACCAATTCAACGTAAACAACCTAATTAAAAGTCATTGGCTGCTCCATAGCTTTCTATAAATGGTCAATTGAACAACATGAATTCTTTTGTATTTTCTAATACAGGTAATAATTTTAATTATCTTGGGTTTGTAATTTGTTTGAGCACTTAATCCTTTACTATGACCCTCCATTAACCCATGAAATTCATAATCGAAGACCTAATACATTAGCTCAAAAAAAATACTCTTATTGACAAAATTAAAAAAATAGGGAGAGAAAAAATTATCTATTGGTATCTATTTCGTGCTCTGACTTTTCTCTGAACAACGATCAACTGTATATATAAAAAAATAATAGCATATGTCAAAAAAAATCCGTGGAAACCTATATATTCGCCACAATGTCTTACAATAAAAACTATTGTTTATGTGCCCATTTAATTTTGTTTGGCCCAAAATATAGAATTCGCCTTGAACATGCAATTGTGACATCTTACGTATTTTTGCATTATTTGTTCCCATTTTGCATACTAATATATAAAATTTTGTATATATATGGTTAGTTAATAGAGATAGTAAAGTTAAGGTAATTTTTTAACACCCTCAAAAATCCTGGCGCCACCACTGCCTTTTGGTTTGGTACAATTCCTTGTTTGTTCTTTGAGCCAATTACTTTCATTCCTATTTTTCAACAACGATAAGGAAACATCCTTTGTTTTTTTAACTGGGTGGTCTAGGCCAACTTGAGCTTTTGACTAATCTCGGCATCTATGTACGTCCTACCACATACATAGACCGGACAAAGCTAATAACCGATAAGAATCATGAAATCTTATGCAGATGACCCCCAAGAAGTTAAGAAGAGTTAGTTTATGTATAAAAAAAAACTATTGATGCATTTTATGACATTTAAATCTAACAAGCACCACCCCAATTTGGATAAAAAAATCAATGAAGGGGTAAAGTCAAATAGTTTTCTTTCCAATGTACATAATATGACTAGGAATGCGGTCCGAACAAATTTCCTCCATCTCGTAGAAAAAGAAAAGAAACACCCAAAACCTCCTTTTACTTAGGATTAGTCCTTACTAACTCATCTACTTGTTACCCCTTAGGGTTAGGAAACATGAAATCTTACTTGAACATATATAACGTTATTGATACAAGGAGGGGGAAAAAAACCCAACTTCAGTCTTCACTCTTTAATTTTAAGAATCAAAACCCACAAAATTCGCTGTAGTTATCTGACAGACAGATAGTGTTGAGAAATCAAGAGCCTTCACTTATTTGAGAGAGCAGATAAAAAAAAAATAGTACTAATTAAGAGAGAGAGGAGAGAGAGACTGACCGTCGACACTGGTGGAACTACTGCAATTCCGACGGCGCAGACAGCGTCAAAAACGGAGTTGCATCGAGCTCCCACGAACAGTTTGAAGATCAATGGTGTTTCTCTGTATTTTTTTTTTTCAGAGGAGATAAGAGGAAGAAACGAAGTAGCAGACTGAGGAAGAAGATGGAATTCGATGGAAGTCTGGTGAATTATTATTGCTCCGTATTAAAGACAAAGGTGAAAGGCAATGATGATGATGGAAAAGAGAATCTAATGAGGAATAGTGGCGATCTACATTCAAGCCCCTGGAGTTTGGAAAACTCGTGTTTTAGTCAATGATGATGATGGAAAAGAGAATCCAATGATGAATAGTGGCGATCTACATTCAAGCCCCTGGAGTTTGGAAAACTCGTGTTTTAGTCAATGGAGACGAGACTAATATTGAGGGGACGAGACTAATATTGAGGGGAGATGACGAAGAGCAAAGGGGGACGTTCCAAAGAGCGTGGAAGTGCCAGAGGAATCTGTTGCATGAGTTCAAACGCAGCGGACGCGTTGCCGACGTACCCCTGCATGTTTTCAAAGAGTGTGACGAGAAGGTGATGCAAATCAGATTTTGAAAAACTAGCAATTTATTAGAATTTATTTTACTATTTCAATTTTAGTATTTTGTTAGGAGATTACTAGTATAGAGTTATTTAGTTTCTTAGTTTTAGGTTGATTCAGTTTCTTATTTTATGTTTTCTTGTTTTACAAGAATTAGGGTTGCTAGTATTTTATTTCCTTTTTAGTTTTAGGGTTGCTGCTAGTATAAATAATTGATGTAAGCCTTAGGGCAAGATAGTTGTTTTATGATTATTAATGAAAAATTGAGAGTTTTCTCAATCTAGTTCAGACAAAATTCGTGATTGTCCTTGTTGCGCGTTCTTTCAACACGCCTCCCTGCATCAGCTGGTATCAAAGCTTGCGCTCGATTCTGGATCATGGCGCAACAAGGAGTTCGTTATGGTCATTATGTTGTTACTGAAGATGCATATGAACGAAGTAAAGCCGCACGAGAAGCACGAAAAGAGGCACGATTCCAACAATTAGAACAACATTTGTCGAATGCGTTCGCCGCCTTAGCCGATCAGGTTGCTGCCCTAACTGTTGGGGGGAATCTACCTCGCCGTCGTCTTGTTATACCTCGGTTTCCGAAAGAAGAGGAGGTGTCAGATGACGTTTCTAGCACCAAACTTTTGGCGGGTAACTATCAGCCAAGGGGGAGGACAAAGGAGGCTACCATTGAGTGGCCATTTACTACAAATAATATTCCGAATCCAGTTGTGGATTGGAGTAAGCCACCAGTTTTTTACAAAGAACCGGTGGAGAAAATTACAGAAAATCAAAAAAAGTTACAAAAAAAAGCGGTTTCTATGTTGGCATTGTTGGAAACAGATGTAGAAGAATCAATTAGATTTGATTTTTATGAAAACCTTCAAGACGGTGAAGTTGAAAAGAGCACTAATGAATTTTTTGATCCGTTTTTGGGAATTTGTTGAAAACACTAAAAAATCATGTGTTTCAATCCAGAAGGAAGGTGAATTTATTTTGTTAGTAAAATTTATTCCTTCATAATTTCAAGATTCCTTTGCGAAGTTTAGGTTCGAAAAAATCAACTTGAAGTACAAGATTAATGCGGACAAGGTTCGGCAACTTCTACTATATAAACTCGAGGACGAGATTCTTCAAGCCGGAGAGAATGATGCAGATCAGATTTTGGAAAACTAGCAATTTATTAGAATTTATTTTACTATTTCAATTTTAGTATTTTGTTAGGAGATTACTAGTATAGAGTTATTTAGTTTCTTAATTTTAGGTTGATTCAATTTCCTATTTTAGTTTTAGGGTTGCTGCTAGTATAAATAATTGATCTAAGTCTTAGGGCAAGAGAGTTATTTTATGATTATTAATGAAAAATTGAGAGTTTTCTCAATATTGTTGGTTCAAGGAGGGAGTACCTCTAGTTTAGACAAAATTCGTGATTGTCCTTATTGCGCGTTCTTATTTCAACACGCCTCCCTGCATCAGAAGGATTTAAGACAAGAAGCCGAGAAGAAGAAGATGTGCAAGAGTAAGCTGCGAACCATGAGATGCAGCCCAATATGGAGTAGCCCAAACCAATCCATTTACAAAAAGTCGTTGAAGAGTGAGAGAGTAAGAGGTTAGCATCTAATGTCAACCAAAGAAGTCCACAAAGTGGGGAGATGGACTTAGGGATGAAAGTTTTGACCAAAAAACCGAACCAGCCGCCCGAACCGGACCGTTTTTGGAAAATTCGGTCAGTTTTAATTTTTACTCGGTTCGGTTCGGTTCGGTTTCATTTTTCAGCAAAAAAAATAATTTCGGTTCGGTTCGGTTTTATGTAAAAACAAGCCGAAACCGACCGAACCGAACCGATTGTATTAAAGGGTTATACACTTCTAATCCCTACCGTTCATCTAAATATCATACAATTCATCCGAAGTACTAATGTAGAGGATCTTTCCCCCTTGTTTATATACTCGAAGTCTGTACAAAAAAACCCTAAACAGAGCGCCTCACTCCTCAGGCATTAGCAATGGCAGCCTGGTCTCTCTCTCTCTCTCCTCTCTCGAAGATTAGATCCCCTCTCTCTCTCTCGAAGATCGGCATCTCTCTCACAGACACAGTCACTTGACTCACTCCAATACTCCATCAGGTTTGTGAATACCCTACACAATCTCTCTCTCTCTCGACTCACTCCAGCCCATGGAAGGTGATTACGCTATCTTCTAGTGTTTGTTTTCATGAATACTAATATTTGCTCGAAACTTATGTAGATGGATGAACCCAGTAGTGAATCTGGTGGTAAAGTGACTGAAGTGCATACTGGAAAGCAATCAACCAAAAAACAAACCAGAAAAGGCAGCAAAACTGCTACTGAAACTACTGCTGCTACTGGTAAGGATGCCGAAACTATCACTGATGATGTTGTTGATGTTGATGATGGATTGACTGGAAGGGAGAGGTCATTTGTTTGGGATCATTTTGGAAAACTGCCTTGGGTAAAAGGTAAAAAACGTAGGGCTAAATGTAATTATTGTCCGAAGACTTATTGTTGTGAGTCAAAGTCTAATGGGACATCATCAATGAAAGCTCATCTAGAGTCGGGCTGTAAAAAATATCCCCTTAAAAATTTGGATAAGAAGCAAAAAACTCTAGGTTTTCAACCTGTAGTAGGAACAAATGATGGAAAAGCTGATCGTAATCTTGTTGTTGTGGCTTTTAATGTGGATGCATGCAAAAGTGCTTTGGCAGAGATGATAATAATTGACGAATTACCCTTTAGGTTTGTAGAGGGTGAAGGATTTAAGCGGTTTATGCATGTTGTGCAACCAAGATGGACACGAATCCCATCAAGGATTACGATTGCAAAGGAATGCTTGAAAGTGTTTACGAGAGAGAAGAAAGCATTGAAGAGTGCACTTAGGGGTGTGTGTGGATGGCCCACCGAGATTGCTCGAAAAGATTGTGATTTGTTAGAGTCGCCACCCGGATTTGAGGTCCGAACCCGAGAAACCGATAAAAATATGACTCGTTGCCCACTGAAAAAGATTTCACTAGTCCTGACGGAACCAAAGATTTCTCGGATTCGGGGGTTTGGTTACGAGAGGGGAAGGGTTTTACGGCACCCCTCTCGCCCGGTCCGTGAACCGGTCTCTACTCAACATTTTGTGGGATTTTGGAAATGTTTAAAATCTGATTTATTCACATAAATAGGAATCGGGGACGGGAATCACATAATAACAAAACATGCAAGAGATGCGATTTTACTGTGGATGCTTGTGCGCGCGATATACATGGATGATGAACACAAAACTACAAATGTTCATAGAAACAAATTACAACAGAAATCATATAATAACTTAAGAAATTATGAACATGAGACTTATTAAACTGTTTGCAATCTGGATTCCAGAATGGGGATTGAGCGCTCAAGGGTGGTGACTTGAGCGCTCAAACCTCATTCCACCCGAACATTTTTCTTGCTAGTTTTCAATATTTGATGTTACTTTAAGACTTAAATACACCACAAAAACATCACACAATCATCACCTCCCTTTAGAAATCATCAGAGAATGCTTAAAACAAACTTGCTTTAGAACCAGTTTGAGCGCTCAAGGCTCATGGGTTGAGCGCTCAAACCAATTCTGCAAGAGAGAGGGATCCAGATCACAAACACTATACTGACAACTTATATACACTAACAAAGAATTAAACCATAAGCCATCATCAGAATTGCTGGAAAACTGCAAATAGGCCAAGAACAGCTTGAGCGCTCAAAGATCTGACCTTGAGCGCTCAAGCCATAACATGGCTTTCCACTGTTTAACCTTTAAACTGATTTCCATACTTCCTCAGGACCACCAAAGACAGAAAACAAAGTTTCAAAAGGTTTGACAACCACTGTTTTGCAATCAAATATAAGGAATTTGAAGTTTTTGATGTTTAATCACTATAAAATGGTTAATTTGCATTCATGCATGTAGTTTTGGTGTAGAAATAAACTGTTTTGAGAGCTACTTGAACGCAATTAACTCTTAAATAGTGATCAAAATTAAAAGGAAGCTCAGAAGTTAGCAAAACAGTGACCTGTTCAGAACTGGGCTTGAGCGCTCAAGGCCAGAGGCTTGAGCGCTCAAACCTGCTGTAACTGCAAATTTGAAAAAGGTTTTTAAGCAACTTTCTGGCCTTTGTGAGTTCAATGCAAGTATGGAGAACTTGCTTAAACTCACTAGCCTTCCTCAGAAAGATCAAAACAGTGAATTTATCACATTTTTACTACCTTTTGGAAGAGGTTTGTGATTTGAGCTTGATTCTGGGCTTTGAGAGGTTGATTGTGGATGTTTTTGGCTTGTATTCTGGACGAATTGAACAATGTGGGTGGTTGATCGATGATCAAAGGTCAAATTTCTGGGTTTGATCAATGATATTGTAGGTAGTTTTGATGATAAATGAATGGTTTTGTAGAGAGAGAGAGAGAGGAGTGGTTTTCTGGTAGAAACTGAAGGTAAGGAGTAGTAGCATCCGTCCTCAAACCAGGGGGCAATGGGTGGTTTTATAGAGTGAGTGGGAGAGAAGAAAGGAGAGAGAGAGAAGAAAGGAGAGAGAGAGAAGTGGGTTTGGGTGTTTGGGAGTATTTTTTGTGTATTTTCGGAGTTGGTGGGGTGTATTATACGTATAGGGATCGTATAAGATCAACCACAGACGCTCCCATGCAGGAAATCTCATGATGAGATACTCTGCAAGTTGCTGACTGGACGGGGGTTGAGCGCTCAAAGCTGTGGACTTGAGCGCTCAAGGTGCTCCTCAGGGGTTTGAGCGCTCAAAGCCATGAGCTTGAGCGCTCAAGGCTACGGATGGCAGATTGCTGGCTTGGCTTGGTTCAACAATGCTTGGGTTGGTTTGGCACATCTTGATTGCTTGGGTAGAGTTTGGTTGGTTTTGATCAAATTCAAATCATTTTCACCAGTTCCAGGTAATCGTGATTGATCCGTTTCATCATCGGAGATGCATGAGCGTATTTCGGGTTCAAAATTGGGGTGTCTACAGTGTGCCTTACCACGGACACTTGGACATCCTTGCAAATTTGAACTACATGTGTCTCACTGCGCATTTTATTGATCGTGATTGGAAACTTCACAAAAAATTATAAACTTTTGTGTTGTCCCAAATCACAAAGGTGAGACACTCGGAAAGAAGATTGAAAGATGTTTGTTGGAGTGTGGTATTGATAAGTTTCTTACGCTTACGGTTGATAATGCTAGTTCTAACAATGACATAGTTGATTTCTTGAAGAGGAAGACTAAAAGTAGGAAGACTACCACATTAGAACATGATTTCTTGCATGGGAGATGTTGTGCACATATATTGAATCTAGTTGTCTGTGAGGGTGTGAAAGAGATTGAGGTGTCTATAGCAAGGGTGAGAAATATCGTGAGGTATGTGAGGTCATCTCCATCAAGGATGTTAAAGTTCAAATCCTATGTTGAAAAAGAAAAGATTAAATTTAAACTTCAACCTTGTTTAGATGTGCCTATGCCATGGAACTACACCTATTTCATGCTAGAGAGGGCTTTAATGTTTCAAACAGCTTTTGAGAGATCGGAAGATGATGAACCACAATTATTCCGGTTGAGTATTAGAGAAGATGAGATTGGTGAGGTTGATGAACCTGAAGATGTGGTTGTTGATGAAGTGGTTGCTGGTGGGGTAACCCTCGATGATGAGGATTTTGATGATGTGGTGGTTGAGGATGTGGTGTCCAAGTCTAAGGAAAGTGGTAAAGGGAAAGGGAGAGGGAAAGCAAAAGCGAGAAAGGAAACACTTGGCCCGCCAACTAGTGATGATTGGAAGAATGCTAGCTTATATGTGAAGTTTCTTAAATTATTTTATGATGCAACTTTGAAGTTTTCAGGTTCTAAGTATGTCACATGCAATGGATTTTTTTATAGAAATGCAATCAAAACATTGTGTGTGGGTGAGGATGAAAAGTTGGCAGCGTTGGCAAATGGCATGCGTGCCAAGTTTGATAAATATTGGGGGAAAATAGATAAGATCAATTGGTTGTTGTTGGCTGCCAATGTTCTTGATCCACGCTACAAACTCAAGTATATAGAAATGAATTTTGTACTTGACTATGGTAAGAAGACAGCCGAGGTGTTGTTAGACAAGCTAAAGAACCAAATGACACGTCTGTATGAGTGGTATGAGAATAATGACACAAGTAAAAAAGGCCAAACTCAAAATGTGGAGAGCTCATCAAGGGGATTGGATGTGGTTAGAGATGATTTGCATTTAGATATGCGCCAAAATATGTTGTCTCAATTTCAGATGTTTTTGGAGGAAGAAAATGATTTGGTAAGCAAGTCTAAGTTGGAGAAGTACTGGATGTAGGGGTGTGAGAATGACAATAAAGATTTTGACGTCTTGAAGTGGTGGAAATCTAATTCAGATAGGTATAAGACCCTTTCTCAGATTGCACGTGATGTTCTATCAATTCCGGTGTCCATGGTTGCCTCTAAATCAGCATTGAGCATGGGAGGACGTATTCTCAATCCTTTTCGAAGTAATCTATCACCCAAGACAGTAGAGGCTCTGATTTGTGCTCAGAATTGGCTGCGTTCTCCCATAGAGATATGTATTTGGGATCAATTAGATGAATTGGAGGAATTTGAAGAAGGTAACTTTTAATCTACTAGTTTTCTTAATTTTACATATGGTTATTGTGACATCTACTTTTCCGTATCGTAACTCCTTGCTATGAATTTTATAGAGCTATCAGATGCGGGTTCTATTGTTATTGATGACTGATGAGGGACTCTAGAAATGAGAATTCAACTTAGTACTAGTAACTGGTAAGTCCTAGTAATTTATTTCCTTTGAATCATGCATTTGTTTATCAAGAGTTACATGTTCCATTGAATTTGCAAACTGAGGTGGTTTGTGACTTTTAAAATGCAGGGTGACAGTCATGGTGGAACAAAGATATCTCTGGTGACTGGTTTTTGTGGCTTTATGGTTGCCATTTAATTATTTTGTTAGGAGCTATATCCTCTTTTGAGTTGAATTGAATGGGTTATATATGTATTAATGGAACAAAGATATGCAATATGTCCAGTGCATTGGTTTTTTTTTTTTCTTCCTTTTGAACTGAGAATATGTCGGGTTGTCTGGTTAGTGAAGATCTAAATTCTTCAGACTCTAAGTTCTGTGTGGTGTGGTTTATGTGGTATAAGATCTGAATTATTATTAGTGTTTGTGGTTTATGAGTGAAGATTGGGCTTTCTGTAATGTGGGCTGAGGCTCTAATTTAGTTTTTGGGCAACTTATGTTTGGGCCCATAACATATTTTTTGGCCCAGTTTAAAAACCGACAAACCGATCGAACCAAATCAAACCGAACTGAACGGTTTTCTGAAAAATATGGTTGGTTTCGGTTATGGATTATTGAAAACCGATTTAATCGGTTCGGTAAAAAATATCGGAGAAAACCGACCGAACCGCACCGATTTCATCCGTAGATGGACTCAAGAGAGAGGGGGTGAAGAACAACATAGAGGTTGTTCAGGTTTGACAAAGGCCGAAAACAAAAGAGAGATTGTTTCTTGGGACAACAACGCGCGGTTGTTCCATGAGAGAGACGAGAGATTGAGGGAACCCAAGACGGGGTCGCCCTCCCCCCCACACCTAATGTAGGAAATTGAGAGAAGAACACCCAGTGTTCTTAGAGAGTGAGGGGATGACAACGAGAGGTTGTCGAGCGACGCAAACATGTATGGAAGAGAAGTGAACCCAGTAGGCTCAAGTAGAAGAGAAGGACAAGAAGTGACGAGAAGGCGAGAGATGGACGTGCTGGCAAGTGGGAATCAAGCTTAAGGGGGGTGTTTAAAGTTAAGCTTGATTTCTATTTCCCACGTGGGAAATTTAAGAGTCAAAGATAGGGATGCAAGTGGGAAGATTTTGGATTGGCAAGGCAGTGGGTTTTGTGGACTTTGGAGACTACATAAGCAACCTCCTATAAATTGATTCTATGCAATTGTATTTGTGGAAAAATACAAGAGAAAAAAAAGGAGAAAGAGCAGAGTGAGAGGAGACGTGGGAATCCCCTTTGGGGATTTCCCCTTCCAGTACATGTGTGTGTGAGAAAGAGTTGAGTGACCTGTGTATGTACTTGCAATTTAATAGAAAAACATATTTGAGCTTTGTCAAATTCTCTTAGTTTTCCCAACAATATTTACATAAGATACCTTGCCCTACCATTATATTGTATTTGGAATATGTATGAAGTGGCTGGAATCGTATTGGGAAAGAGAAATAGCATAGGCTTCATTTGTTTCAATGTAAAACGATTTCCGAAGAAAAATATTTTCCTTTTAAATTAAATAATTGGCATAAAAAAATCATTTTCATTTTCCATTGTTTGGTAGAAATTCAAAACTTATTTTTTCATGAAAAAGAATTCCTGGAGCAACAAATCACAGCTTAGGTCTTCCAATTTTCCCAAAATTAAAGGCGTTAAGCAGTACTTTGGAGGTCGTCAGTGACAATATATATATACACCCCACTTCTAGTGAGGGATCCCACATTTTGCTTGAAGTGTGGGAGTCAACGAATTCTCAACTTTCCCGATCGAATTTAGATGATCCGAACCATTCAATGTATATAAGCAAAATAACGAAACACCCAAATAAGCACCCAAGCACCCAAATACTAAAAAATATTTTAGAGGAAAATTTTTACTCCCAAACAAACAGAGCCTGAAAGCCCCCCCCCCAAAAAAAAAAAAAAAAAAAAAAACAGCTCTAATGGAATAGCTTCTACCTTGCCATTGTAAAATTTGATGCATAACTCGCTGCCGTGTGCTTGTGTAATTGGGTGTCTACCTAAAAATAATTTTAAAAAATAATTAAAAAAAAAAAGCAGAACAAGTATCGGACAGGTGTCCTTCTTTGGAGAGTGTCCTACATGGATAAGTTACTTCCAACGAAGTGTCGGTGCCACATAGATACGCTAAAAAAAAATTCATCTTTTGTGACAACGATTTTGTCACTAGTTTGTTACTAAAAATGTGTTGCTAAAAGGTATTAAGTGACAATTTTTTAGTGCGTTGTCACTAATTCTGTAATTAGTAATACCTTAGTAAAAAAAAGTTGTCATTGAATATCCTTTAGCAATACACTTTTAGTGACACATTGTTGTTACTAGGTTGTCACTAAAACTCAAGGAGAATGCACTTCAGGTTGAGAATGCAGTTTGCAAGTCAAATTCAAGCATCCACGACATTTACATTTCAACTTGCTCAATCTACTTAGCAGAAATGCTAGGTACAGACAAAAGTTACCCACAAATTACCTAAACACACACATAAGTGTGTGGGCTCCACACACACTGGAGTGTGTGTATGTAGTGTTGCTGGTCTACTTAGAGTCTTTTCTTCTCTCCTTTTGGTTTGGTACAATTCCTTATGTGTTTTTTGAGCCAATTACTTTCATTTCTATTTTTCAACAACGATAAGGAAACATCTTCTTCTTCTTTTTTTTTTAATTGGGTGGTCTAAGCCAGCTTGAGCACATTTTGACTAATCTTAGCATCTATGTACGTCCTGCCACATACATAGATCGGACAAAGCTAATAGCCGATAAGAATCATGAAATCTTATGCAGATGACCCCCAAGAAGTTAAGAAGAGTTAGTTTATGTATAAAAAAAGCTATTGATGCATTTTATGACATTTAAATCTGACAAGCACCACCCCAATTTGGATAAAAAAATCAAATAAGGGGTAAAGTCAAATAGTTTTCTTTCCAATCTACATACTATGGCTAGGAATACGGTCTGAAGGAATTTCCGCCATCTCATAGAAAAAGAATAGAAGAACCCAAAACCTCCTCTTACTTAGGAAAAGTCTTTACTAACTCATCTACTTGCTACCCTTTAGGGTTTGTGATAAGTGCCGAAATGTGTACATATAGGCCGCCTAATTTACATTTGTTATGTCCCTTATTATTTTATTTAATATCTTTTGTTCTATTTTTTTTTGTAATTGTAGATTCCAGGAGCAGCGTACCACTTTTGGCGTTAAATCAAGCAAGTTGCGTAACGTGCGAGAGCATGGCACTGGATCAATTTTTCCAGCTCACTTTCCGGATCACCACTGTCCGACCGAACTCTGCCAAATTGGAAATAAATGGCTCAATTGTTTATGTGGGAAGAAAGCATGGCAGATGGTGGGAATTGGGAAATGGAATAGAAAATGGAGAGAAGTCCTCTTGACATCAGATTCTGCCCTACGATTCACATGTCAAGTGCATAAATTACGTGCACCGTATCATTTTATTTTGGGCATTAAAATAAGAAATTTGACTGTTCCTGCACCTTGATCGGACTCCGTTTTGAACATCAGTCGAGAGCATCTTGTGTGCGCGCCACACCGAATAATTTTTCTCTCATGTCAGCTTGCCATTTACTCCACTGGGAGTCAATTACTCAAATGATGAGAGAATTGCATTTCTTTTAACAGAAGAATGGCGTGGCAGTTATGGGCCCCACCTTGCATGGCATCAATTCTCCCATTTGTTTTAAATAAGTGAGCCATTTTTCATTAAAAGGGGGAGCCATTTTTCATTAAAAGGGGGAGACTTTTTCATTGAGAGGGGATTTTTGACGGAGAGAGAGCAGACCATTTTTGGGGAGAGAAAATTTTCGGACATTTTGTCATTCAAGAGTGAACTTTCGGACAGAAGAGTCCCTTTGGGGAAAACTTCGGACACAGGCTAGAGAAGGAAAATGATGGCTGGCCAGAATTCTACTTCCATGCTCGGCTAAACCCCTCATCTAGGGGTAAGATGAAACTCCGTACCAAGTAACATTATTTGTGCGTAGGCTTATGTTTATTTATTTGAATCGATTGTGTAACTAAGAACCCTTTTCATTATGATCGAATGAATTGATTTTTATGCTTTCAATCAATTGAGTATTTGTACGCATGCTTCACAAATACGAGTTATGCAATGACTTTCTGTGTTTGTGCTTGGGTAACTGAGATGGGTTATACTCGTAAGACGGATCGTGCCATTAGACAACCCGTGAAAGAGACGGGTTGTGCTAGCGAGACGGTCTGTGCTATGGGATAGTCCATGCCTGTTAGCAACACAACTATTTTCTTGACAATTATGATTCAAATAATAAACTTAGCCTACACATAACCTTGCTACGCAGTTGGGGTGGATTCGGAACCCTAGATATTTTTCTCCACCAGTTTCACTCAATTCAATTACTGTTTTTTTTTGTTTAAATTAATTTGAGAATTAAAATCAACCAATCAATCTTTTCTGAATTAAATTAGAAGCCAATCGAAATTAACGTAATTTAGTCAATCTGTCTCCGTGGATCGATACTCGGACTTAGCCACTATTCTCTGGAGTAGTAGTTAATTCCTTGTTTTTATAAATGTATTTTTTACTCGGTACGACACGGTCAAATTTTGGCGCCGTTGCCGGGGACAGTTTGCACGATTACATAGTTTCAATTAGTTTCTATTTTAATTCGTAGTTTAGAATTTTCTCTAGTATTAAAAAAAAAACCAAAAACAAAACCAAAAACAAAAATATAACAACAAAAAGAAAAAAAAATTGAATCAAGCAGTAGATCTTTGCATTCCAGCCGTGTAACATTAGTTTGTAGAGGACAATTGGACTTTGGGCTTTGGACAGTTGGACTACTAATTTCTTACTACAGGGGTCGGTTTTCCGCCTCTCTTTTGTCTTCTTTTACTAACTGCTAATTTCTAACTCTGGAGGTTAACCCCTCCTTGCTAATCTAACTCCTAACTTTGGAGGTTCATCCTTCCTTTTACTTACTGTCTTTATCTATATTGTATATATATTTTTCTTTTTTTTTTGTGTGGAGATTAATCTCTCTCACCATTTTTTTTATTTTTATTTTATAGAGGTCAGTACTTCAGATACCCCTCTTATTTCTTTTAAGACCGGTTCAACCGGCTATTATCTGTTTGTTTTATTAACGTTTGTTATTGCAGCGCGAGCAGGTGCTTCAAAAAAAAAAAAAAAATCTCTAAAAAGAGGCTCGGGATTTCATCACCCGTTCCTTCGCCAAAAAAAAATAAAAATTAGGAGTCTTTAGATTTTGTGTGTGTGTGTTTTTTTTTTTGTTTTATGCACGGGCGTCGGTCTGTTATTCCTGAGTTAGTTCCCATTGACTCTGAGTTAGAGAGAACTGCTAGGAAGATCCGAGCCAAAAATCGCATTAGGGATCTCGTAGAACCACCTCCAATGGAATTAGAAGGAGATCCTAATGCCCCGGTCCCACTGCACACACACTTCTTGCCATCGGCCTACACCACACCATCATGCATCCAGCTGCCACAGTTCACTGCCACTCACTATGAGATTAAAACCAGCGTGCTGAATGCATTGCCCAGTTTCCACGGGAATTCTCACGAGGATCCCTACTAGCATATTGATGAATTCATAACCATAAGCTCCACACTTCAAATTCATAATTTTCCAAATGAGGTGCTCAAGTTAATTTTGTTTCAATTTTCACTAAAAGAGAAGGCTAAACATTGGCTTAGTACCTTGCCTGCAAACTCAATAACTAGCTGGGGGCAACTGAGAGATGCATTCCTTAAGAAATATTTCTCCATCGGAAAAACGACTCAGTATTGGAAACTGATCACTTCGTTCTGACAAGCTGACAATGAGCCTCTTCATGAGGCTTGGGAGAGATTCGGTAATCTCATTAGGAAGTGTCCACACCACGCAATTGCACAGTGGCAGTTGGTGCAAAGTTTTTACGATGGGTTGAATCCCCATTATCGAATGATGGTTGATGCCTCATGTGGAGGCTCATTAATGAACAAGGATGAAAAGTCGGCATGGGAACTTTTTGAGACAATGAGCGACACTTCCCAACACCATGCCACTTACCAGCACAGTGATAGGGCAACCACCACAGCCAGTTCTTCAAAGCCACGAGGTTTGTATGAGGTTAGCCCCTCTAGCAACCTCGCTCTTAAGGTTGACTCTCTTGCCGAGAAACTTGACCAATTTTTAAGTTTGAGCTCGACTTCTGCTCCACTTCCTGCTTTTCAGGAGGCTTGTTCTCTATGTGCTAGTCCAGCCCATTACGTTACCGAGTGTCCGGCGAAAGACCAATTTCCTGGTTTTGCGGAAGAGCAAGTTCACGCTGCTCAGGGGTATTCCAATGTTCAAAGTTATCCTAAACCGGGTGATCCCTCTTGTAACACTTACCACCCGGGGCTTAGGAATCATCCTAACTTGTCGTGGCGACAACCACAAGACAATGCCCCTGCCCCACAGTCTAGGCCATGGTCCACACCATATAATCCTGCGGCCTATCGCTATGCGAACCACCAGCAACCACCCCCTCAGCGAGCGCCAGCCCAGTCCTCGAGGGACCCTTCCTTCGAGGATAAGTTTATAAAGGCAATTGAGATGATGACTGCGACACAACAACAAGTGAATTCTCATACCCAGTCCATCTCATGGATAGAGGCACAACTGGGCCAATTGGCCAACACAATGAACCGTATGGAGGAGGGTAGGTTGCCTAGTCAGCCGATTCATAACCCCAGAGGCCAGCACCAATGTGATGGGAATCAAGGGACTGATAACTTCCAACATGCGAATGTTCTCATGTCCCTTCGTAACAAGAGACAGGTCGAAACCCGACCAGAGAAGCCCAAAGGCAAGGAGCATCAAGCTCCCTCCCCATCTGATTCTGGGGAGGATAGTTCACATAGCAAGGAGGCAACCCCTCCAATCACTACTTCACCACCCACCGCCATACCCACGGGCTCCAAGGCACCACCCTATGTTCCTAAAGCCCCCTTCCCTGCTGCCCTAAACGGGCCATCTCCTTACACCAAAAAGGGATCAGCTATGGAGGACACTCTTGAGGTATTCAAACGCGTGGATATCAACATACCCCTCCTAGATTCCATTAAGCAAATTCCTAATTATGCCAAGTTCCTCAAGGACCTCTGCACTCACAAGCGCAAATCTCGGACACATGTGTCCAAAAAGGTCCTTCTCACCGAGCAAGTGAGCTCAGTTTTCCAGTCTATCACTCCTCTTAAGTTACAAGATCCCGGCACTCCTACCATTGCCATAGTCATAGGTAATCATGCCATCGAGCGAGCACTCTTAGACTTAGGGGCTAGTTTCGACTTAATTCCTTACTCGGTGTATGAACAATTGGGACTTGGAGAGTTGAAACCCACGACGGTAACCTTGTAATTAGCTGACCGATCCGTAAAGGTACCGCGTGGGGTAGTTGAGGACGTTCTTGTCAAGGTCAATGACTTTTACTTTCCTGCTGATTTTATAGTCCTTGACACGGAACCAGTGCAAACCCTCAGAAAGCAAACTCCTGTCATACTTGGCCGTCCATTCTTGGCGACGGCCAATGCTAATATTCATGTGCGGAGTGGAGAGATGGAGGTTACCTTTGGGAACATGACGTTCAAGCTCAATGTTTACAATCCCACAAGGCAGCCGCATTTGGAGGATGATTACTTTGCAGTCGATGTTATAGAAGACTTAGTTGAAGAGGCCTTGCCTTACATTTTTACTGACGACCCGTTGGCCGCATGTTTGGCACATTTTGGGTATGAGGAGTACGACATAGATAAGTCCGTTGAAGAGGTGAATCTATTACTTGATAGTTCACCTCCCAAGTGGACGGCCCAGTTTGAACCTCTTCCCTCTCTGTCTAGTGAGACTGCCCCTCCGTCTATTGAGGTTCCTCCAAAGCTTGAGTTGAAGCGGCTCCCGGCCAACCTCAAGTATGTGTTTTTGGGTAGTGAGGACACTCTTCCAGTTATCATAGCGTTTGACCTTTCTGTAGCGCAGGAGGGTCAACTTGTCGAGATGCTTAAAGAGCACAAGGGTGCTATTGGGTGGTCTGTGGCGGATTTGAAGGGAATTGATCCCTCAGTTTGCATGCATCGCATTAATTGTAAGAGAATGCTAAACCTTCACGGGAGATGCAACGGAGGTTGAATCTGAACATGAAAGAGGTGGTGATGAAGGAGGTAGTGAAACTCCTTGATGCGGGTATTATATACCCCATCGCTGACAGTAAGTGGGTGAGTCCCACTCAAGTGGTGCCCAAGAAGTTGGGCATCACGGTTGTTGAGAATGAGAAGAATGAGTTGGTCCCTACACGCGTGACAACAGGTTGGCGTGTTTGCATTGACTACCGGAAGCTCAATTCCATGACTAGGAAAGATCACTTCCCATTGCCTTTTATTGATCAAATCCTAGAGCGACTCGCGGGCCAAAGCTACTATTGTTTTCTGGATGGCTATTCCGGATACAATCAAGTGCCCGTTGACCCCGCTGACCAAGAGAAAACGACTTTCACCTATCCTTTTGGAACTTTTGCTTATCGGCGCATGCCGTTTGGTTTGTGCAATGCACCCGCTACCTTCCAGCAGTGCATGATGTCCATTTTTTCTGACATGGTGGAGAAGTTCCTCGAAGTCTTCATGGATGACTTCTCGGTCTTTGGGACCTCATTCAAGGACTGTCTCCAAAACTTGCATAAGGTGCTTGAGCGCTGCATAGAGAAGAATCTAGTGCTCAGTTGGGAGAAGAGGCATTTTATGGTTCGAGAGGGGATAGTTTTGGGGCATGTGGTGTCCAAGAGGGGGATCGAAGTTGACAAAGCCAAAGTTGACTTAATTTCTAAGCTTCCTCCCCCTCTTCTGTTAAGCAAATTCGGTCCTTTTTAGGACATGCGGGCTTCTACCGTCACTTTATTCAAGGCTTTAGTAAGATTGCTAAGCCCTTGTGCAAACTCCTTGCCAATGATACTCCATTTGTCTTTGATGCGGTATGTATGAAGGCCTTTGACAAACTTAAGGATGCCTTAACCTCTGCGCCGATTATACAGTCACCCAATTGGTCCTTACCGTTTGAAATCATGTGCGATGCATCCGACTATACAGTCGGTGCTGTTCTTGGCCAGCGGGGCAGCAAAATTCCCCATGCTATTTACTATGCGAGCAAGACCCTCTCCGATGCTCAATTGAATTACACCACTACGGAGAAGGAATTGCTTGTGATAGTCTTCGCACTCGACAAGTTTCAGTCTTACCTTCTAGGGTCTAAGGTGGTTGTGTTCTCTGACCATGCCGCTTTGCAGTATTTGCTTACCAAGAAAGACGCGAAGCCTGGGTTGATCCATTGGATTTTGTTGCTACAAGAGTTTGACTTTGAAATTCGAGATAGGAAGGGTTCCGAAAATTCGGTAGCTGATCCACTTGTTGAGGATCATAGTCGACTCCTCTTGCGACACGATACCTTTGCATGACTCATTCCCCAATGAGCAACTTTTCGCGGTGTCGCAAGTCCGGCCCCCATGGTATGCTAACATTGTTAATTACTTGGCCACTAGTGAGATTCCTTCGCACTGGTCTCGTCTCGATAAGGATCGATTCTTCTCACAAGTAGGGCATTATTTATGGGAGGATCCCGAACTCTTCAAGTATTGCGCGGACCAAGTGATCTGGCGCTGTGTCCCCGAGAGCGAGTACCATAGTATTCTTACGTTTTGTCACACTCTTGAGCGGAACTCTTCAAGTATTGCACGGACCAAGTGATCCGGCGCTGTGTCCCCGAGAGCGAGTACCATAGTATTCTTACGTTTTGTCACACTCTTGAATGTGGGGGACACTTTAGTGGGAAGAAACAGCAGCCAAGGTGCTACAGTGTGGCTTTTACTGGCCAGCTTTGTTCAAAGATGCCCACGTGTTTTGCAAGACATGTCTTCGGTGCCAACGCTCTGGAAACATGTCTCGCCGAGACATGATGTGATAGGCACGCAGTATCGTAGATATAAGTGCCTAAATAGGGTAGTTTAAACACGTTGTTATCTAATTTATTCCCTATTTTCCACTTGATGCGTTGCTTTGGTATGTTTTTGTTAATTTTCAGGAAAATAAGGCTGTTTTAGTGCCAAGATTGGATTGCAGAGACTTGAAGGCCGTGATAGAGCTTGAGGGCATGGAAGGCTGTTGGGACTAAGTATTGAAGTGGAATTCGCAAGGAAGTGATCAGAATCACCGTGAGCGCTACCAGGAAAGCAACGGAGCGCTCCAGAGTGGCACAACAGGGCACAAAAACTGAACAGAGCCTTCGCGAGCGCTACACCAAAAATGGTGTAGCGCTACCGTGATGCTTCGAAGTCCACGGTCAACTTTGAGGTCAAGGGTCAAAGCGGTTATAAGTGGTTCGGGAGCACTACACCAAAATAGGTGTAGCGCTACCGAGGGCGTTATGAAGAGCTGAAAACGCGGTCGTTTTGGGTCGCGGGGAGTTAATTTCATTTTTATTCCGGTTTGTAATTGTAATTGAGGGGATTCCATATAAATACTCTCTTTAGAGCTCGAAATTAGGGTTCCAGAAGTTAGAATTTCCACATTATTTTTCTGAACTTTTGCGGCTGCTCTCAGGATTACTTTTGCAGATTCAAGTTTAATTCAAGTTCTTGGAGTTTTTCAGCATTTCAATTCTTGGTGTTCGAATTCGTTCATCCCTGCAAATCTGTGGTATCGTGTTTTGTTCTTATTTCCGTTGCTAAATCATGTTTAGTTCTAAATATATGTTTGCTGCGTCCGATTTGTTTGCATGAGTGAGTAATTTCGTAGAGTGCGGCCGCGGGGCGAAAGCGTCCCGTGGCTAGTTTAATTAATGTTTTTACCTCGGGTTCGAATTAATTTAATTTTTAAGCAATTTTAGAAGACGAAAACTCTTCTAACAAACAAAACCCAGACATCGCCGGAATTCGAATGCGCACGAAAACTGGTGACAGGTGGTGCGCATTTGTTAGGGATCCTTTTCCTATTCTAAAATCAATAAATTGAATAATTGTGGCCCGAGTAAACATTGGTTAGGCTAGTTGCGGACGCTGGGTTCCCACGGCTGTACTCTCCTTTTGAAATCCATATTTAGTTAATTTAGTTTGGTAATCGAGTTAGTAAATCAACCTCATTAAACAAGGGGTGGCTACTGATAAGCCCAAAATATTGACATGTAGCAAATCATAATCGCATATTGTTAGTCCTTTGTTATGCTCAATTAGATATTAATGTTATTATTTTTATAATTCCTTTGAACTTATTATTTTGCAGGAAAATATGATAAAATGACCTAAATCTAAAGGTGGGCCCAAGCTTTTATTGGAAAGCAAGAAGAAAGCATCGAATATCAATCCATGGGATATTAGAGATTTGGTAAAAAGATCTAATGGGTGCCAATTGGGAGATATTATATGTATTTCTATTTAAGATCTTCTAGAATTGGACTTAGAAGGAAAGAATTACATCTTCCTAATTGGGGACATGGCCAATATAATAGCAACACTAGACTTCGGCTGAGGGGAATCATTTACGCCGTGGCTGCGGCCGGACAAGGTCACGGCTTGGAAAGAAATAAGAGAAGCAAAAGAGTTGATTTGTAAGCTTTTTATTTTTATGGATTTTAGTCCAATGTTTAATGCATTTTTATCTATGAGCGGCTAGATTTCTAGACTAGGGTTGAGGATGAAACCTCATGTTTTTGGAGTAATTATTTACATACTCTTTATTTGTTTTCCGAATGTATGATTTAATTGAATAATCGCTCCAATCTCATATTAATTAAGTTAGTAATTTTGGATATGGATTCAATCATGTTTTTCCCATGATTTGAGATTGCTAGCTAATTATTAAGCCCTGTTATGCAAGTTTTGATTTCAAGTACTGGATATCTTTTGTGATTTGTTTTTGAACGGATACATATGATTTTTCGGTCTTGAACGTTACGGTGAGGAGGAGCGTACATAAGTTGTTTTCTAAAAGGTCTTAACGATGACATTTTCCACGGTAATAGAGTTTAGCCGCCAAATTACTGCGAAGAAGAGTAAGAAAATAAATAAGAGGTTGTGAGTAGTTGCTATGAATACATGAGTGTGGATTCCGATACCTTAGTCACTTTCCCTTTATCAGTTTCGTTCAATTTCAATTTTATTTATTGCTTGTTTAATTTTTAGTTTTAAAATCAACCACAACTTTTGGAATTAGGTTAGGGTTTAATCAGTTTAAATTTATTTAGTTTTCCTACGAAAAAATCACAAGTCCCTGTGGGTTCGACCTCGCACTTGCATTGCTATACTTCAATCCGATTCGTGCACTTGTGAGTACTTTAAAATTTCACAACAGCTACCTAAGAGCCAAGATAAACTGTGAACCCGTCATCTTTGAGTCCTGCACACGTTCGTCCGTCTCTGTGGTTCGACTCCGGTACTTCCGGATATTATGCTACATCGGTCGAGAGTCCTACGCTTGGGACGCGTCTTTATTTTAAATCACTCGGTCGGTCAAGCATTTTTGGCGCCGTTGCCGGGGACGGCAACGTGTGTTCAAAGAAGTCGGGTCGGGTTAGTATCTTTGTGTTTTTATCTAAGTCAATAAAAAAAAAAAGTGTCTTTTGTTGTTAGCATCTTTTTGTTTCTAGGTTGAGTCATCTGGAGTCAGTCGAGTTGTAAGTGTTTTGTGTCTTGAGTAAAAAAAAAAAAACTGATGGGCCTTCTTGATAACCCTGGGGAGTTAGAGCAACACCATAGTATTCTGTTGAGTAAATTAGCACAAATTAACGAACCCTATTGGAATTTTGAGAGCCAAGTAGGTATTCCTTCGAGTCAATCTGCACAAATACAAAATTTTACTTGGGGTTACGAGAATATCCCTTCAAGTCAACCGGGTACCTTTGAGTCCTCTTGGGATCACGAGCATTACTCAGACATTTTTTCGAGTCAACTGGCACAAATCCCTGAACCCTTTTGGGACTATGAGACCCGCATGGCTATCCTAAAGAGTCATTTGGCAGAGAGTGAAATTTGAAGATTTGCTGAAAAAGAGAATGAGTCTTTTAGTGAATGTTGGGAAAGGTTCAAGGGTTTTCTCAAAAACGTCACACGTCATGTCTATGAGTATCCTGAAATATTTTGTTATTTTTACAGAGGACTTTCTCGAAAGAGTCAACAATATCTGGACGTGATGAGTGACGGGGGTTTTTGGGACAAACCACCTGTTGAGGCTTTACAGTTTTATGATCTTTTGGCGCAGATTCCGAAAAATGAATATTGTGCTTTAAATTCTAATAGTGCCAATTCCCTGCCAAAGGAAGAGGTAACTGAGTCACGTCATTTTATGGAGGATTTTGATTCGTGGTCTGAAAGCTCCTCCGAGTTTGGAGGGTGTGAAGAGTTTACTCTTAGGGAAGAGGAAGTAGGTCTGGTTAACGATGTTGAGGAGGTTGACTTGGTCTTACCACAGTCCTCTGAATTTGGAGGGGATGAGGAGCTTACTGCTAGGGAAGAGAGAGAAGAGGAAGTTGACCCACTTGTCATTGAGGGTGGGGTTGATGAGGGTTTGGTGGAACCTTCTGAGTTGGGAGCGAACGTGGAGCTCACTGCCCAATGTTCCCCCCTTGAGTCTAATGTAAAGGTCGAACCCCCTTTCATGTATCTCCCACTGTTGATCCACGCTGCCTACGTTTTCCTTTTGCGCTCCTATGAGTCTAGCGAACGAGGAGCTCACTGCCCTCCGTGTGATGGTCCGATCGAAAAATCTCCCACTGCTGAGGAGTGGGACGCTGAGCTTGATTATTTGCAGTCCTTAATGGACGAGCAAGATAGGAAGTATGGGTTTGAGAGTGAGTCTCTTACTTTTGGGGACCAGGACTTTGTTGAGGAGGAATTAGTTGAGAAACCAAACTTGGCGGAGGAGGTTTTGGTAGAAGAGTCGAAGTCGACGGTAATGGAACATATTGATTTTCTTGGTGTTGATGATTACGATTTTGTTTATCTTCCTTCTATCGGAAATTATGTCCACAGCTCGAAAATTAATTTGGTTTCACGTGAGCACTTAGAGGCACTTCAATTTCTTAAAACAATTCGGCAATTGCTTTACTCGAAGTATCTTTTCTTGTGGTCTGGCCGAGTTCAGTTTTTAGCAAAGAGTTTGGAGTGGCGTGGAGTGGAGTGGAGTGTTCATAGTACTAATTTTTGTTGATATGTTAAATGTTCAAAATCCACGTTTGGCTAAACTCTCTCTCTCTCTCTCTCTCTCTCTCTCTCTCTCTCTCTCTCTCTCTCACACACACACACACACACACACACACACGCACACTCTCTCTCTCTCTATTAAAACTAATTCAAAAAAAAACAAAATTCTTTTTATTTCTTTTTCATTTTATTTTCCTTGTGGCCCGACTACTACGAGCGGGCAGTACTAATGTCATTTGTTGTCTAGTAGGTAGTTTGTTCTTAAGTCTTTTGCAGGACGAGCATGCTACCACACCTGCCTTGGTAGTTTGAGCCTCTTCGCCGGAGTAAGTGAGGCATTCAAGAGCCTCGAGCAGGGGTGCCACTAGGGGTGCCATTATGCCCGATTTTAGTTGTTGAGATATTTGACGTGTGGGGAATTGATTTTATGGGTCCGTTCCCTAATTCGTTTGGGAATGAGTATATTTTGGTGGCGGTTGACTATGTCTCGAAGTGGATCGAGGCTGTGGCGTCCAAAATGAATGACCACAAAGTTGTGGTCAAGTTTCTTAAGAGTAACATCTTTAGTCGTTTTGGTTGTCCGAGAGCGATAATTAGTGATGAGGGCACCCACTTTTGCAACAAGCACTTTGCAGCACTAGTAGCTAAGTATTCTATCACGCACAAGGTGGCAACACCTTATCACCCGCAAACTAGTGGCCAAGTTGAGTTTTCGAATAGGGAGATTAAGTAAATCTTGGATAGGACGGTTGGTACAACACGCAAAGATTGGTCTACTCGACTAGACGATGCGCTGTGGGCTTACCGTACAGCTTATAAGACCCCTATTGGCATGTCTCCTTACCGGTTAGTTTTTGGTAAGGCGTGCCACTTACCTGTTGAGTTGGAACATAGGGCATTATGGGCCATAAAAAAGTTTAACTTTGATATGGCCGCTGCCGGGTCTCATCGTCGACTCCAACTTAGTGAGCTTGAGGAGTTGCGTAATGATGCATATGAAAGTGCGTGGATTTCTAAAGATCGAACAAAAGCTTTTCACGATAAACACATTGTTCGCAAGACTTTTGAGCCTAACCAAAAGGTGTGGCTCTTTAATTCTCGTTTGCGTTTATTTCCGAGTAAGTTGAAATCACGTTGGGATGGCCCACATATTATTCATAAAGTGTTTCCTTACGGGGCAGTTGAAATAAGGGATCCACGAGATGGTAAAATCACTAAGGTTAATGGTCAACGTTTAAAACCGTACGTGGAAGGAATTCTGACTTAAGAGGTTGTTGAGGAGATTGACTTGGTGGATCCTGTTTATTCAGATCTATGAGCGTTCGGGAAGTCTAGGAGACTAAAAATCTTTGGAGTTTGCGATAACTCCAGTGTCAGCCGTGCTCGAACGGCTATCAATGGTCCGGTATAGCCACCTAATTTCTAGCCTTAAATTTGTGTATCTGGGTTTCCGACAATCTTATTGCCATGTCTCGGATAGTCATAAAAGACGATTGGCTCTGATTTCTTTGAGAAAAAACCTTGAGTTATTTAACCTGTTGAATCATGACTTACCCGGGATTGTTATGATGTCCTTCTCTACACAAATTTAAGTGAGAAATTAGGGAGAAAAGTAGTACATGTGCCTTTCGCGTGAAGAAAGAGGTGGATTGTGTTATGTTGTGTCTTTTCTTTTTGTTCTTTCTTTATCTTGCGGACTAAAACTTGCAGATTGCTTCATTCAAGTTGGGGGGTCTCCCCCGCCAACACTCTATGTCCTGCATAGTTCTCCAGTTTGAGGTGATATCTCTCCACTCTTTTTCGTTTTGATCCTTATCTCTTAATGCTTTGCATTCAATTATGACTTCGTGTTTTGTTTATATTTAGAGTCATTAAAAAAAAAAAGTGTAAAAAAAAAAAAAAAAACTAAAACTAAAAACTAAAAAATTTTCTTTTTCCTTATCCTTTGTAAAGTACTGTGAGTTCTTATTTGTTCTCTTATTTGAATGATAGGACATGTCTTAGGAAAGTATGATATTTATGCATTACTTTTGTACCGTAGTTCATTATCCTAACTCTCAGTTAAGGGTATTTCATGAATTTCAAGCTCAAAAAATAATGCACTGCACAATAGCCATTTTGAGTGTGAATTAAATTAAAGAGTGAGTATGGCCAGTAAATCCAAACAAAAACTTGTGGAGACTTTTAACCCGTGTGAGCTTCGAGCCATTCATCTTTGGAGGGTTGTACAAAGTTAACTCATATTCTCTTTGGATTACCACATTATGTTGTTGCTAAGTCTCATTATTCTTTGATCATGGTCATTTGCTGGAGGAACATCATCTTATTGTCACATTTGAAATCTTTTAATTCATGGAAGCTAAAGAATCATGTGAATCCAAGGAAATGATTATAGGCCATCTTTTGGAGTGATTTCACATCTCAAATTTTAGTCAGTGTGTTAGTTTCCCTAGTTCGCCCATTTTGAGCCCTAATGTCAATTCTTTTCGTCTTTCTGTTTGCGGAGTAGTGAAAATTTTCATATTAGAAAGAAGGCCTACTTCTTGTAAATATCTCCTGGAAAAAAAAATCATCAAAGCTTCTCAAAAAAAAAAATTCAAAAAAAAAAAAAAAGAGAAAGAAAGAAAAAAAAAAAAAAGAAGCTCAAGAAAAAAAAAGGAGATTAGTTTGTGAAAGGCCTTGTTTACCATTTGTTTCACTACTCTAAAGCCGATTGTCTTTCAGCCTTCACTTGTAAATTTTAACCTAATAAAAAGTCCTATTTTGATCATAGGTGCAACATGTTTTGGCAGTGAAAATGAATGAAAAAGATGATAGTGTGGTGGTTCTCAAAATTTTCTCCAACAATGACATCTGTTCATGAGACTTTTATCTCTCTTGATCCTGCGTTTTTGAGAATTATATGTGAGCCGTTTTGTCTTTGCTACATAAAATCATGCTCACATATTTGAGAGATCATAGCCCACATCTAAGTGATTTTATTGCTGAGTGTAATCCCATGTGAGATTTGCGTCAAAGCGTATTTCGGATGGATGGATGGGCTGTTCTTACTTGTAGACTGACTTTGCACTTATTGTGGCTATCTTTTCACACACATTGAGTTTTGAATACTAATGGGATATTTTTAAATGGTACATAGGCTTTTGAACTTTGGTTGATTCCTATGCATGCATACCATACTTTCATTTTTCATGTTCTTGAAGTCACGCCTAGCACATTTCGGAACTCACTGTACATTCAAGGGATTTCTAAAATGTTTGTGGGTGTCATTGTTGTAAGCCCTCACAAGACTTCACTCATCCTACTAGGGCCGCCTAGGGGTTTAAAAGGCTTGTTGCATATGCTAAATGCAATCGTTGATCCTCCGACACAGGATATATATTAGTGTAGTTTGTGTTATTTTTCTTTTTGTTTTGCTCGAGGACTAGCAAAATGTAAGTTGGGGGGTGTGATAAGTGCCGAAATGTGTACATTTAGGTCGCATAATTTACATTTGTTATGTCCCTTATTATTTTATTTAATATCTTTTGTTGTATTTTTTTGGTAATTGTAGGTTTCAGGAGCAGCATACCACTTTTGGCGTTAAATCAAGCAAGTTGCGTAACGTGCGAAAGCATGGCACTGGATCAATTTTTCCAGCTCACTTTCCGGATCACCACTGTCCGACCGAACTCTGCCAAATTGAAAATAAATGACTCAATTGTTTATGTGGGAAGAAAGCATGGCAGATGGTGGGACTTGGGAAATGGAATAGAAAATGGAGAGAAGTCCTCTTGACATCAGATTCTGCTCTACGATTCACATGTCAAGTGCATAAATTACGTGTACCGTATCATTTTATTCTGGGCATTAAAATAAGAAATTTGACTGTTCCTGCACCTTGATCGGACTCCGTTATGAACATCAGTCGAGAGCATCTTGTGTGCGCGCCACACCAAATAATTTTTCTCTCATGTCAGCTTGCCATTTACTCCACTGGGAGTCAATTACTCAAATGATGGGAGAATTGCATTTCTTTTAACAGAAGAATGGCGTGGCAGTTATGGGCCCCACCTTACTGGTTGACCAGTGTGCGGTCCCGCTTTGATCTGTTCTGCCTTTTGTGTAAACCGAGACAATAGGAATCACACTGAACATCACCTGAAGAAGCGGCCCTCACTTCATACTCACATAGGTGACCTTCTTACAAAGAGTATCCTGCTATACCCCGCTCGGTAACCCGACACATAAGAGTCATTAAAAGCAACGCTTAACCTAATTTCCTTTACAGGTATCACTGTTTCACACCATAGGAATGGGCAAGAGATCTAGTCTCCTCAGTGATCATTCTTGCTACTCACAAAAGATAGTCTCATTGAACCTAGATCTTGGGATCTCCAGTCAGCTAGGTTGGCTACCCCCATGGTAACTATGAGCGTAATGGCTTTAGCCCCATTCCCTTCGATGTTTCCATCAACTAGCTCTCTCTTTTAACATTTTAGTTAACGGCCGCAATATTGTCTTTTGACTTTACGTAGTCAACAGTGACAATCCCTACTCGAGAGCAGTTGTCTAATGCATGTCTACTTTGAGGGGAAACAACCCAAGAGACAGCTGCATAACCAAGTTTGAAGACATTTTCAATCAATTCATTAAGTTCGTCAGACTCCCAATTATCCGAGAATAAACTAATTACACCTTCCCCCACATTCTAGGATAAGTGGATATTCGCAATTTCACGAAAGTATTCAAACTACTTTCGCCAAATACCCACACATTCGAAGGTAATCATAGATTTATGCATCACCCACATATTCTATGAATCTTATAACTGATCGACATAAATCTTATAAACAATTTTGTTGATAGCCTCATTCTTGTTGTTCAGCAAGTACATATACCATTATCTTGTGCTATCATTAACTTATTGTCGCCTCGTGAGTGGACATGCTTCAATTCACACTTTGTTGTGAATTAAGTCCAATGACTCGGTGCTTCTCTCAATCAATTAGAAAGAAGACCATGGCATCTTTGCTTCAACACAAGTCTCACACTTGTGCGATTTCTTATCAATTTGGAAAGCAGATATGTGGTCCTCGTTAATTAATTTACGCAACATAATTAACACACCACAAATCAAATGACACAAGTGAGGGAGCAATAGGGTAAGCAAAAGGGAAATTCATTTTATTTATAGTGGGAAACATAGTTATTACAAATAAACTTGGAAAGAAAAACCAAAAAAAAAAACTAATTAGCTCTTTCCCACATATACCCCACCCTTGGTGAGTGCCACCCTATCCACCTCAAGCTGAGAGGTCGAGATCAGAGACATCTCTCGCGACTGCCTCCATCACCGCCAAATGTGCCTGAGCCCGCGAGTTCAGAGGTTTCTTGCACTCTGACGCTCGGTGCCCAACCTTGTCACAATTGTAGCATTTGCCTTGACTTCGGTTTCTTGCCAATGCCACCTTTAGGTCCCAGATTGACCACCTTCCTTTTCTGCTTTCCAAACTGTTTGCCAGCATGATGCTTCTTCGTTCCGGAAGACTGGCCATGCTCCACCATATTAGCCTTGGCTTTATAGGTATTCCCTGCATCCCTATCAGCCTTCTTGCTATCCTCCTCAACGCGGAGCTTGTAAATCAGATCCTCCATTGTCATGGGCTTCTTCTTGTGCAATAGATACTACTTGAAATCTTTCCAACCAGTGGGTAGTTTAGCAATAACAACCGCCACTTGGAAAGGCTCACATATCATCATTCCTTTGGCTAAAACCTCGTGTACAATCAGCTGGATTTCATGGACTTGACTCATTACAGTCTTAGAGTCAACCATCTTGAAGTCCAAGAACCGGCTGACAACAAACTTCTTTATGCCAGCATCCTCGGTTCTGTACTTCCTTGCCAGGGACTCCCACAGTTCCCTAGCAGTCTTCTTGACGCTGTATACGCTATAAAACGCATCACTTAAACCGTTGAGAATATAATTCCGGCACAGGAAGTCTCAGTCCTTCCAGGATTGCACAACTATCAGACGCTGTGTGTCTTGCTCACCTTCGGCAATGACAGGAGCATCATCTCTCAAATACCCCGCAAGGCTGAGAGTTGTGAGGTAAAACCGCATCTTTTGCTGCCACCTCTTGAAGTTCGCACCATCGAACTTCTCGGGTTTCTCCCCGTGGTTCACCGGAACCGAAGGAATTGCCGTAAGTATCGGCTGAGCCACCGACGACAAGGGGATCTGAGTGTTTGGGGTTCCAGTTTCACTTGTCATCTTTTTTTCCTTCTGAAATTAAGATCAAACACTAGTTAGTGAACAAATCTTAATTTGAAAATGCAGCAGAATTAATATCCAAAAATTAAATCTGCTTACAGGAGAAGAAAGCCAACTACTGAAATGATAAATAATCTCTATTGGGTTCTAATATAAACAAAACAACTGTATAAGACCCACAAATCATGATAGACCCATAAAACATGATAGCCGACTGATTCGAAGTAAATCAAACAAGAAATAGAGTTAGTGGGTACAAAAATTAATAAGAATTACAAAATCAATTACCGCTTCTGATCCAATGTCCCTCTTTCCACCAAAATCAAGACTAACAACTCAATTTTCAAAACTTATCATATGTTAGTAAACCAAAACCAGATATAAAGTGATATTTCCATGAAATGAAATCAGGATACCAGTAGAAGGTAAACATGTACTGCCTCAGGGGTCAAACACGTAGGATCAATTGTTTCTCTATTTTCCTTACAATCTATTCTCTGATCTAGTAGCAAAGCCTATTGGCAATTACTAATCAACACTCCACAAAAACCCTTCACTGATCCGCAAGTACAAAACTGATAATCTCTCATATGAAAACCAAACACGTCAGTAGAATATGAATCAAATTAAACTTCTGACTATTCAACCCACTGTATCGAAAGAAAACTAGAAATTCACAAGTCTAATAAGAACCTCTGATTAATCATACAGTTTGTATATTTCCATGTCACTGTTTTTTTTTTTAACCAAATTTTCCTCAGCAACTAATTCTATTCAAAACAAAATCATGAGTAAAATGTTTATACTCAGAAAAAAGTTCTGTGTATTCCAGAATCGAAACACTGTTTTATCAAAACTATTTTCCAAAACGAATTTGCTTTAAGATTGTAGGAAAAATCAGTGCTAAAAAAAACAGTAAATATATAATTAAATTCTGGAAATTAAAATTATGAACAAGAAATAATGGAAACCGGGAAAAATTAGCAAACCGAAAAACAAGCCAGGGCCCGTGTTTCACACGGTTTCCTTAAAGCAAATTCGTCGCCTCACCGTGGGTGTTTGAGGGGTTGACCGACGTCTGCTTCCCAGGATACAATGGCTTACGACAATCAAACGGTAACACCAACTGGATTGCCCTGTCGAACGAACTAGTGTCTGTACTCTCTTCCGAAAAACTGAATGAAGAACAATGGAACGAGAGACTGGTTTTCGGTGTGTCGAAACCAATGGAAAAGACTGCCTTTATATAGGAGTTGAGAGGAGCCTCTCTCATTCATGGGGAATTACCAAGCCATAAATTTGGTAATTGAAATTGCATAACCGTTATTGCAATCAGTGCAATGTAAATATTGCAATTGATTTTCTATTCAAACGATGGGACTTGAATAATCAGGTAATTGAAATTCCCATAACTTATATTGCACTAAGCAATGTTCATATTACAAATGAATTCCAATTCATGACCAAAGTACAAACCGTAGGAATTGAATTCAAATCCAATTAGTAATTGGTTTTTGGGTATTGACTTGCAATTCAAGGTTGATTCCAAAATTGATTCATAATCAGTGCAAGCATCATCTAACAGGTCGGGTCAAAAGAAAGGAGCTTGGGCCTAAGCCCATATGATTGCCTAGCCGGCTAGCCAAGCCCAAACCCAGGCCAAGGACTACAGACCTCAAACTTACAGTCCTGGTCACGGTCCGGTCCGGGCAGACGGCGGCAGCAATGCGCGTTCCCCCTCCTTCGGAAAATTTGGATACTCCAAATAGTCCAACCCGTAGGCCAATTAAACCCACTTTGAGAGACAATTTCTCATTCATCTCTAATTGGAATTTGTTCATTCCTCTACCAGATTAAACTCCTAACATAGGAGTGTCTATTGCTACTAAGGGCCCACCTCACGCGGTGTGGGTTCTACTTTAATTTTGTAAGGGTTAAAACCCATAAATAATTAATGAAAAAATTCCAATTTTCCAACAATTTCTACCTTGTTAATTATAACTTTGTGTCGATTTTTATTTTTTAAATTAAAAATTCCTGTCATGAGAAGAATATAAAATGTAAAAGGTTGTGAAGAAAACCTTTAAAACATTCTCTAAAAACATAAATAATCTAGAACAAATAGCTTTTCTTAATTATTTTTTATTTTTTAAAAATATCCTTAAATTTTAGTCATGCTTTTTTTAATGGTCTAATTTTTTTCAGGTAATTTAGGGGGTGTTCCACTAAGTTGGTTTTTTTAAAAAACTGTATTTTCACGGTTTTTTATGAGATGTATTGTGAGAGAATGACCTGTCTCGGTTTTTGGAAAAAACAGTTTATTGTGCGTAGAACACCCCTTAGTAATCTAAAGACATTTTGAAGAAAATTAATACGTAAATGGTGGCTAGCTCATGTAGTGGAGCTATTGGATGCCTCACACTGCATCCTGGGATCGAGTCTCATTTCTCTCTCCCCATGTAATAGATTAGAAATGACGAATGTCAAAAAAAAAAAAAAATTTAGTAAAGCCCAAAAAAATATGAGTATTAATGAAAAAAGTAATTCAAAAAGATTACTAAGTCCGAACATCCATCAGTTTCCTTATTTTCCGACACTGGAGAGGCTTTGACTTATCCAAAGACAAACCCCAAAAGAAGTGTTAGGCGCCCCACCCCCCTTTACCCCCAACTTTTCGGCCCTTTTTTTTTTTTTTTTCTTTCTTTTTCTCTTTTTTCTTTTCCTCTTTTAAGTTTATTTATTTAATTACTTATTTAATTTGATTTATTCAAATTACATTTGCAAGTAAATTAATTTTTTACATTGACATTTAAATTTGACTTTATATTTAGAAACTTTACATTATTTTAATTAATTAATTAATTTGTCTTAACAATGAATAATAAATTAAAAAAATTCTAAAAGTGAATAATATTAAAATCACGCTTAAGAGTAAATAAATATTACAATCACGTTTAAAAGTGAATAAATATTACAATCACGTTGACAATGTTCAGCCCTAATCAATATTGCCTCCAAATTGTGGCCCCGACACGACGCTCAGTACTTGGAACCACAAATTAAGATCACTTAAATCCCATCCTTTAGCTTCATCTGACGCATGCTTCCACCACCATATTGGGATGGGTGGTACAGGGTGATGAGGGAGCAAAAAAAATTGCATGAAGTGATTGCTAATACGGGCAATAGCTATTTCTTTGCGGTGTTGGACTGGAACTGGAGGGGATCTCAGGGGCAAGTGAGTATAACAACTTCCAACATTCGTGTCAAATGTGTGTAAAACAATGTCGTACCGTGATGCAATGATCACCCCCAAACTCATACAATCCATCCAATATGGCTCTGGAGCTGTACGTCGGAAATAGCTCAGTGACTGTAGTAGCTCATCTGCCAAATTATGTTGTGGATGAAACACATCGTAGAGATCTTTATTCTGAAAAATTTCTTGAATAAGATCCTGTCGTACTTGAGACCAGTCCTCCTCAGTGTCATAGATTTGCGCGGCTATCGCCCTGAATCCACAATGACCATCAGCTTTGACATCTTTAGTGTGGGATCCCAGAATGTGTTATTTTTCATGTAGTGGCGCGTATTTTACAATACGAAGTTGCCGATGACTTCTTACGCGTCTCGCTTCATTAGACTTTAAAAAGTAGGCCTTTTTTATTAATCCGAAGCGGCGCGGCAAAATGGGGTATCAACAATAATTTTAAAAAATTGAATTAAATAAATAAATAAATAATTAAAAAACTGAATTAACTAATGAAATGAATTAATTTAAAGAAATGAATTAATTTAAATAACATAAATAATATAAAATAAAGTAATTAAAGGAGGGGAGGAGGGGTAAAAGAGATAACTAAATAATTAAATAAAAGAAATGAAATTAAATAATTAATTAAAATTAATATAAAGAAATGAATTAAATAAAAGAAATGAAATTAAATAATTAAATAAAATTAATATAAAGAAATTAATTAAATAAAAGAAATGAAATTAAATAACTAAATAAAATTAATATAAAAAATTAAATTAAATAATTAAATGATTTATATAAAGAAATTAATAAATATAGTAAATAATATAAATAATTAAAGGAGGGGGGTAAAACGCTAATTGCTCAACTTGTTATAAATTTTATCAGAAGATAGATGACCATCTTGGGAAGTGTGATTTTTGATAGAAGAACTTTATTGTGGTAGTTGTATTATTCGTAGCCTTTTGGCTATATAAGGCAGTTGGCCAGGGAAGGAAATACACAAGAAAAGAGAGAAAGAAAAGGCAAATAGCAAAATACCACTCTGAATAATATTTGAGTAGTCCAGAAGACTAACTTTTCTACATATTTGTGTCCAGCACTTTGTTTACTTTTCAGCTCTTATTATCTGCTTGGTTTCATAACACGTTATCAACACGAGACTCTAGCGTACTGAGATAGAGGTACATGAACCAATTATACTGTTCTTCTTATTATTTCTTTTACTTATGGAATATGCAAAACAGAATGCCAACAAAAGAAAAGTTGTTCATTTTTTATTTAATTGCATTAGAAAAAAAAAACTTATGAAAGCGGGACAATATGGAAGAGTATGGTTTCCACCTTCCCCTGCTATTCCACTAATTATAAATACTTGAAGTATTTATTAAGATTTGAATACCTGAAGTATTCATGTTCTTAATACCAGCAGTATTTATTGGTCATATTTACCAGAAGTATTTTGACAAACAAATAAAAAAAAAGGGAGAAGTAGCCGAAGTACTTTACCCACACAATATGAAAAAAAATACCTGAAGTATTTTGCAAAATAAAATACCCAAAACTATTTTTAGCAACAAGGTGGATGGGTTTTCAAATGTTGAATCTACCACGCCGCCTCGAACCCGTGACCTCCTTAAGGAAAATCACGAGTTTGGCCACTGAGCTAACCCCAGTGGTTGTGTAGATACTAATAAGTTTATTTATATATAGCATCTTGTTAGTATATTTAGTATCTCTAATTACAATTACTAAAATAGTGTATAATTCTAGTAACAGTAGTTTTTTACTCGTTTGGAAATTGATTCAAGGAGCAGATCCATACTCCTTTATGTCTTTCTGCATACCCCTTTATTTCTCTTTGCTAAGGCATTTCGATATTTGTTAACTGCCTTTTTTATTCTTATCCTTCTGACATTCAATTTTGTCCATTGGGACTTGGAAAGGAGCACACCCCCATTCTCATTTACTTCTCTGGGATAGTCTGCCACTTCATAGGGTAGTAACTAATTTTTCTTCAATGCATGAAATCAATTTCCTTCACTACGTGGACTATTACTAGGTTAGCAAAACCAAAAAGGAAACTTGCTTCTTCTTCTACAGAGTTTAAATAGGTCTGTGACAAGAAAAAGGAGTTAGACTTTTTCTTTTACAAAAAAAAAAAAGGAAGATATTTTTCTTCTTCAACAGAAAGCTCTCACATTTTTTATGCACCCTGTCACTGACTATTTCAGGGTAGATATTGTCGGAAAAAAAAAGGAGGGAAATTTCATACTCTGACTTTTTAATTAGCTTATTTCATAATTATTTGTCTAATCAAAGTATCTTGTTTTTATAGACAATGTCGAACTACACAAAATTGGAATTTGCTGCCCTTGACATTTCGGGAAGAAATTATCTATCATGGATCCTTGACATAGAGATTCATCTCGATGCAATGGAAATCGGGAAAACGATCACAAATGGTAATAGTGCATCCCTGAAGGATAGCGCAAGGGCCATGATCTTCATCCGACATCACCTCCATGAGGATCTGAAGTCCGAGTATCTCACTGTCAAAGACCCACTAGTTTTGTGGAACAACCTGAAGGAAAGATATGGGCACCAAAAGACAGTCATATTGCCTAGAGCTCGTTATCATTGGATGCACCTACGATTTGAAGATTACAAATCGGTTAGCGAGTATAATTCTGCCATATTCAGAATTGTTTCACTTTTGAGACTGTGTGGGGAGAAAATTACTGAAATGGATATGCTGGAAAAGACATATTCCACGATTCACCCCAAAGACATGAATCTATCACAAACATGTTAGGATTCCAAACAACGCACCACACGCATAGAAGCAGTAAAACAAGAGAAAGCACGACACACAATATACGTGGTTCGGCCTAATCAGACCTACATCCACGGGGAGGGGGGTTTCACTATAATCCGGAGAAAATCCGTGTTCTTGTGTTACACACTCACACTCAATCTCACAATAATGAAATCCTCACCAGTTCTCTCGTGTATCTCTCTCTCCGGGAAAGGCCACAACCGGCTCCCCCTCTCACACTCTCTGCCTCTCTCTTTTACATTGTGCTACCACACTCATAAACAATGGCATGTTCGAGTATTTATAGAGTTACACAGAAAAACCCTAATCCACTCCCTCTGGGCCTAAGCCCAACAGGCCCACACGGGGTGGAATCCCAACAATCACCTCCTCTACTCCGAGTGGGCAAAGTCGTCTGCAACACCCCCATGTCGCCTCCTCCAATCAGCTAACTCTAGCAAGCGCCTGTGTCACTAACCAGTCGAGCATCCATGCACCACCAACAGAGTACACAAAACCCGAAAGAGTGTATCCTTGCAAAACCAGACTCCGCAGCCAATCAGAAAATCCAAGTACCGCACCCCCTCAAAAAGAATGCCTACACTTGTCCGAGTACCGCACCCCCTCAACTAGGATGCCTCCACTCGCACACCTCAAACCCGAGATGCATGCGCTCACCAACAGAAGCGCCCGCAGCTTCATCGCCGCGCTCTGCCACTCTAGCATCCTGTCTTGTCAAGAGAATGCAGCAACCCTCTGCCCACACCAGAGGCTCACTCCTCCAAATCATCTCACACACCATCTGCGATGAGGCCGACTCCTTCTCTGACACCGGATCCCTTACCGAGTACCTCCGCACCCCAAAACCGGGATACACCTCTCGTGAATCCGGGATGTGAACAAATCATGCTAGATCTCTGTGGCTTAAACTGATCTATCGCTTTGACAAGCGCCTGTGTCATTCCCAAACAAGTATCTCCGCACCCTAACCGGGCACACCACTCGAATGAATGTATCCCTGCAAGCCAGATCTTCCGCGGTTGATCACAATCCTGCACCCCCTAATCGGAGTGCCCGCATCTGGGCATCCAAAACCCAAATGTTCATGCCCAATCACAGGACATAGTCCGTGACTCCATCTCTCCACACCAACATGAGCTCATAACTGAAAAGATAACCCGCCACAAAAACACAGAAGAAAGAGAATACCATGATGCATCATGTGATCTCCATCTCAATCCCTCTGTCCGGAGCTCCCGTGAACATATCCTGAACAACCAGGTGCATCATCATTGCTGGCCAGCATCCTGCACACTCATGATTCGACACCCAGCGCATCCAGTACCATCCGGTCATGACTCCTTAGTACAATCCCACACCTATCTTGTGTGCATCCGCAACTGTCGTCATCCTTGCTCGCGTCACAAAACACCCATACTGCCTGACCATGCCTGACATCAGCTCCATCTGCCACTGCAGTCCCACAAGCCTGTATGGTGGCCCACCATCCAATCCAATGCAACTCGAATCACAACTGCAAATCCTGATGATAGGTCTTCAAATCCGATTGAACCAGACTGCCTTCGATCACTGTTGACCAACTCCGACCTGTCACTCTAGTAAGCGCCTGTGCCATTAACCAATCAAGTGTATGCGCACCCACCAAACAGAGATGCAACACTCGAAAGAATGTATCCTTGCTCACTAGCTTCTCCGACTGATCACCACGGCTCAAACGCCACGAATCCGCAATCACCCGATTGCTCCGGTCGACCTCCGATCTCTGCAAAGTCTGCGCAATACTCCTGGTGTGTAGCTCTTCCAACTCTGCTCGCCTTTTTCGTCACCAATCCGTCACCTATCCGCCACTCCTGCCACTATCCTGGTCTCTCGCCACTCTCTGTCAGCTCTCCCAGGTCTCATCCTGCCTCCCAGTTCATCCATGTTCCATTCCCAGCTCTCCCAGCACCCCTTGGACTCCCATCGGATCTCCCATGGCTTGCCTCCGACTCAACAACATCCCATCCGATTGACCAGACCACGTTGGATCCTCTTCAATCTCTCAGGATATGTCTAGCACTACAAAATCCGGCTTGAATCACCCAAAACCAAGCCCACCATTGAATCCGGAACCATCCAATAAGCTAGGAACAAGCCTCCTCACAACCCAAAACGCCTCCAAACACCCAAATCCGGCTCAATCCCGCAATAACACCTACTTCTGAGCCTCCAAATGAAAAATAGAGCGCAAGGTTGGATCCGGAACGTCAAGATAGTCCAAATCGACTACTCATACGTTAAAAATGGAGCTGTATAGCCTCCGAAAACGCAAAAAAATCAATGAACCATCTCCAAAAGTCAAATTGGACCCTTTGACCAGCCTCTGACCCCTTTGACCGTGGCATCCTGACCCTTCTGACCCATGACCCGGACCAAAAAGGTCAAAAGGTTCAACCCGCTGAACCCCTAAAAATGTGGCCCCACGTCAGCGTTGACCGGCTGACGTGGCAGTTTGACTGAACCCATGTGGTGTCCTCCGTGGCTGTCCATGTGGCACTAACCTTAGGCAACCAAAGCATGGGATCACCTCCCACCTTCTTCAACCTGCTGCAACAGTACGTCAAAAATACCCAGCTCATGGATCTAACTCGCGGTCAAAAACAAACTTTGACCGGTGCGTGCGGGCCACCCCGACATCTTTCGGCGACAAATTATATATCCCTGCGATCGTCTCGAAACGAGGAACAAAACCCTATGCTCCAAAAAAAAAATTTGATGACGTTTTCCGAGACCGATCTGAACCAGACTAGTCCGACTCCGTCTGCCGCCATTCAAACTGCCCGTACGCCCTCTTCCGGTGACGAAAAAATACCCCGAGCACTCAGTTGGACTCATCTCCGAGAGTAGCACCTTACGTAATGATCAAAAACAAGTTTCATCCCTTGTTTTGTCTGACCAGAACTCCGAACAGTGCTTTAATGGCCTCCGAGTGATTATCCAACTGCTTCGCACTCTCCGGTGCTTCAACCAAAGCTCTGATACCAGTTGTTCGGCCAAATCAGACCTACATCCACGGGGAGGGGGTTTCACTATAATCCGGAGAAAATCCGTGTTCTTGTGTTATACACTCACACTCAATCTCACAATAATGAAATCCTCACCAGTTCTCTCGTGTATCTCTCTCTCCGGGGAAGGCCACAACCGGCTCCCCCTCTCACACTCTCTGCCTCTCTCTTTTACATTGTGCTACCACACTCATAAACAATGGCATGTTCGAGTATTTATAGAGTTACACAGAAAAACCCTAATCCACTCCCTCTGGGCCTAAGCCCAACAGGCCCACACGGGGTGAAATCCTAACAAAACATATAGACAGAGGGGCTATGAGAAGTACTCGGATTTGATATCCTGTCTCCTGGTAGCTGAACAAAGAAATGAATTATTAATGAAGAATCACGAGTCTCGCCCAACCGGATCTATGCCGTTTCCAGAAGCAAACGGAGTCTCATTTCACAGTTAGGGAGGTAGTCGCAGTCGCGGCCGAGGTCATGGGCGCCGATGCGGACGGGGGCGTGGTGGCCATAACTACCAAGTCCGTGGAGGACACAACAAAAAGCCCAACAAGAAAACTGATTTTCCTCGAAAGTGGAATAAATGGGATAGATCGGGTGTATCCCATGGAAAGGGAAAGGATTTGCAAGCTAAACCTTTTAAGAATACTGACGATTCCTGTTACAGATGTGGAGTAAAGGTCATTGGTCGCGTACCTGTCGTATGCTAAAACATTTGATTGATCTTTATTAGGCATCCATCAAGGAAAAAGGAAAAGAAGTTGAAACCAATTTCATTGATCAAGTTAATCAAATTGACCCTTTTGAACCTTTTGACTTCGCATCTTTTGATATGTCTGATTTACCTGCTGGACCTAGTGGGACAAAAGATGATTTCTTTGATGATGGAGATGACTACCCTGATTGGTCCATGCATTTGGACTAACTAAGTATCTTTGCTTATATTCGAAATAATAGTCTAAGGACTAATCTATCTTTCAATAATGTTGTAAGAGATATGTCATGTTGTATTTTGCTTTTGGAATAAAAGGTTCAAGATGTGTTTCAGTTACTTATTTGTGAAATCTTTTGCTTGCGCCCTTGGATTGTATTCCAATGTTATTTTCCTAAGCATAGGGTTTAGGTCGGCGGTAGCATGATAACGGTAAGTCCGGGTCGAGTCCACAGAGACCGAATGTGCTGAGCGTGAGTGTTGATTCGCGAATGATGGTTTAGCCTTAAAGTGGCAAACTTGGCTTTGTAGTTTGGGGGTGGAATTCACTTAACTTCGTGAATGACACGAGATTTGAAAAGACTAATTAAAAGAAGGCAAGGTCAAGGGGTTCACAACACCCATGCCTTAGGCCGATTCGTTCTCCTCTAAGATAACCGGCTCGGGGACGTCGTTAAACGACCCCGAATGGAAGATTTGGTTTTGAAACTCGTTTGATAAGAAATGGTGTTACTCAAAGAGTAGGATTATTGTGCCATTTATACAAACATTTTGATTGACATCGCCCTAAGCATCACACGTGCCAAGTGGTCAAACCCTTGGCTACGTGTGATCGAAGAGATTAACAAATCCCAATTTTGATACATAAAATTAATCCGTACTCTTTGATTAACAAGCGATGTTTGCAATGTGGCAAGGAGAGCGAATTAACCTAAGTCACGGGGTGCTACTCACCCCAAGACCGAGCCTAAAACGACTACTCGATCATTACTAAGTTAAACATGCCTATTTTTATAAAGGAAATAAAGAACATGACAAATGACTTGATAAACTTATTTTTATGGAAGACCCCAAGTTTGCCTAACACTTTATACTTTGAGAAATTAACTAACAACCAATAGAAACACAAGTGTTAACTAAGGAAGAAGCTAGAACAACATGAACATTAAATACTTGAGAGAATTGAAAATAAACTACATATATTGAAAGAGCTAACCACGAGGAACAAGTTTAATTCACGATAAAACTACGGGAGAAGAAAGCTTACGGGAGATTTCTAGAGAGATAAAGCTTGAGAGTCCTCCAATGGAGGAACAAAAACTAAAGCTAAAATGAAAGAGTAGTTAATAAGAGAGAAGGGGAGAGATGAGAGTGTATATAGTCTACCACTTCTCACTCTACAAAATATCCAATAAAGTTCTCACATCTTCAAAAAAACTTCCCATTAATGGAATGTACATAAAGTGCACAGTATTTGCTGTCCGGAGGTGTTTGGATCGATCCACACCACTTCTGGATCAATCCAAGTGAGTCTGGTGCTGCTTTGCAAGAGTGTGGATCGATCCACTTGAGACCTGGATCGATCCAGATGTTGATTGGTGATGTTTTGCTGAAGGGGATCGATCCATCACACTCCTGGATCGATCCAAGTGCCTCTGGTGAGATGTTGATGAAGCCTGGATCAATCCATCCTGACCCTGGATCGATCCAAACTGAACTGGAGAATTTTTTATGACCATTGATCGATCCAGCTCCCCTCTGGATCGATCCAGAGTAGCCTAGTTGCAGCATTGAGCATAGTGGATCGATCCACTATGCCCTTGGATCAATCCAACCTTTTTTCCCTTCTTGAATTTCACTTCTTTGACCGCTCTACTTGAATCGCGTGCCACCGGATTTCTTCCAAGACACTCAAATGCCTCGTGTGACCCCCGGGAGAGATGCTCCTTGGTATCGTGAGTGCTTGTTCACCCCTGGACCCCACCGGGAGTTTTGATGAGCGTGAGACACGGCTTGTGACTTTTCGCATTCCCGGGCCTCGGCCGAACCATTGTTTCATGGCTCGTGAGGCCCGGTGTTGGCGTGCCATGGGGCACGTGGCCCTTGGTTACTTGGGACGGTTCCCAATGCGCTTAATCCGCGCGTTCAACCTGTAACTTAACAAAAACACAACTATGCGCAAATCAGACATTTAAGGCACAAAATCGCGTGTGTGTGTGAGATAAGTGAGCAAGATAAGCCCTGGTTATCTACAATATAGGGGGCTTATCACACCCCCCAACTTGGACTTTGCTAGTCCCTACCAAATCAAACTAAAACAACTAATTAAAATCAATAAAACTTCCAGGGTACTCGATACGATAACTATGCTCAATCTACAAAAAGTCTAGGCAAAGTACCGGTTTACCCGGATCATCAATCATAAGCAACTCACGCACACACATGCCATGCACAGTTATGAAATTTCTCGGCCACACAAGTAGGCAAATGTTATGCACCCCAAAAAGTTTCAATTCCAATAGGGCTTAGACAAAATTGTGTCTCAAAAATTTCAATCACACATAGAAGAATCAAGGCATCCCACAATGAGCGCTTAGCATGGTATGCGATAACGAGGCAAAAATGTTACCGCAAGCTAATAAAATATGCGCTTGTGAACAAAAGAGCTAATTAACGACGGGAAGCATTTAAGTGTAAGCATGAAATATTGCTAAGCGTGCACCTATCGGAGTTAATCACATACTAAGAAATGAATTTAAACATTGAAAGCTTATAATGACCTTTTTTAGCAAAAGGAGGGACTACAAAAATGTGGCGGCCATATGCTAGCTCGGGTCATTCTACCCCTTGGCCGCCACCAACCCTCAACTACACCATTAAATGCCAAGTTTCAGCATCAAAATATGCACCTAAAACTAAATTAACACTAAAGTTAAAAGAGTTCGATGAGACCTAATAAAACCAAAAACAAGTGTATCGCTTCCACCGACTCGCTAATCAACTACTATATACTACTATTACCAGCTATTCACCACCATTGTTGTCACCGTATACCACCAATCATTCCTCATCGTCAGAGTCGTCCTCTTCCTCCTCCTCATCGTGACTGTCTTCCACAATAAGCTTCGGAGGTACCTCATAGCGTTGCCCACTCAGACTCTCGAGAACCTTTGTCTGCCATTCCTTATGGTGCTCCAATTTTTTCTCCCTCTCAATCTTGTCTAGTTTCTTGAACACAGAAGCCATTAGCTTGAAAAGCCTCTTATACCACACTGTGGCCTTTGAGCTTTCCGGAGGAGGAACAAGCAACTTGGACTTTGCCTTTGGGAGTGGGGGAGGTACCGTGGAGGACGAAGCACCGGGTGTCGAACTAGGGGCGGCCTTTGGAACCTTGACACCTTTTTCCTTGGATTGTGCCTTGCTCCCCTTCAGAGTTGTCGTGTCAATAACTCCCCCGTCACATGGTTCCAATTCGTGTACCCCGGCTTTTTCACTCCATGAGCATGGCAAATTCTCGTGATCAAACAAGGGAACCACAGCATGGTTGAGCCCGGTTGCGTGTCAAGGTAGTCCACCATTTGAAGAAAAATGAAATGGGCCCAATCCACCTTGATTTCCGGATCCACAAATACCCCCAACAACTCGGCCGACTTGTCACTAGGTTTGGTTTCCTTCCCCTTTGGATAGAGGTTTGCATGGGTGGCCTTGTTGAGGATCCGAATTTCATCATTGAACCGGCTTGGGATGATTGGCTTCATACCCTTTTGTGGGTCCCTGAAAAGTGTCTCCTTGAGCCACTTCTCATCAATTTCAACCCCCCAAGGATTGTTAACGGTTGATGGGTCGGGCCGTTTGTACTTCAATTGCTTGGCGATGCGGTCGGGGGTCACTTTGACCTCTTTGTTCGCCATCTTTGCCGTGATTTTCACCGGCACCTCATCCTCCCCTTCACCTTCTTTCTCAACCACCATGTTCATATAGAATTCTTTAACACACTTGGGATTGTACCCCGGAACTGGATCGAACCATTGCTCCAAACCCTCCTGACGAATCTCCGGCACTCCGTATTTTTCACCCAACTCCTGAGCATTCACTTGCCACTCACACTTCCCTTTCTTTGTTTTGAACTTGGCCAGCCATTTCTTTCTCTTGTCATCCACAACTTCATCATGTGTTCTTTTAATTGGCTTTTTGGCCCCTCTACCCGCGCCGGCATCGGCCATAAGGCGCTCTTCCCGGGTGGGTTCATAATCCTCACTGCTAGTCTCACCGTCGGAATCTTGTCGACGACGCTTGGCCAATTTGGCTGATGGTTTACCCGAGCCCTTGGTTCGTGCCATGTCAAACAATGCAAATCACTTTCCCAAATTTCACGGCCTGTATCTCAAACCTCCGATCAACAACCAACCGACCCCCTACTTCAGTAATTCAGTCAGGCAATCACAATGCAGAGCAACAATAGCAACTAAGGTCCCCAAAATGCAGTAAGACAACAGAAAGTAAAATTTGAAGTTACTCTATAGATTTCAGACTGCATGATCATGTGCACAGACCCAACAAAGCAACTACATCTCAATAAAAGCTTCAAATCAACAGAACTATACTCAGAGAAACCAAAATTTGATCCAAAGCTAACTGATCACATAAGTACAGTAGCAGTGTAACAACAGCAGTGGCTATCAGAAATCCAACCCAGAATTCATAACCTACTAAGTTTTCTAGTTGCAAAACCATTCAGAATTGATGAGAGAGAGTAAGCCATTAGTTACCTTGCTTGAAACCCAGTTGGTGTTTGAAATACCCTTGATTCCTCTGAACTTGACCAAAACCCAGAAATTGCCTTACTCCCTTGAAGTTTTCGTGAAATTTTTGAACCTTAGTGTACACAATCCCAGAATTCCGGATTGCCCTTGTGGGTTTTGGTTGTGGTCAATGGCAGAGAAGGAGATTTCGGTGGTTAGGGCTTGGGGTTTTCAAGTTAGGGTTTTTGAGTGGTGTAAGGGAGAGAGAGGGGTCACGGGTTAGGATGAGTGGGTGGTTGATGGAGTAGAGGACCACAGTGGGGTCGGTTTGTGGGGAAGGTGAGAGAGAGTACGGGTTAGAGAGAGAGGAAGGGAGATGGTACGGAGGTGGTGGCTCACGATTATGAGTAGAGGTGAGAGGATTTCAGTGGTTGTCGGTATAGAGGGATGAGAGTTACACAGTGGTGGTGGTGGTCTGGCTATGGAGTAGTGTAGAGGAAGAAAGTGGGTGTTGTTTGTGGCGAAGGGGGATAGCAGAGGAGAGAGATGGATCGATCGTGAGAAGAAGAGAGGAAAAGAGTGGGTTTTGTTTCATATTAAACCGACTGGGGTTTGTTTATTGGACCCTAAGGCACCTTGGATCGATCCATCATCACCTCGGATCGATCCAAAACCAACTGCTCGAAATTTTTAAAACATGGATCGGTCCACTCCTTTCCCGGATCGGTACAAAACAAATTGTTGGCTCATGTTACAAATGTGGATCGATCCACCAAGCACCCGGATCGATCCAAAATGATCTGGAATTTTATTTCACACATTGGATCGATCCATTCCATTTCCGGATCGATCCAGAAGCTTCTGGAATGCTTTCCTTGGATTTTTGCTTCCTAATTCAATTCCATGCCCCAAAATACACTTCAACTCATGAAAAACGAACCCGATACGGCATGGGACACTCCGAATTCAATCCCTCTCGAGATGTATCGCCCATCTCCACCTCCAACCTATCCTCCAAACATCCGGTCTCGCTTTTTTACCGTTGGATATTTTTAATTTTCAATTGGCATGCCCCTTATCTCACCTCCTAATTTCCTCCAAACAACCGGTTTCTCAAGGCTTAAAAATTGACGGAAACGGACTTGGTACAACAAATAGGTGCAATGGGACTCATGTGTGGTTTAATTATACAAAGAAAATGCTTGTATCATTTCCTAAGTACACTAAAACTTCGACATAATGCTCGAGTGACAATAAGCTAGCTTAACTCAAATAAAAAATTATGTACACCAAGGAATTGAAAAACAAGAAACAAGGGATGCTTGGAAGAGTGAATCTCTACTCTAAGTGATACACGTTACTCAACTACGCATGCGGCCTAACATGTTCATCAAATTGCATGTATATGAGTGTGCACAAGTTACATTCTCAACCAAAATCACCAAAGTACGATACTCTAGCCATTATAGAACGATTGAGCATATCTAGCATATCCCACTATATGATTGTACTAAAACGGGAAGTTTTATCGCAAAAATTTTGTCGGAAAATGAAAAATAGAACCGGAATATGTACACTATACTATTCCCTCCCCCCAACTTAAAATTTGCAGTGTCCTCAATGCAAGAGAACGAAAGTAAAGAGAGATATGGAACAAAAAATTGTACCGATGGGGAGGCATGTCGACCTCCAAGACCTCGACCAAGTTTGAGGAATTTTTCTATCACTTACTCCCTTCGTCATCGGCAATGCTTCCAAGGCTTCCTCCTTCGGCCCCTCTCCAGGACCACAGCTAGTCGTACAAGACCATCCTCAATGACTTTATAAGCCTTACAACCGCGACATTTCGTCGCACTCATGTTAGAGCTCCTGAATGCTGCACTTGCCTCCAAGTTAGGCCCAAACTACCAAGGCTGGTACGGTAGCATAGTCACCCTGCAAAAGAGTTAATTGCCGACTACCTATTAAAAGAAGCAATATGAGAACCGCCCGGCTCGTGTTATCCGCGCTCCACAACGCGCAACATATACAATATGTACAAGGAAAAAGGAAAACCCACCATGATCTTCACGTGATCGCACGGGTACTACTTGTCTTCCTAAGCTCGAGACTGTGGCTAGGCCATACGTAGCTCAAGCTCGGGTGGCTATACCGGACCGGCCATACACCGTTCGAGCACGGCAAACACTAGAGCTCTCTCAAACTCCATGGATTTTGCTTCTCCTAGATATTTGTTACGTCAGAACTCAGAGCGTCAAAGTTGCACACAATACCCCGTCAAACAATTAAGTCCAACGTCCCCAACGAACTCCGCACAGGGCGGACACAAGACAGAGCCTGTCGCCGTGCCATAAGCATGGGAATATTCAAGCGCCCCCACCCATTCACGGAAACTCACTCTCTACAAGGGGCTTATCTAAAGAGCGCGGGCGTTTAGTTGCGAATTACTCCTATCAGAAAGGCTTTTTTATAAACGAGCCCCATGTCACTGACGCACTCGTGTTATCTTATCCTCACGTGTGGGGTCTCCAAGATTTTATTAAAACGAATAAATAATGGCCCTTCTAACCGGAGCTGGGCACACGCGCATTGTTTTCTAGCCGGCGTGCATAGCTAGTCCCAAGTCAATAGTAGGAAACCCAATGCAAGAGGGAGCAAAGGGCCGGGCCCTCCAAACAATTAAGTTCACAGGTACGTGTTAGCTCCCCGTGAAAAGTGAAGTCACGAAGACTCCACGGGCAAATCACACAAGAATTTTAAACCGGAGGGTCGTCCGAATGGACCGGATCAACCAACTTTTCAACCTCCTCCTCTTCATTAAATTTTTCCAAAAATGGTTTTAACCTTTGACCGTTCACCTTGAAAATGTTACCATCCTTTGGATTAAAAACATCTACCGCCCCATGAGGATACACTTGATGCACAAATATGACCCAACCCACCGTGAACGCAATTTTCCCGGAAAAAGATGGAGTCTAGAGTTATATAAAAACACCTTTTGATTCACATGAAAATCCTTCCTTAGAATGTTTTTATCGTGAAATTCCTTAACCTTAGCCTTATAAATGGCCATGCTCTCATATGCATCTCTCCGAATCTCCTCAAGCTCATTGATTTGGAGCTTCCTATGCATACCGGCCTCTGGCATGCGATAATTCAAAGATTTAATGGCCCAATAGGCCTTGTGCTCAAGTTCGACCGGCAAGTGACACGCTTTCCCATAAACCAAGCGGTAAGGGGACATCCCCAACACCGTCTTATACGCGGTTCGATAGGCCCACAAGGAATCGGTCAATTGTGTAGACCAATCCTTTCGATTAGGATTCACCGTTTTCTCAAGAATGTGCTTGATTTCCCGGTTCGCAAGTTCGGCTTGACCATTGGTTTGTGGATGATAGGCCGTAGAGACCTTATGAGTGATACCGTACTTACGCATTAAAGTTTCAAAGGGCCTATTACAAAAATGGGTCCCTTGATCACTAATGATCGCGCGCGGAGTACCAAACCTAGCCAAGATATGTTCTTTCAAGAACTCAACGACCACCTTGTGGTCATTCGTACGAGTGGGGATCGCCTCAACCCACTTGGACACGTAGTCCACCGCAAGAAGAATATAGAGGTACCCGAAAGACATAGGAAACTGCCCCATAAAATCAATGCCCCAACAATCGAAGACTTCAACAACAATGATATTGGTTAAGGGCATCATGTTCCGCCTAGTCACTCCTCCCAATTGTTGACACCTCGCACAAGTTTTACAAAATTCGAAAGCATCTTTGAAAAGAGTTGGCCAATATAACCCGCATTGGAGGATTTTTGTGGAGGTTTTCTTGGCGGAAAAGTGTCCTCCACACGCCTCGGTGTGGCAAAGGAAAGGACGGCTCGGTGATCAACATCCGACACACATCGTCGGATGATTTGATCCGGACAATACTTAAAAAGATAAGGATCATCAAAGAAAAATCATTTCACCTCAAATAAGAACCGCCCGCCTCTCTTGCGGAGTCCAAACGGTAGGACGTTGGCCCGTGGCTAAGTAATTCACAATATCCACGAACCACGGGCAAGACGAGACACCAAACAATTGCTCATCGGGGAATGAGTCAACGATGGGAATGTTCGAGGAGCGATCCTCAAACTCGAGATGAGACAAATGATCCGCGACCACATTCTCAACTCCTTTTTTATCTTTGATTATTAAGTTGAACTCTTGGAGCAAAAGGACCCACCTAATTAACCGCGCTTTAGCATCTTGCTTAGTCATGAGATATTTTAATGCGGCATGGTCCGTGAAGACAACAATAGGAGACCCTATGAAATAGGACCGGAACTTATCAAGAACAAAGACAACCGTGAGCAACTCTTTCTCCGTGGTGGAGTAGTTCAATTGAGCATCATTGAGAGTTTTGCTCGCGTAAGAAATGACACATGCCTCTTTCCCTCTCCTTTGACCCAAGACGGCGCCAATCGCATAATCATTCGCGTCACACATTAACTCAAACGGAAGGTCCCAATCGGGAGCTCGCACAATCGGTGGAGTGGTGAGACTAGACTTCAACTTAGAAAAGGCCTCCTCACACGCGGGTGTCCAAATAAATGGCGCGTCTTTGGAGAGGAGGTGACACAAGGGACGCGAGATGGCACTAAAATCCTTGATGAAACGGCGGTAGAAACCCGCGTTCCCAAGGAAAGACCGAATGTCTTTCACACATTTTGGGGTAGGGAGGTTTGCAATCAAATCAATTTTTGCCTTGTCGACCTCTATCCCCTTTGATGATACAATGTGCCCCAACACAATCCCGTTGGTCACCCTAAAATGGCACTTCTCCCAATTGAGAATGAGGTGTTTCTTCTCACACCTCTCCAACACGCGCTCAAGGTTCTCTAAACACGACTCAAATGAGTCCCCGAATACCGAGAAGTCATCCATGAAGACTTCAACGATTTTTTCCACCATGTCGCTAAAAATACCCATCATGCACCTTGAAAAGGTTCCGGGTGCGTTACACAAGCCAAAGGGCATGCGCTTATAAGCGAAAGTATTGAAAGGACACGTGAAGGTGGTCTTCTCTAGATCCTCAAGAGCGACCTCGATTTGATTATACCCGGAGTACCCGTCAAGAAAGCAATAAAAAGCATGACCGGCTACCCTCTCCAAGATTTGATCTATGAAGGGGAGAGGGAAGTGGTCCTTGCGCGTGCTTGCATTTAACTTGCGGTAGTCAATGCACACTCTCCATCCGGTGGTCACCCTTTGAGGTACCAACTCATCATTGGAATTTTTTACCACCGTGATGCCGGACTTTTTAGGAACAACTTGGATAGGGCTCACCCACTTACTATCGGCGATAGGGTAGATGATCCCAGACCTTCGCCCGAACCACGTCTTTCATGATTGGATTCAACCGACGTTGTGGTTGGCGAGACGGCTTCACATCCTCCTCAAAATAGATGTGGTGTGTGCAAACCGAGGGATCTATCCCGTGAATATCTGGAATGGACCAACCGATGGCCTTTGTGTGCCACTTCAACACCGCTAACTAACCGGACTCTTGGTGTGCCTCAAGGGAAGAGGAAATCACCACGGGGAAGGTCTCACTAACACCAAAGAAGGCATACTTCAAAGTGTCCGGGAGGGTTTTCAACTCAAGATTGGGTGGTTGGACACTAGACGGAAGAGTTTTGCTCTCGAGGGGAGGCAAATCTTCAAACTTAGGATACCACGTGTCCGCACCATAAACATCCTGCAGTTCTAACAAAGAATACAAATACTCGACCTCGGGTGAATCTATGAATGATGCCTCCTCGGCGGTAAGACAAACCTCAAGGGGATCCTTATAAAGGATGGTGTCTACGTGCTCTTGGACCAAAGTGTCTATGAGACTCACCTCGTGAACATCATCATCGTCTCCCATTTGAGACCCAATATTAAACACATTCACCCCCATTTTCATATTCCCAAAGGTCATGTTCAATAACCCATTACGACAAGGAATGACCGCATCAGAAGTCGCCAAGAAGGGGCGTCCGAGAATGATGGGTGTTTGTGCCTGTGAAGTATTGGCAACGGGACACGTGTCCAGAACCACAAAGTCCACGGGGTAGACAAAGTTGTCCACTTGGACTAAGACATCCTCCACTAAACCCTTAGGAATATAATACGGATACTACGATCTACCAATTGAAGCGTCACTCTTGTGGGTTTCATCTCTCCCAAGCCTAATTCCTCATACACCGAAAAAGGAAGCAAATTCACACTTGCACCCAAATCAAGCAAAGCTCTCTCAACTCTCTTACCCCCTATGACAATGGAAATAGTAGGACAACCGGGGTCTTTGTACTTTGGAGCTATGTTGGTTTGAATGATGGAACCCACCTGCTCAGTTAGAAAAACTTTCTTTTGGACATTCAACTTGCGTTTAACAGTGCATAAGTCCTTAAGAAATTTAGCATATTTAGGTATGGTTCTAATGGCATCCAAAATAGGGATGTTGATCTTAACTTGTTCTAGAACCTCATATACCTCGGGGTTCGAAGAAGGCTTGGCCGACACTTTCAACCGTTGGGGATAAGGTGCTGGAAACGGACAAACGGGAGGCTCTTGCTCCACGACCTTAGGTGGCACAACCGGGCCACTCAGAGAAGGTTTCTCAACAACAACCGGAAGGGAAGGGACCACGGGAGGAGTAGGTTTCGGAGGGATAGTCTTATCAATCTCCTTACCACTCCTCAAGACGGAAATCGACTTGGCTTGCTCGAGATTATTCGGGTCTTGGCCCGACGTGGTGCATGCCAAATGGACTCCTTGGGGGTTTGCCTGTGGTTGAGATGGGAACTTTCCCTTCTATTGTTGAAGCTGCCCCACAGACGTGGTTAACCGAGTCACTTGACCTTGGATCTCTCTCAACGCATGAGCATTTTGCTCATTGGTAACCGTTTGACTTTGGATAAAGAATTGCATGGTTTCTTCCAAAGAACGCTTTTGAGGTGGTGTGTGATAGAAGTTAGACCCACGGTGTTGTCGATTTGGAGGGTACCGGGCTTGCCCTTGGTTTTGATTTTGACCTTGGGGAGGTCGATAACCTTGATTTTGAGCCGGGGGTGGCCTTTGAGGCTGCCCTTGATTGGGTTCCCTCCACTTAAGCAAAGGGTTATCTCTCGTGCCCGGATTGTACGTGTTTGAGAAAGGATCGTACCTTTGACTGACTGCGTTCACCTCCGCCTAATCGGCCCCGTGTAGGGCCTCTTTGAAAGCGGCAAAGGCGGGGCACTGGTTCGAAATGTGCCCACACAACTCACAATAGTTACAAATATTCTCCACTTAGCCCACCGTGGCCAATTCTGCTATCTTGTTCAATTCCAAATTATTCATTTTTTTAGCAAGCAAGTCGACCCTACGATGTAGGTCGGTTTGCTCATCCAATGTGTACTTGCCAGAAGCAATCGGGCCGGGAGTATTCAAACTTTGGGCCGGAAGGGACCTCTTAGAAGGTTTCGAGTAGTCCCACGCCCGATTATTCTCGGCCAATTGGTCCAAATACTCCCAAGCCCCCTCGGGATATTTATCAAGAAACTCTCCATTGCACATCGTGTCAATCAATTTTCGGCTCTCGTGGGAAAGCCCGCGATAAAAAGTGATCACTTGATCTTGTTCTTCCAAACCATGATGTGGCACTGATATCAACATATCTTTAAAACGCTCCCAACATGCATAGAGAGTCTCGTCATTTTGTTGTTGAAAACCTTGAATTTGTTGCATCATATGACGAGTTCTATGCTATGGGAAGAATTTCTTGAAAAACTCCCTTTGTAAGTCAAGCCAAGCCCGCATAGACTCAGGTTTTAAAGCATTGAACCAATCCTTGGACTTACCTTTTAGAGAGAATGGAAAAAGTTTGAGCCGTGCGGACTCCTTTTGACCAGTTTGACTCACAATTGTATTCACAATTTCATCAAAGTCCCTCATGTGAGAGTAGGGACTCTCATGCTCATGCCCATAAAAATGAGGAACCAAGTTTATGTGGTAAGTTTTGACGGTGAAAGTGTTGGCAGGCGTAGTGTTGGGGAGGACTATGCACGAAGTATGCAGAGTGCGTTCGGGATTCAAGTAATCCCGCATAGTCCTCTGACGTGGTGGTGGTGGTGGTGGATCGTTTCTTGGAACCCCGTCATCGTCAGCCATTACTTCAACTGGCGGAGTGTCAATGCTAACTAAGTGGCGATTATGAGGGACTCGAAAGAAACCGCGCTGCCCGTGCATACACTACCAACTAGCAGCCTGGAGGGGTTATTCAACCACCTCACCACAAACAGTTCTGAGGGGCTATGCCGCCGCCTCGTTATATATATGACAGAAATTTAAAAACTAATATACTTCCTCGAGCTTCGTTAAACCTCAATTTAAACAATCAACTGTTTGGTTCGAGGTATCCGCCCTTAGAACTATACTAGTTGAACAAAACTAAACTAAGCGATATGTACTAATGAAATGAGATACTTACAGTAGCGTGGCGCGAGGCAAACTCACGCGGAGCGGACCATTGGGTCCCCGGCAACGGCGCCAACAATGCTTGCGCCCTTGGATTGTATTCCAATGTTATTTCCCCAAGCGTAGGGTTTAGGTTGGCGGTAGCATGATACCGGTAAGTCCGGGTCGAGTCCACATAGACCGAATGCACTGAGAGTGAGTGTTGATTCGCGAATGATGGTTTAGCCTTAAAGCGGCAAACTTGGCTTTGTAGTTTGGGGGTGGAATTCACTTAACTTCGTGAATGACACGAGATTTGAAAAGACTAATTAAAAGAAGGCAAGGTCAAGGGGTTCACAACACCCATGCCTTAGGCCGATTCGTTTTCCTCTAAGATAACCGGCTCGGGGACGTCGTTAAACGACCCCGAACGGAAGATTTGGTTTTTAAACTCGTTTGATAAGAAATGGTGTTACTCAAAGAGTAGGATTCTTGTGCCATTTATACAAACATTTTGATTGACATCGCCCTAAGCATCACACGTGCCAAGTGGTCAAACCCTTGGCTACGTGTGATCGAAGAGATTAACAAATCCCAATTTTGATATATAAAATTAATCCGTACTCTTTGATTAACAAGCGATGTTTGCAATGTGGCAAGGAGAGCGAATTAACCTAAGTCACGGGGTGCTACTCACCCCAAGACCGAGCCTAAAACGACTACTCGATCATTACTAAGTTAAACATGCCTATTTTTATAAAGGAAATAAAGAACATGACAAATGACTTGATAAACTTATTTTTATGGAAGACCCCAAGTTTGCCTAACACTTTATACTTTGAGAAATTAACTAACAACCAATAGAAACACAAGTGTTAACTAAGGAAGAAGCTAGAACAACATGAACATTAAATACTTGAGAGAATTGAAAATAAACTACATATATTGAAAGAGCTAACCACGAGGAACAAGTTTAATTCACGATAAAACTACGGGAGAAGAAAGCTTACGGGAGATTTCTAGAGAGATAAAGCTTGAGAGTCCTCCAATGGAGGAACAAAAACTAAAGCTAAAATGAAAGAGTAGTTAATAAGAGAGAAGGGGAGAGATGAGAGTGTATATAGTCTACCACTTCTCACTCTACAAAATATCCAATAAAGTTCTCACATCTTCAAAAAAAACTTCCCATTAATGGAATGTACATAAAGTGCACAGTATTTGCTGTCCGGAGGTGTTTGGATCGATCCACACCACTTCTGGATCAATCCAAGTGAGTTTGGTGCTGCTTTGCAAGAGTGTGGATCGATCCACTTGAGACCTGGATCGATCCAGATGTTGATTGGTGATGTTTTGCTGAAGTGGATCGATCCATCACACTCCTGGATCGATCCAAGTGCCTCTGGTGAGATTTTGATGAAGCCTGGATCAATCCATCCTGACCCTGGATCGATCCAAACTGAATTGGAGAATTTTTTTTGAGTATGGATCGATCCAGCTCCCCTCTGGATCGATCCAAAGTAGCCTAGTTGCAGCATTGAGCGTAGTGGATTGATCCACTATGCCCTTGGATCAATCCAACCTTTTTTCCCTTCTTGAATTTCACTTCTTTGACCGCTCTACTTGAATCGCGTGCCTCCGGATTTCTTCCAAGACACTCAAATGCCTTGTGTGACCCCCGGGAGAGATGCTCCTTGGTATCGTGAGTGCTTGTTCGCCCCTGGACCCGCGTTCAACCTGTAACTTAACAAAAACACCACTACGCGCAAATCAAGGCATGAAATCGCGTGTGTGTGTGAGATAAATGAGCAAGATAAGCCCCAGTTATCTACAATATAGGGAGCTTATCATCTTTAAATTTGTATTTTTGCTTTTAAGAGCATGGATACTAATGGGACATTATCAAATGCAAAGATAAGAGCACAGTTTACTGTCTACACGAAATGTTGTATTTGCTAGATTCCTTGCTCAGGTCATTAGATTAAGAGCACAGTTCCTAGACCATCAAATCAAAACAATTCGTTTTGACAATGCTGGCGAGTTCACATCTCAGACATTTAATGATTACTGCATGTCAATTGGTGTTGATGTTGAGCATCCTGTTGCACACACTCATACCCAGAATGGTTTGGCTGAATCTTTTATTAAAAGAATTCAGTTAATTGCTCGACCATTGCTTATGAAAACAAAATTGCAAGTTTTTGCTTGGGGACATGCTATTTTACATGCTGCATCTCTGATTCGTGTTAGACCAACTGCATATCATAAATATTCACCCACACAGCTTGTTCCAGTTTTTCAGAGTTACAGCTTTTGGATTGACGTTTCGCATTGATAATCGAGTTTGATTTCTTATTGCAATCATCGGTATTGTTTTCTATTTTTATATTTTATTCTTTAAGCATGTCTAGATCTAGGTGTAATTTGATTTCTGTTATCATTAAAATTATGAGTGAGTAGTCGCATAGAGCGCGGCTGCGGGCGAAAGCGCTTCGCAGCTAGACTAATTGATGTTCTACCTCGGGGCCGAATTAACTTGGTTTTTGAGCAGTTTTAGGAAACGAAAACTCTTCTAACAAACAAAACCCAGGCATCGCCGGAATTCGAATGTGCACGGAATCTGGTGACAGGTGGTGCGCATTTGTTAGGGATCCTTTTCCTTATTCTAAAATCAGTAAAAAGAGTAATTGTGGCCCGAGTAAACATTGGTTAGGCTAGTCGCGGACGCTGGGTTCCCTCAGCTGTACTCTCATTTTTAATCTGCATTCAGTCAAATTGGTTTAGTAATTTAGTTAATTAATCTTTGAACAAGGGGTGGCTACCTAAGAGCCGGATTAGACTATAATTCCACACTTTTGAGTCAAGCACTTAAGTCGTCTCTGTGGTTCGACTCCGGTACTTCCGGATATTGTGCTACACTGGTCAAGAGTCCTATACTTGGGACGCGTCTTATTTTTAGTCACCTGGTCGGTCAAGCACGTAGCCTTTTGGCTATATAAGGCAGTTGGCCAGGGAAGGAAATACACAAGCAAAGAGAGAAAGAAAAGGCAGATAGCAAAATACCAATCTGAATAATATTTGAGTAGTTCAGAAGACTAACTTTTCTACATATTTGTGTCCAGCACTTTGTTTACTTTTCAGCTCTTATTATCTGCTTGGTTTCATAACACAACTTTTTTTTTTTATCAGTCAAAATTGCTCAACTGATAACAGTGATTAGTTGAAAATTCAAACATTTTGAGTTTAAAATTTAAAAGTCCATAAGGGTAAAGAAATTTTTTGTGAATCATTTAGTTTCAATGTGGATGACCTGCCTCTGACCAGACCGGAAAGGAAAATAGTTGAGATGTGCGTAAACTTACCTGGATATCTTGCTTGAGCGTCAGAAAAAAATAATAATAATAATAAAATAAGACTTATCCCATGACCCCCAACGGGTTGAATCATGGATTGTGAACGTGGGCTTGGACTTGGCGGCTCTGCCCCGGCCTATCCATAAGTAATTGTCTTGGGGTGTTGAAGTACAAAGAATTTGAAGATAAAAGAAAAGATTCAAAAAATAGAAAAAAAATTCAAACGCAACAGGCGCCATATAAGTCGACATTGATCAATTACTTTTATCGTTCAAAAAACAAGCATCTGAGCCCAAATTTGTAACTCCCCGAAAATTAAGAACGTTAAGATGTATTGCCATCAAAATAAGGTGGTCGACAATTTGACCCACCTTCCATAAGACCCTTCTTATACATTGCAAAAAACAGGATCAACTCAATAAAGAAAACAAAGCGCACACAAGCTTTGATACCAATTGAAATTATGCAAAGGTAAAGCAAGTCCAAATTCCACGGCCTTATGATAGTCAATCATCCAAATTCCACGGCTATTCAAGCAAACCAACAAGTTTAATGTGAGGAAATTAAAGCAAAAAAACAAGACACGCAATACACGTGGGAACTACTTAGGGTCTAACACCTTAATTATAAAACTACGGCCTTATTCTACTTATATTTCATTATTCAAAAGGTACAAGAAGTTTAAAGACTAGGAATTTACCCTCAAGCCACATGCAATTTCTAGCTCCAACTCTTGAACTCGCACCCTGTGCTCCTTCTAGAACTCATAAACCACGAGAATCACCATTTCAATCTCCGCATCACGAAGTCTCCGATTCACCTGACCAAGTAGACTTGAAGTCATGATAAAAAAGATTTGATTTTTGAAAAAGTTTTTGGGAAACTAACTCATTTTAGAGCCGATCTATTGAAGGGGAAAATACTAGAAAGAGTAAAGATGATTGGGGTAGCCTAAATGATCATCTCAAGAAGAAAACTAGCACACAAGGGAAAAAGAGTGAAATAGGGGAAACACTTTCTCTCTCTAAAATGCTGATTTTTTCTCTCAAGTCACAATGAAAAAGTTAAAGAAAAATGGCTTATACATGTGTATTTTTGTGGTCAACAAGATAGTCACTCAAAACATGACATTCGGCACAATAGAGGCTGTCCACAAACATGCGTCTGCATAAGCTTGGTAACGCTATTAAAATTATATGAATGATCAAGATTAAAACACGTGTCAAAGGATGCCACTAGATAAGCAAGCGTCTGTAGACTCAAGCAAACGCAGCCTGTTGAAAACTAAAAACCAATACTAAAATCAAGGGATTTTAAAAGTTAATCAATGGACAAGTTAATCCAAAACTATGCACGATAAAACGAGACATTTAAATAACCTAAATGCGTAAACGATATGCATGGTTATACCTTTTTCGGATAGTCCTCAAAATGCTTGGTGCGGCATCAACTTGACAATGAAGCTTTTGAAAGCACAAGAGTGGAGCATCTAGACTAACACTTAGAAATCTACCTCCCAATCCCAAAATAGATTACAGACTCAAATGGTTCGTGAAACCAGAAATCGCCTATAAACCTAACAATATGAACATGCACAACTAGGGGTGAGAAAAATAACCGTCAAACTGCGAATCAAGTCCAAGTTTGGTTTTCTTATAATGTGGTTTGGTTCCGGTTTTAAAAAATTGAAAACCGTGATAAATGGTTTGATTTGTGAATTTGCGTCGATGGTTTCGGTTCCAAACCGATTCTGTTCCGTATAATATTTATATAGATATATCATATTATATGTGAAATTTGTTTAGATACACAGAATGAACTTTTTTTTCCCTATTCAATTACAATACTAATTTTCTAATCTAACGCTTCATTCCACCACCTTATTTATTCATTTTCAAGATTAAATTCCTAAATTTCTATATACGGTAACCTATTCCCATGATTTTAATACACTAAACATGTACGGCTTGGACTTAGTCAATTGATTTCCTAATTTTTCTGCTTACTAGCTAATTTCAGTATCTAGTACTCTATTACATGGCCAGCGTCACTTATTACTAGTATTCTACTCTTTTTTAGTTGATGTTAGTGAGTTTTGGTGATTTTAACAGAACTTATTTTATTACATTTATGTGTTAACTTATCTATGTAATTTTTAAGTACTTTGAATTGTTTATGAAGATGATATCTCAATTTCAAGAGAACCGTGGTTAAAAATCGAAAAACGAACCGTATTTTAATGGTTTGGATTGGTTTAGTTCTATGAATTTTATGGGTTAGTTTACTTCTCCAAATTAATAATCTGTAGTTAGTCATTTGGTTCTTGGTATAAAACTGGATAAATCCGATCCGCGATCAACCCATGACAATAACATTACTGATCCATATACGACAGTAGGAAGGTTGTTGAGAGCAAGTCCTCCATCATCATATGGCTGAGAAATACTCGTGGTCCTCCATCATAATGAATTGATTAAGAGGGATGATACGTACCCGGAAATGGATATACCGAAAATACCCAGCCCACACACGTTGGATGTGAAGTGTGTGTGGAGGTTGGGTATTTTCGGTGTACCCATTTCCGGGTATTTAACTTTTCTGATTGATTAATCTATTTGAATTCATTTCTAATTTCTATTCAAATTATTTTTGCCTTTGTTGACTACTTGATTTTTTTTTTTTTGCTTATTTGTACGGATGGTCCCCAAAGTATTAGGGAAGTGTCAATTTGATATTTAATAAACAAAATCGCCTTTATTGCATCCCCATCGTTTACAATGCGCATTTAAATGGTCCCTAGAGCTGACTGTGTCCAAAATAATTGTTAAATGCAGGGATATTTGTGTAACTTAGCTGCAACTTATCTCATCTTCAACCTCCAAACTTCTACCCTAACCTTAAAAAAAATGTTTTTTTTTTTTGGGCAAATAAAAAAAATGTTAAATAACTAGTAAATAGCTCCCCAGTATTAAAAAAAAATGTCAAACAGAGTCTTTCTTTCTCTACTCTTCTTCCTCCATCATTCCCCCCTCCTGGCTCCTCTCCCAAGCTCAAGCCCCCGCCCCAAACCCCAGTCTCCCTCCCCGCACTCAACTTGCAGCACAGAGAGGAAGAAAGAGAAGAGAGAGAAACTTCCTGCCCGATACCTGTAAGAAAAGATCCAACAAAAACCCATTTGATTTGTCTGCCCTTGAATTCTCTTTCTGGGTTACGGCCTACACTTCAATTTGAAATCACAAAAGTCGATTAAAAAACCACCCCAATCAGATTCCTCCTCCTACATTACGTTTCCATTAAATCAAGACTCCACCTCGTAAAACCCCTCTTAGCTTGACTCTTCGCACTAAATCCGAGCGAAATCGAAACTGGGTTTCTCTGAATCAAAACCCTAACCCTAGTTTCACATGGGTCGGCTTTAAATGAACAAATCTTGGGTACTGAATTGGGAGAGAGAACAGAGATTACAGCTGAACCCTCCATTTTCTTTTGCTCTGTTTTTCAGTTGGAGTCTTGTTTTAACGGAGACATAATAATGTTAAAGTAGCTCTGGTCCGTTTGATTTTCATAAGAAGTTCCAATCAAATTGCACCACGTAATTGTGTAGCTTTTTTTTATTTTTATTTTATCTTTTGGGGAATTTTACTACTGGTCTGTGATTTAAGTTTCTGAGATGACGAGATATTTGATAACTCCTAGAGCATGTTGTCAAACAACTGAAATGAATGAATGGATTGTGTTCGGTTCTCATTTTTCTTTTTCTTTTTTAGGATTTTTTTTTTAGTTAGAGGAAATGGTTAGGATTTTAAGGTTGAAGATAATGTTCTTGGGGGTGATGGTTGTTCAAAGACAAAAATACCCCTGTAGTTAACGTTGTACGCAAACGGAGTTAGTTCTAGGGACCATTTAAATACGCATTGTAAAAGTTGGGAATGCAATAGACTCGCTTTGTATATTGGGGACCAAATTGACACTTCGCTAATACTTTGAGAATCATCCGTATAAATAAGCCTTTTTTTGTGAATTATGAATTTGTCTCGTGAGAATAATATAAAATGTAGGAGGTTATGATAACCTTAAAACATTCTCTAAAAGCATAAATAACTTAGAACATACAGATTTCTTAAAACATTCTCTAAAAGCATAAATAACTAAGAACAAACTGATTTCTTAAATTAATTTAATTTTTCTAATTTTTTTAAAAGTTTAGTCAAAATAGTTACATCATGTGGTTGTGTAAAGCCTATATCTACAAGCTCCCACAAGTCTTGCATTCCAAGAGTCGCCTTTAATTGGCTACACAAATTCTCATAGTATTTGGTGAATCGCGGCATCTGAAATGGAACCATTCCATTATTAGCTATATTTCTCTCTCTTTAGCTCTAAGAGCCCTACTATGATACCATTTTATTGGAGGCAAGAGCGCGCACACACACTTAAAATATGAAAAAGACAATATAGGAGAAGAATTGGAATTTTATTTCACTCAAATCAAAATGTATCCCGCTACCTGTAATTAACAAGCATTTTAACCATGACCTCCACTAAACATCTAGTAGAGACCTTTCACGATCCTAACTCCATTATTTCACTACTCCAAAATAACTCACCATTACTCAAAAAGAAAATTCCCGCTAACAAATATGAAAAGTCATAACCAACTAATAACTCATCATAACCAACTGAGAACTCCCAAAATAAAACTAAATTTATTATTTTTCCAACAACTAAAAGCTCTGTTTGCCATTTTGTTTGACCTATGCGAGGATGCGTTCACCTTGCTTTCGAAAAATGCCAGGACAAAACGTGAACTTAATCATGTCCTCGAGAAGAGGATAGTGTCTGGACACAAATATAATGACGGGAGAAAAAGCCATTATTGCCACTGGAATTAGAACCCATAGTTTTGTCGGACTTTTAATGAATACAAGATAAAGCGTGGCGCAGAAAGCTATCATCAAGGATGTTATGGAGAGGGACAAGTTTATAAGACCAATTGTCATCCTCATGGGCAGCTGATTGAGATAATCGAATTCGGCGTATCGGGACGTGAAGATAGACAAGAACATCAGCAGTGAAAAGATCGATGAGAAGAAAGAGAAGGCATTCGATATGGCAAAGACTATGAAAAAGGGATCGTTCCAATAGTTTGGGATGCCATGGCCACCGTAATCACCTGGTACTGAAATGGCCGCTGAAAACACCACTGTGGCAATGAGGGTTGCCGCCACAATGCACGACCCTGCTGAGTCTTTCATCCACTGCTCTCCTTCCTTCATCAGCGCACTGTGTGCCTCTGTAAATACCATCCCGGGTGTCTTCCCTTTGTTGTTCTTCAGTTCTTTGTGCGAAGGCGGCACAAACTTTTCCACTTCCTGCATCAAGTACATTCTTATTGCTCTCTGAGGCGAAAATAGTTTTAAGAAGAGAAGTCTTAGGATTGTGCTATCTACCAAACAAAATGAAGAAATTTGTTCAAAAAAGCTACACTAAAAACTTTGTTCACAATTAATGATTCCTGCCTCATAAATACTGTTGAAAATGAATAGCATGTTACCTTATACCATTGCAATTCACGCTGCATCTGTAGGGCTGCGCCAAAAACGATATTGAGTCTGTGTTTAGGCGCCAATTCTCCAGCCAAATGCAACACACTTTTGTTACGCTGGGCCGTGAGAATTGATAGGAATTGCTTACAGTCGTATCTCATCTGATAGGTGAGGTTGTAAACGTTCTCGTGACGATTAATAACTGCAAGATGTAACATGGTGTTGCCCTCTTCGTCGGCATAATGGATCGCATCAGGAAATGCAACCAAAATCTCCTCCACAACTTCATGAATCCCAAACCGTGCCGCGGTAAGGAATGGTGTTACTAATATTGACGCAGCTTCATTGTTATTCAGCTTGATAATTTCTTTGCAAAAGAATCTGAGGAGCTCAAGCATTTGATGGTGTATCATTTTTGTTTCTCGAATGTGCTTGACCTGTGGTGTTGCATTTGAAGTTAATAGTAATTTGACTGGGTTTTGTTTTATAAAATCGACGACCTTCCACAGCCCTGCATGCAACAAAATAAAACAGAGTCAAATTAAGGAAGGAGTTGTCAAATTTAGATATGCCTAGCCTTAACAATTTGGATTACCAATCACATGGGAGAGGCTGTGTTGAATTGTGAATTTGTGGCGGGAGAGGAAAAAAAAAGAATAGTGAAAAGAAGATAAATTGAGACTGATTATCCTTTCCTTCAATTTCCTCAGTAAGAATTTTAACTTTACCTGGACAACATAGTTCAGTGTTTATGGCAATGAAAATTCTTTTTTGGTATGTGATAAAGGTTGAGAGTGGCAACCTCTTCCATCAGGCCTCAATGCCTGTCGTTTTTCCAATCCCGGTCTACCCTTCTCATCAATTCCCCTTCTCCTGGCTTTTGGAAATTTAGAGCAAAAATTTTAACTTCTTAAAAAGCTCGATTTTCCGTAGTGGACATTTAAATTGGGACGGAGGGAGTAGTTGGCAATGAATAATACTTCCTCCGTCCCCAATCTTTGGTCCCAAAGAAAATATGAAAAAACATTATACCGGGTGGATCTCACCTATCGAATACATTTTCATGTGCCTTTTCATGTTTTCTTTTCCTATACTATACCAGGCCTCAAATGGAACACACGTTTCATGTCATTCTAAACAGCAATTGTGCCAGAATTCAACAAGAAGAGGGATGATCCTCGACAAACCAGAAATAAAGTATCTTCCTTGAAACCATGGGAACCAGCGGCACACTTTGGCAGAGCCTTCAGGGCTTTCAACGGGGCTTTCCAAATCACCTCCATCATAAACCATAGAGGGAATTTCCAACTTCATAGGAACATCTACGAAACCATATAACAAGATACTGTAGTAAGTAATCCAGCCCCACCACAATTGATTTTGATCTGACTTTTTTGTCTTTTGGTAAAAATCACAAACCACAGTCGATAACTTAGATGCAACCACAGCATAGTTCAAGTATTATGATGTTATATAATAATATATGCTTCAACTCCTTTTGTTAGTCCTTGTGCTGTGACTAGGTATATCATAAGAAAAAGATATATTTAGATAAAAATGAAAAGATAGGGACCAACTCATGTAAATGAACCGTTGCAAGAAGTCGAAACGAGCTCCACTTGGGAATGCTGATGGATTCTGTGCTATCTCATTCAAAGGAGAGGGTTCAGACACTGCCAAGTTAGGATGGCGCCGAAGCACAAGCAAAGCCACATCTATCAAATAGAAGGAACCCACATAATTGAGTAAAATTACTTTTACCAGTCACCAAATAAAAAAAAATGACAGTCTTTCCCCGAGAAGGTTTGAAAAGCTCAGCGGATGATAAGCAAGTAGTTTTCTAATGAATAATTACTCACCATATAATCCACTGGTTATTAAGGAGCTCAGAAGCCGAGAGCCCGAATAGCCTTCATATGGTTTTGGCTCTATATCTTCATTGGTGATTTTCATTAAGTACTGAACCATATGCTTGTGGCCCCACATAGCAGCATAATGGAGAGGTAACCGTCCGGCATGGTTCCACATATTGGGCAAGTCAGGGTTCTTTTTGAATAGCAACTTGGCAATCTCAACGTCTCCGATTCCTGCAACTCTGTGGAATGCTGTGTCACCACCCACATTGGATTGCGCCAGTTCCTCTGGTGTTAGCAATTCCACCAGATTTTCCATGAAACGGATCGAACTCCCTGTTGCTGCCACATGAAGCGGTGTGTTCAATTGTCTCGTGATTTTGGCTGTGAGTGCATTTGGATCAAGCTCAAAGAATCTCTCTACATTCTCCCAGTCTTCTGTGATTATAGCTTTATACAGTGGGAGGTAATAACTGAGATCCTTGTCTTCTGCCTTGTTTTCCACTGCCCATGAAAACAAATATGGAGAGGTAGGAGACAGTAAAAAATACAAGTCATGTATTTCCATAATTTGACCACCGAAAAAAGCTTGAAGTATAATAATTAAGTTGATCCATGTCATGTTTCTATACCCCATGTCCAAGTCAAGACATAAGTGTCGCCAGTGTGTCCCCGACGTGCCATGTGTCCAAATAATACAAATCAAATGGGATGCCAACTAGTGTGTCTCATACGTGTCCCTGCGTGTCTGACACGGATACAACTAGCAATTAGGTGTGTCGGTGCTCCATAGGTTTGTGGCAGTATGAGGTCCTCATACTACCCACTGAAAGACTCATGTCAAACTAGAATGTTGGCATTGCTTGGGTCTTGAAAACTATACCCAACTATTTACTTTTTTTTTTTTTTTTGGCAAGTGACTTGTGTAACTATATTCAAAAGACAGATCTACAGCCTAAAATAGCTTTCATTCAGCAATAAAAGGGACGCATCAAGGAGTACACAAAGCAAGCACCACGTTACTATAGACATTAGACAAGCATTGGAAGATAGACTCCTATGCGCTGCAGTCGAAGAATTTTCAAGAACAGAGTAAGAAACCTATGATCAATCCCCAGGGCTCCACCCACATTCTTACTTCTATTGCCGCCCTGAGTGTTAGTATTGCCAATGCCTATTTGCTAACCAAACAATCTCTTCCTTGACAATTAAATCACTAGATCATAAAACCCCGAGGTAGGCAATCTTACACAGAAGACTACCTATGTAGCTGCTCTAGAAGTACTTATTATAATTTAGCTTCTGGTCAGCAATACCACGGCATAAAAAGCTCATATGAGGTGGAACCCACCTCGCTCTATTATTTGTTGGGACGCTCGTGGTGATTCTGATATTTGCTTAGTTGCAATCATGCCAAACTATGACACTGTAAAAACAACCCAGCTGCTATGAATCATCTTCTAGTTGAGAAATTCGTGTCGATTTAAAAGGGAGAAACAACATATTTTGCGTAGTAACAAAGTGCATTACAATTTTAATACATCATTGAAGTAGGAGAATTGTCATCTTACCAGAATCAATACTGACGGAAACGGTGATATCACGTGAGTTTGATGGAGGCAACGCCATGCTTGTTCAGACGGTATCTCTTAATGTGATGTGTATGCCTTGCAAGTAATCTTTGCTAGAGCCTGCCACCGCAACCACCACTTCACTTGGAGCCAGATCTCTGTAATTCGTTTCTAACAAAAATACAAAACATGTAAAATTCGGGATGTTCTTGATTGCTTTGTAATGCCCTTATGATCACGAAGGTGATGCAATGCTACCCTTGTTTGAGCTAATTACTGGCCTGATATATGCTTAGACAGTGTCCTCTCAACTTTATACTTACGTAAGATGGAAAGAAATACCTTGCCCTGTCATCATAGTATATTTGGAATGTGTTTAGCGTGGCTGAAATCATATTTGAGAAGGAGAAATAGCCTAGGCAGCTTGCCACCAAAAGGAGGTTGTCGGACTACTTTTCCCCCATCTCTCTTGAAACCAATTGATGTTAGGGAAGGTTTGAATTATGCTTTTTATGGCATTTGACGTCGTATCACAGGGAGTGATAATGTGATATTGTGTAACGAATCCATTGGGCACTTCGGGCCCAACAAAAGTCTTAGAGAAACTCCAGCTGCCTAGCCATTTCCATTTGTATTAAAGCCAAAAAAGAGGGGGAAAAAAAAAAAAACTCCATTTTCTATTAAAGCCAAACTCAAGCATCCACGCCAAGAATCCACCATTCATCTTTTCCACGTTTACTTTTCCACTTGCTCAATGTACTTGAGTCTTTTCTTCTCTCGTTTTGGTTTGGTACGTACAATTCCTTACTTGTTCTTTGAGCCAAGTTTACTTACTTTCATTTCTAATTTTCAACAACGCTAAGGAAACATGAAATCTTACTTAAACATATTTAACATTATTGATACAAAGAGGGGGAAAAAACCCAACTTCAGTCTTCAGTGAAATCAAAAGCTTTAATTTTAAGAATGAAAACCCACCAAAGACAGTGTTGAGAAATCAAAAGCCTTAATTTATTGAGAGAGAGACTGACAGTCGACACTTGGTGGAACTACTTCAACTCCGACAGTCAGCTGTAGCAGCAGAGGATGAGAGAGAGGGCAGATTTCCGTCTGGTTGAAGCATGATACAGATGGATATATGAACATGCACTGATGCACAGCACACTCACAAACAATCAGTATCATTGTACTGATCCATGTACGAGGTTGTTGAGAGCATTATACAGATGGATGGATATATAAAGGGAAATGATAATGCCAAAACCATTTTTGTTTATGTCAAAACTCTAATGCATAAAAGTCTTGTACCTTGCACATGGTACAAGGTTTTTAAGCACTACAATTTTGACACAAACAAAAACGGTTTTGGCATTAGCACCACCCATAAAGGAAAATGATAACAAACAATCAGTACCATTACTGATCCATGTTTTTTGAGAGCGGTTCCTCCATCATCGTCAATCAATTAATAATTCATTTCTACCTTGCTAACTTTGCATCGATTTTTAAAAAAAATATATAAATTCCTGTCATGAGAAGACTATAAAATGTTAGGAGTCTTGGGATAAGTCTTTTTTTTGTTTTTGTTTTTGTTTTCCCACACCCAGGGGTTTTCAGGCAAGTTTATGCACACTTTAACTATTTCTCTCTCCGGAATGGTCAAAGATAGGTCATCCATGCCGGACTAGAGAATTCAAAAGAAATTTCTCTCTTACGACTTGGCCCTAAGAAGTTGCTAAATTTTAAACTCATAATGTCTAAGGTTACAATTTATCACAATTGTCACTTAAGCAATCCCGGACTTAGTCTTTGGATTAGTCAAAGTCTCTCCAGTGTCGGAAAATAATGAAACTGATGGATGTTTGGACTTAATGATCTTTTTGAATTATTTTTTTCATTAATACTCATATTTTTCTTCGCTTCACTAATTTTGTTCCAAATGTTTTTGAATTATTAATTTATCTCGATGAGAAAAATTAGATCATTAAAAAATATGAAGAGAAATTTTAAAAAATTAGAAAAAAACAAAATTAATTTTAGAAATTTGTCTGTTCTAGGTTATTTATGCTTTTAGAGAGTGTTTTAAGGTTTTCGTCATAACTTTTTACGTTTTATACTCTTCTCAGGAGACGAATTCATAATTCAAAAAAAAAAAAAAATGCAAAGTTATCAAAGGCAAAAATGAATTGAATAGAAATTGGGAATTAATTCAAATGGAATATCAATTCATTGATGAGTTATGATGGAGGATCCGCCCTCAACAACCTTGGACTTGGCAGGCTCTGCACCGGCCTATCCAATATATGTAATTGTCATAGGATGTTGAAGTACAAATAATTTAAAGATAAAAGAAGAGGGAAAAAGAAAAAACAAACGCAGCTGTGGTGCCATATAAGTCGACGTAGATCAATTAGTTTTATCTTTAAAAAACGAACCAAGTTACTCGGGTCTAAATTTGTAACGCTCCAAAAATTGAGTACGTTCAGAAAAATAATTAAATCATTTTATTAAAATGTTCAACTTTCGTTAAAATCTTAACATCTCAAATTATAATCAAGGTAAAAGAAAATTTTAACTTATTACAATTCGAAAATTTTCAAAACATAACATTGTCTAAAAACTTCAAAACTTAAATAAATATTCGACTAAGAAGCAACCAGAGCCATCTAAAAATAATACTCTCTCCGTCCCCAATTTTTTATCCCACATGCCACTTTTTATTGTACCAAAAAAATTGTCCCAGTTGAAAAGTAGTGAGAAAAAAGTAACGAGTTTACTCTTTTGCCCTTATTTTTTGAAAGTAAGTATGTGTAATGATGATATTTTGAACGGTAAAAGGAGAAGAAAAAATATAATAAGGGCAACGATGATGTTCCCCGAATAAGTTGGAATCCCCAACGGGACCAATAAAATGGGACAGAGAGAGTATTAAACTACTTGTAGAGTCAAGGCTCTACCAGCTCATCTTCATCCTTCCGCTCCGTCGCTTTGTAATCTAGGGGACGCTTCTTGTATCCCCATTGTTTTCTGTACCTGGCGTAAAATGCCAGAGCCATAAAGCATCATCGTGAGTGAAGATTTAATACATCACAAGAAGATTTAATAACATAAATAGTAAATGCTCACAAGATTGAATTAATGAATTCAACGTTCATGTTCTCAATTTCTCACATGACTCACATCCTTTATTTATTCCATTAACTACAAGAAATCAGGCATTTAGCGAGGAAATTGGTTTCCTCGCTGAAACTTTCCTCGCTAAAGGCACACTTTTTGCGAGGAAATTAATGTTCCCTTGGTAATTGGACAAAGTTTTAGCGAGGAAATTAATTTCCTCGCTAAAAAATTAATTTCCTCGCTAAAGACACCTTTTTTGCGAGGAAAGAATATTTCCTTGATAAAACTTGTCGCTAAAACTTTGGCGCCAACAATTTCTCCCGCCAGTCAAGTATTTGCGAGGAATTGCAAAAAAATTCCTCGCAAATTGTTGCAGCCAATTTGCGAGGAATATAAAAATTTGTCACTAAAAGGCAATAATGATTTTTGGTGTTAAATTAACTCGATGCTAAAGGTCTAAACAATTTGCGAGGAATTTTCGTTGCTGCAAAAAAAAGTTGGTATTTGCGAGGCAGTATAAAATTTTGTCGCTAAAAGGCATTTTAATGTTGAAACCAATTTGCGAGGAATTTCGGTTGCTGCAAAAAAAAAAAAAAAAAGAAGGGTTATTTGCGAGGAAATTAAAATTCATCGCTAAAAGTCAACAGTGATTTTTGTGCCAAGAGTATGTGCGAGGAAATTCTGAAATTCCTCGCTAATTGTCCCCTTGAAAAAATGGCGCCAGATTTCCAATGGGCAGGAACAAGATTTTGGGGAAAATAAAAATAAATTTTTTAATAAGAATTATAGTTAAATAAATGGATTTGACATAATAAGGAAAAAAATGGGGGAAAATAAAAATAAATTTATGAATAAATTTTAATTAAATATAAATTTTGAATTTTTGACTTAATAAGTCAAAAATACATTTTTATAAAATAAATTTTATTTTATTTAAAAAATGAGGGAAAATAAAAAATGAATTTTTGAATAATAAAAATGAAAATTTTGATTTTTGAATTGATAGGTCAACATTGAATTTTTGTAATTACATAATATGTATAAAATGTTGATTATATTATGCGCTAGCCACACAATCGCAACACAATTATGATGATCCACTCCGTTCACTTTGTTTGTCTTGCTATTTTAATCACTCGCGCCAAATTTGAAGTCCATCGGGTTTTGAAAGCCCTATCATCGGGGACGTTGATTAATTATCAACCGACAATTTGTTTCCTTCAATCAAGTACGTAACGATAGTTAAATCACTTCATTTTTTGCATGGAGGATATAATCACTCCCACTTACAATCTAGACGGTTCCGATTCGAAAAAAGCTGCTCTGATGGCCGTTGGGTCATGCATTATAGAACATTATTGCTCTTAGATGCACCGAATGTGATCCGATCAGGTGGTTGCCGACATTTGATCGCCACCATTTTCGGGGAAAGTGATAGAATTGATAAGATATGAAATCATAACGGTTTAGATCGAATATTCGAAAAATTGAGTTTGCACCTGCCTTTTAATCCTATACATCGAACTTACTTGGTTATGAACCAAGCTATTATGCTATAGGATAATGTACGTTAGCCACAAGATCGCAACACAATTACGACGATCCAAATCATTCACTTTGTTTGTATTGCTGTTTTAATCACTCTCGCCAATTTTGAAGTCTATCGGGTATTGAAAGCCCTTTCATCGGCACGTTGATTCATTATAAACCAATTTTTTTTTCTCCTTTGATCAAGTATGTAATGATAATTAATTTACTTCATTTTTTGCATGGAGGATATAATCACTCCCACGTAAAACGTAGACGGTTCCGATTCAAAGAAAAATACTCTAACGACCCTCGAGTAATACAATTTCACGCGCGAAAAAATTGGCCTCAATAAAACGACAGTGTCTCTCTTGTATTTTTCCCTTCCCTCCCTTTTTTCCCCCTTCTTTTTTCATTCTTCGAGGCAGTACTCTACGCCCAAAAAGAAATCCCCAAAACAAAAATGCTGATTTTGGAAGGGGGAGAGAGAGAGAAAGGAAAAAGCCCCAAATCGATTTCTTCTTGCTCCATAGCTTGCCGTCATCGATCTCTTGCCGTCATCGCAGGTAACTTCGATTTCTTCTACATCAATCTCTCTTATTACTTTATCACCTGATTTGGATCTCATAGAGGTTCATTTTTTGGGAGATTTTGTGGTCGCCATGTCTCCCTTCTTCTCTTGCATGTCAGAGTAATCTACTAGGGTTTTGTCTGAAACTGTTGGAAGACCGAATAACAGCAAAGAATTTCATAGAAATTGTTACTCCTTTGATCTCCAGCGGCCATTTTTCTTGTCAACGTTTGATTTACTGAAGGCCGTAGGTTTCATTCAAGGGAAAAAATCATCACAGCCCAGCTTTTCCTTTTCTCTCTCTTGCCTCCGGGACTCGACAGATCCATAGACGAGGTAAAATCCCCTATTTCTTAAGCTTGCTCTCTCACCAATAGTGGTCTTTGAGTTGGCTATTTCTTAAGCTTGCTCTCTCACCAATAGCTCAAATTTAGAAGGAAGATTTAAGAATGCAAAATGTTTCGAGAAACGTCCTATGCCATACTTCCAAGGACCTGGCCTGTTCTGTTTTCAGCTGAAATAGTGTCTTAGGACATGCTTCAAGTCTTAGCCTATAGCTGTGTGCTGACCTACAAAAAGTAGGAAACCACGCTTCTTTTCCTGAAAACATGGTTGCTCTATTTTTGTATCTGCAGCTTGAAAATTACCCATTGGTTTGATTCTATCAAATGGAATTGAATACATCTCTATCAGATGGAAGATGTATTCAATAGTTTTTGACTTATGTTGGAGTATAAGTAATGAAAAGGATCAATTATTATTAGCAACTGGAATCTATCACAATATTTCCTCAGCTTGAAGTGGGTATGTCCAAACCAGAAGTATCCTGGCAAGTAAGGGTTTATTGAATGTAGTTCTTCTGGCGTCATGTGCTTCTGAAGGACATATTTTTTGTACATAGAAATGAGAGCCTACATTTCCTTAATAATGAGCATTGCCATGAGAAGCATATATGCATACATGTGCGTGCGTGCGTGCACATGTGTGCGTGTGTTAGTTTTGGAAATTCTATGATGTTTTGAATTGCACCGTTGTTCCAAACGAGTAAATGCTTCTGTCTTGTTTATATATTTGACTGAATTTGACCTCAGATGAGCTGTTCCCTCTCTTTCTTTGATGCTTTCTCTGCTGATATAGCTATTTTACAAATTGCAAATTTCCAATGAAAGGGTCATATTCCAGTTCAAGTTGAAATGCTGTCAAAACCCAAATTCTATATGTAATATCGAAGTGAAGTATAGGCGATAATGTGACTGCAGGACTAGAATACTGATCCTTTTGATAAGTTTCTACAGATTTGTCTTCTGATTCTCTTTTTATTATTGGCTTGCTGCTGCCTGTTGCATCATTTTTTATCGCACTATAATCCGTCTCACCAATATCTGTCAACACAGCATCCCTGGCCCAACGCTAAATTTGTTTTGCAATGAGATGAAACATATAGAAACCTAGATTTTATCTTCTAAGTATCTCAACTGCACGTTTAGTTTCACAAATCAGGTGCCTTCATTTTCTTTTAGCATTATTCACTAGGCAATTTTTTTTTCCCCTGAGCTCGGAACACCTTCAAGTATTTTCGGTCCCCCTTTCGAATTTGACAAATTTGTCATGATATGTTTCCGTTAATGCGTTTCATGTATCTGCAGATCCAGCTCATTCCGTTGTATGGGACACAATGGTACCATCAAGAAAGAGGACATGTGTCGGTCGTCCAAAGCCATCTTCAGTGGAGAAGCTTACTAAAGATTTATACACAGTCTTACACGAACAAAGGTCCTCTCATTTCTCTGTATCTTCTGAAGAGGATTTGCTTTTTTAGAGCGACACACCTATGGTCTTTGTTGACACACCTATGGTCCTCTCATTTCTCTGTATCTTCTGAAGAGGATTTACTTTCAGGCCTTCTTGCTTCAGTTTTATGAGTGGATTCTGTTGTGCGTGAATACATTTGTTTGTCTTCTTTTAACGGTAATTCTATATGGTTGAAAGGTCAGTGTTCATATTCTCCGTTTAATTCGGAAAGAGAAATACTTTTTCAAAAAAAAAAAACAGCGAACGAAGGCAAAGTCAGAAATTATGTTTCGCATTTTTTTGGGGTTGACAGTTAGTCTTCGTCCGAGCCAACTTACGCGGACCTCAATTATCCTCGGCCCCGAACAAGTAACGTGAGAGCATCTTGAGCATTACCTGCTGGCTGAAGGGCACAACACCAAAATGAGAGATATTCATGAACTTGCGGATAGTAGACAAAGGCCTATTTGGTTGCCCAAAAGCCAGTGACAACATATGCAATTCAATATTGGCCCATGGGCTTACCATTTTTTTTACGGCAAAAGTCTCCATTTGTACTTAAGAGACGTATCATTTGATCTCCATTTGTAGTTAATTAGTTGTACAAATTGTTTCATTTCATTTTTCTTTATTGATTTGTGAGCATAGAGGTACAAAACTTGTTGATCCTACTTCGTGCATATACTACGTGAGTTCATGTATAAGTTCCCATGTTTATGCTATGAACCTAGAGCCACCTAATCTTTTCCTTGTACTTGTGTTGATCTGAACACATTTCCTAAAACAATCAAGTAAGGATGCGTAATTAGATAACTTGCTCTTGTGAAAGCAGAACCACCTGTAGCTAAAAGAGGAGAAGATAATGTAGATGGGTAACACTCTTTATGGTTGCTATTTTTCCCCCCCTCCTTGCACATTGTAAAGCGGGTGTATTTGTATGCAAACCTGTAAAGGGGGTGTATTGCGATGATGATAATTGTTAATCCCAGCTCATTATGAGACCTTTCTAAGGAGAAGGTCTGGGAGTACAACCATCCAACATGTATTTGAGCTTCATCCTTAATTTTTTTCCTTTGATTTTTAGATTGAATTTGTACTTAATAATTCTTTACAAAAAAAGAAGGGATTGATGTTCTCTGTGATGTTTTATGACCATGCTAATTCAGATCATTCTGTGATCGATGCATTCTTCGTCTTATCTTCTTAGGAAAGTTGCTGAACCTAGTTGCTGAAACTGTGATTTTGGAGCAGGAAACTGTTTGTTTTAGCTGCTGGATTGTGTTTGAAGTGCTGAAAATGCACTATTAGGTGTTGAAACTGCATCGTTGGGTGCTGAAAATGCCTTGTTTGGTGCTAAATTTGCACGTCCTTTGCACTATGATAGACATTTACAGTATTATGAATCTGTTCACAGAAGCAGAGAACATTAATCTGAATCTGAAATCCTCTGGTTTAGCTGTGACATGCTCTGTTTCCTTAATCTTTGCTGGCTTCATCTTAGTCATGCTTGAATTTTCTGATTGAAGAAGCCTATGAATTTCTACCATAACGTCAAATTGATTTCTGATTATTGATTTAAATAGACGTGAATTCTGCATTGGAGTTGGCATGTGAAGGCTTGAAGCTGCCAAATTTGGAATGAAGGAGTGAAGGACTATGTTTTTTTCCCTTATGTTGCTTTGTTTCTGTTAGTTTGTAATTTGAACCAAGTACTGGTGTGGAGTTTTGAAACTTTTAAGACTTGTATTTTGTTGTTGGGTTCATGCCTTGTTGCTTGATAATTTGTAATTTGAACTAAGTAACTTCTGTGGTCAGTAACATTGTAACTGGGGTTTTGAAACCAACTGCCGTGGTTTTTTAGAAGGAATGGTGGTTGTGGTTTTTTGTAATTTTTAATCTCAGGTTCGGGTACCCAAACGGTTCGGGGATTACTCGAACCTCGTTTGGTTCGGTTACGGTTTCAAGATCCCCTACCCGAACGGTTTTCGGTTCGGTTATGGGTACCCGTTTGGGTTCGGGTAATGGGTTCGGTTATACCAGTAATCGAACCGAACCGCCCCATTGCCATCCCTAGTTCTTTTCGAGTGCACCATTTTGCGAGGAAATAATTTGTTAGTAACCATGTATATTTAGCTAGGAAATTTGAGTTGTTGCTATCTAGTCCACCATTTTGCGAGGAAAATACTGAATCGCCAAACATATGAATTTCCTTGCAAATGAATTTCCTCGCAAAAGGGTTCACCATTTTGCGAGGAAAATTCTGAATCGCCAAACACGTGAAATTCCTCGCAAAATGAATTTCCTCACAAAAGGGTTTACCATTTTGCGAGGAAAATTCCAAATCGCCAAACACCTGAATTTCCTCGCAAATGAATTTCCTCGCAAAAGGGTTCACTCATTAGCGACAAGTTAAATTTCCTTGCAAAAAAAAAATCTTTTTAGCGAGGAAATAGAATTTTGGACGCAAAAAACAATTGGAGACTACCCATTTGCGAGGAACGAACGACGAATGAAAATACCTCGCAAAAAACCTTTTGCGAGGAAATTGAGGCATTTAGCGAGGAATTTATTTCCTCGCAAAAACCCTGATTTCTTGTTGTTTGCGAAAGAAGAAGCTTAATCTTTTCAAATTCTATGGCGTCATCAAGGGATTGAGAGACAACAAGGGAGTGTGAATACTCGTTGAAATCAAATCATCCTCGTTGTTTGTGAACCGAGGTACCATCTTTAATTTCAGGGATGAAATTCTATTTAAGGGGGTAGATTGTAAAGACCGTGATTTTAGTAGTTACATTATTTATTTGAATATATTACATATATGTTGTTTATGGATGCTATATGTATAAACTAGTTTCCATACGTATTAACTCCCTAGCATTTACATTTATACGTTTATACAATTATTTGCTTCCATAAAATTAGATTTTCCTAGATTGTATATTGTCAAATCAAGTTTGCCTTTTTAGAATTCGCTTCCTAAATAAGAAAGAAACCTTGCCTTTTGTCCTTATAATATAATTCTCCAAAAAATCCTATCAATCTCATTTCCCTATATTATTTCCTTTCCTATATGGCTTTCCATCTTCCAATTACTCCCTCATTCCTTTCGTATTCTTCTTTGTTCTATAATTTCCCTTGCCTTATTCCTTTCTTCTTCTTTACACCTCCCTCACTCATGGCTGTAAATCCCTTCTCATTACCCGGCTCACTCACGGCACAACTTCTCTCTAGCTCTCACTCTCGGTCGTCTCCTCTCGTGTGGAATACATCTTTTTTGATAAGTTATATTTATTGATCTCACCTAATTTTTATAATCCTCTCTCGAATAATACCACTCCTTCCATAGATTTCTATTCCAAAAAAACTCAGTCGTTCAACAATCTTAAATCTTCTTACGTTTGTAGCGTGCTAAAATCTTCAGAAGAAAGGTAGGGCTCTCCAAAACTTAACTTTTACTTTAGTTATGTTGTTTACATGGTTTCTAATACCATTGTTATAATTCAAATGGTGTATTTTATAATCAGAGCGGAGATATTAGACGGAGTCGAGTTGATAATGTAAAAAAATCGGAATTTAAATGGTTTACACGACGAAAAAACGAGTACGAATATCCCTCCCCTTGATATGTACGTTTTGGGGCATTTCGAGGCAGATTCACGAAAAACGTAAAACATGAAAGTGGTAGGTCTTGAAAAGTTAAGCAACTTTCATATAGAACTCGGTCCAATCCGAGGTTCGTAGAATTAACTTGAAAAGTTAAACAACTTTCATATAGAACTCGGTCCAATCCGAGGTTCGTAGAATTAACTATGATTTTTAGAAGTTGACTGAATTAAACAGTTTCGGACAGATTCACTGTTTAGCTTAAAATACTATTTTGCTTTGTTTATGACTAGATTTAGGCTTCGATCAAAACAGTAAACTTGTGTCAAATTTGATGAAATATTTTACTGTAAAATTTCGTGATTTTTGGAATCCGTTTGCTATTTTTAGTGGCTGGCGTGGTAATTGACATGTATGGGCTTGAGATAGTTGATTTCACCGTTAAATTTTCTTTTTATGCTATAATTGGACGCATGTGATTGTTTGGCTTACTGGCATTTTTTTTAAACCATTAAACTTGTGTAATTGACTATTGCGATTAATTTTTAATAAACTAAAAAGATGAGTGTTTCATTTATCAGATTTGGGGAATGGGACGTGTCTGGTATGGGTCTTGAGCCATGCGCAATATATACTTTTAGGTAGCTTTTGCTGTGTGATTGGGCACCGAAAGTATACTGTGGGTGGGAATCGATGTCGGATAGGGATTGATCAATGGGTGATCAATCGTGAGCCTTGCGCAGTATACTCCAAGGTAGCTTTGCTATGTGATCAGGCACCTAAAGTATATTGTGGGTGAGAATCGATACCATATAAAGATTGATCAATGGGTGATCAATCGTGATCCATGCGCAGTATACCCCGAGGTGGCTTTGCTGTGTGATCAGGTGCCTGCGGTATACTGTGAGTGGGAACTGGTGATGAATAATGTGACTATTTGGGAGAAGAAAAGTGTATATTGAAAGACGATAAGTGAAGTTGTGTTGAGGAACAATGAAATAGAATGAAACTTGTGATCGGGTCATTTGTTAAACCTATCATATTTAATATTTCATGGCCATGTTATTAATTTTTTTTATGTGTTTTTAATGCTATTAATTGTTGCATGAACATACTTTAGTAACGGGGTAGCTTTGGGTGTCCTACTGAGTGTAATTTTATCACTCACAGTGTTATTTTTATGGCCCTAGCTCCGACGCCAGGTACAGAAGGAGAGGAAGAGTTGTCTGCTGATTACAAGGTGATGAAGCAGCAAGATGGATATGAAGTGGAGGAGCAACGGCTCCACCATTAATTTGTTTTTAGCTAGACGGCTTTGTCCTTTCTTTTCAGTTGAACTTTGAATAAGTGTTTAAGTTTTTCAGACAATGGTAGAGTTTAAATTATTTCAGTTGCAATAAATTAGTTAATTTTTTTCTTATTGTTGGAGAATTATGATTTTAAAATTCTATTAAAGTTATTGTTTTTAGTTTATTAACGTACCCAATTTTCGGGGCGTTACAACTTCACTTACCTCCCCTGAGTTTTCTGACAAATACAGAGACCTCCCTTACATTTTCTGAAAATCCACTGCCCCACCTTTACTTTTGAAAATAATTGTCACTTACCTCCCTTGCCGTTACTTTAATGCTAACAGTCAACCTTTACGGTTTGTTACTCGAACGTTGCAGCCTCATCTAGAGTTAGTTCCTTCCAAATTAGTATGTGCTCAAGGTGTGCTAGATACTTCCGGAGCATGGATACGTGGAACACACTCTGACCCTAGCTATCTGGGCGGCTGGTAAACACGATATGCAACTTCTCGAACACATTTTAGAACCATGAATGGCCCGATGAACCTAGGTGAAAGCTTCCTTTTCTGTATGGATCAGTAACCCCATGTCATGGCTGAATCTTCAAAATACATGGTCTCCGACATTGAAGGTCAATGGCCGAGTTCTTCTATTGAAATAAATCTTTTGTCAGCTCTAAGTTGTCACCAACTATTATCTATTCAACTGCACACTTTTTTTCGATCGTCTCGCGAACAAGATCAGTCCTAAAAAACTACCGAACACACTAGAGATCGACACGGTCTTTCATACAACGCTTCATAAAGGACTATCCCATTACTAGCCTGAAAACTATTGTTGTAAGCGGACTTACCAAAGATGAATGACGTTCCCAACTTCCCACGAAGTCCATTACACAAGCTCAAAGCATGAGTTCAAAAGTTTGAATTGTCCATTCTGACTCCTCGTTAGTCTCCGTGATGAAGACATCGGATTGCAAACTCTGGCAGACCTAAGAAGTAAAACAAGGATCTCGGTTTGACACGATTGAGGCTGAAATACATTGTAGGTGAACAATCTTGTCAATGAAGTGGCAATTGCACAAACTCCAAGGTGTCTGAAACTCTTGAAACGGTAAGAGGAATGCCAACTTGGTCAAACGGTCAATGATGACCCCGATAGTGTCATGTCTTTGGAGTGAACCCAAATCTTGTCTTAATTTCTAAAATTTCTATCGGTATGCACTATCGAGTCTGTAATAGTTTCTCTTGTAACATGATGAAGTCTACTATTTGATTAGCATCTTGTAACTTTGAAGTTCATCATGAAGTGTACATTGGAGTTTGAATTCATGTGCGCCTTTAGACATTTTCTATCCATTCTGAGAAAAGAGCCGATGTCGCCCATAATAACATACTCAACGTAACAAATCCTTTCTCTTGCCGCCATTATAGTTGAATTATCAAACCTTTGGAGTTCCTCTATTGCCGAGAAAAAAAATGCTATCAAGGATATTGGTGAGGCTCTAGATTGCAATTGACGGTGAAGTCTCAGCCTTAATGCACATAAAAAAAAATCTATTAGTTAACGGGACACATCTGCATACTCACTTGACTCGAGGAAGTTAAAGGTGCTCCTCATTCAAGAAAAGGTGAAGGATGTGAAAATTTCCAAAAGGAACAATATGGTTTAAAAGTTCAATGATCAAAACCCAAAAAAGATGTGAATAGCTTTTGCTTGAATGATTTAGGTAACAGAGGAGTCACCTTTATGTAGGGGTACAAGAAGTTGGAGTGGCCACAATCAAGTCTAATTGAAGATAAAATCAATGTTCAGAAACTGAAATGTTACAATATTCCGACAGTGATGGTTTAAGGTTCAACATGTGAAGAAAACAAGTGAATACCTTAAATTGCAAATAAAAATGTTGCAGGTGGTAACATAGGTTTTCATGAGAGGAGCGGATATACTACAGCAAGGTTCTGGAAAACATTGAGAGTTCAAGTGATGAAATGCAACTTACTTGAAGGGTCTAGATATTATGGTTTCCGAGCACTAGAATTTAAGGTAATTGCAATGGATATTAATCAAAGAAATAATCAATGTTCAACATATGAATGAAACAAGCAAATGACGGTTCAACAAATGGATTTAGGGTTATACCATTGAGACAACAACAATTTGAGGTTCAACAAACAAGTGAAACTTAACGGATACTGTAGCTTGCAAAAGTGATGTACTAGGACCGACAAAAGTCCTCGCAAGCAAAGTGAATCTACCGCTATAAGATTTTGGAAAACAAGTATGAGGGTAAGAGGTGAAGAAGCAAACTAGATATTTGTCTTGAAACCACGTCGGCCAAACATGTTTCAAATCAAGCATCCAAGTCTAGTAGTTCACAAAGGTCTCAATCTGACAGGTATACAAATAGTTCAGAAGGTCAGTCTGGTAATGGAACTGTCTATGGAAACCTCAAAGAAGGAGAATAATAAGCTCAACAAAAGTTGAAATGAAATGATTATTGCGGTTACACAACTCCATGAAAGATCAGTGTCTTAATGGTTTAAGTGATTCAACAAACTAGAATTCTAAAAATTCAAGTTCAAGTTTGATTTGTGAATCTAAACTTTAAATGAATGAAGAGATATTTCGATGGGATATTTAGGAATTTAGTCTATATCCACATCTGGGAAAAAAGACATAATTTAATGTAAGGAGAGGAATATATGAGTGGAAAAGTTTGCATAGATAACAAAGATAGCAAAAGCAGAAACGTTTTGATTGGAAGTTGAATAGGTCGAAAACCACAAAGGTCTGTCAACGGTTTAGGAAGGGAAAAGGAGAGGTCGAATGAAATCAATTCTTAGAGTGAGGTGTACTAATCAAGCAAATATAAGTTATATAAGGATGGTCAAGATGGAGTCGTCTACTACCCCCCTTAAAATAGCAGTGTCATTCTTCTGCAAGATAAATCGTTGTTACTCTGATAGCAGTCTTCAGAATTTCCTCCTCTTGACTCGAAGGTGATGGTAGCCAAATCAGAGATCGATATTCGAAAAGGATCGAGGCCCACGCAGGTGATTGAAAAGGTCGTTGATCATCGGTAATAGATAACGGTTCTTAACAGTTACTTGTTGGGTTGTCAATAGTTATAAATAACCGAAACATTCCATCCCTTTTTTTAGCAAACAAAATTGGGGCTTTCCACGACGAGATACTAGGTCAGGCAAACTCTTTATCAAGCAACTCTTGAAATTGAACCCTTAACTCTCAAAGTTCGGCTGGAGCCATTCGGTGTGGTGACATCTTGATTTTTTTTTGGATAAGCTAAAGAAGGGTCTTGTATATCCCACTCGAACTTGAAACATGTCCCATTAATAGGGTGAGTAGTCACTTCTTTCTTGAAACATCGATCACAGCTCGGTGGGCGAACAATCCAATCATTCCCAAAAAATAACGTCGAAGTCGGCCATCTAGATTACTCGAAGTCGCAAGTCAAATGCAATCCAGACATCTCTAATTCGCAAACTCTACAAATTAGACTAGCGGTACGTGACCCTCAAGAGGTGGAGCTATGCTAAAGGTTTTCGGTAGTCGCTTGGTTTCCAAGTTAAACTCTTTAACGTCAACTCTGATGAATGGCAGTCCTCTTGATCTTCCGGGTCAAGGTACATTATTCTGTTGGGTTGTAGAAACCACGTGTCTTCACACGCTCTCACTTCTGCATCTCGGTCCTGTAGGGATAATCCCTAACGATCCTATTTGTGATTTCAATCGTTTTTCAGCATAGAATTCTAACGTGTCCCTAATTGGCGCTCGGGTATCCCGCGTCCGCATGCGCACCTCTTACTCCTATAAGTACTATAAACGATACCGTTGTTAATGTGATTGGCAATTTCCGGGATTCGTTAATCCTTTTTGATCATGTAATCTTTTCTTTGGGGTTTGGGGGAGGTTTATTTTTTTGTTGTGTCTAGATAATCCACCCCTTGATTGAAGTTTTTGAGGATCTCTTCTTGCTCGTGGATTGCCTTGGATTCGGTTCTTGAAAGGTATAACGGTTGCATTATCATATCATCACTTAGTTTGGTAGTTCATACTTTCTCCTGTATCCTGTTGTTGCATTCTGGGCTCTTAGTTTTATCATGAATTATTTTTCTAAGGAATAGAGCTCTTTCTTTCAAGTTTCAGAGATCAGTGCTAGTTGAGCGCTACCCGTTGCGCTCGCTGAACTTGCTAGCGCTTTTCTTGTCTGCACTTCTCCGTTGCGCCTGTTGAGCGCTTGTTGCTTGTCTCCGTGGACAACCTCAAGCGCAGCGCTTGTTTTCTGGTGTATGTGGCTTAATCTCATTGGTTGTTGCTAGGGTTTGTCCTTGGCACTATATAAGCATCCTTTTCTCTCTTTTCACACTAACACCTGCATCATCAGTTACAGAGAGAGAGGAAAACGCCATTTTTACATCAGCTGTGTTCTTGGTGCAAATATGATGATCAAAACATTGTTTTGATCATTTTTGTTAGTCAATCTAGAGTATGCTTTTGTTCTCCATGCATATGCCCTAGACTGATTTTGTTTTACAAAAAACCTTCATCAAAAATCATGTTTTTCATACTGTGGTCAGTTGCCTTTCATCCCACATGAGCCGAATGAGTTCGGTGCTGATTTGTTTCGGAGATCAAGACGTGGTTGCTTGAGGAGTTCACAGAATCAAAGAGGAAGTATAGGGTACTGCGTCAAGGGTTGGATTTAGGTGTCACTTGAAGCTTGTGGGTAATCCCTAAATTGTGAACTCTTGTAATCCTTTTGATTTGTGATATAAAATTGTAGGAATAGGCCGTGTTTTTATGCTTAGGGTATTAGACCCTAAGTAGTTTCCACGTATCTCTTGTGTTTTGTCTCGTTTATATATTTTTAATTAGATTGAGCTTGTTGAACTGTGGTATCTAAGATGGCTTATGGGTGAGTGACATCTCTGATGTTGTCTGAAATTTTATCTTGGTGTCCTATTCACCCCCCCCCCCCCCCCCGCCCCCCTCTAGGACAGTTTATTGGCGTTATTTACTTTCATTTGGTATCAGAGCATTGTTTGCTCGTTGTTAGGCTTCACCGCCTGAGTTTGATCCTGTTGATTCGTTGTATGGATAGAGATATGGATAGAGAGTCTCGTTCTCCGTATTTTGATGGTACCGACTATGCTCACTGGAAATCTAAAATGGAAATGCATCTCATCTCCCTTGGAATAAAAGTTTGGCGCTCTGTTTTGTACGGTTACCAATTACCCACCATTGAAGACTCCGAAACTAAGATAGTTAGGAACAAGCTTGAGGCCGAATGGAATCCAGGAGACATCGAATGTTGTGAGTCAAATGCTCGTGCCCTACGTGCAATACATGGGGCACTTAGTAAATCTGAATTTAGCCGTATTTCCTCGTGTACCACAACCAAGGCTGCTTAGGAAGTCCTTAAAACTTCTCACGAGGGCATCGAAACAGTTAGAGTCTCAAAGCTTCAAATTTGTACCTCTAAGTTCGAGAGTCTAAGAATGCTAAAAGAAGAATCCTTCGATGACTTTATAGTACGACTTACTGACATTGTCAATACGTTTCATGGTCTAGGTGAACCTTTGTCTAATCTTAAAATCTGTCATAAAATTCTTAGGTCATTACCTAAAAGATTTAGGTCTAAGGTTAATTCTATAGAAGAACGTCCTGATGTTGATGAGTTAACTTTTGCCGAACTTGTTGGAAAGCTTCAAGTCTATGAATTAAACCATTTGTCGGACCAAGAAACTTCTAAGACCTCTACTAAGCAAAACAAAGGCATAGCTCTTAAATCCATCCTTGAAAAGGAGGAATCCTCTGAATCTTGTGACCTTGAGGAAGATTTAGATGACGAGGAGTTGGCCATGTTTGCTAGAAAATTTGGGAAGTTTTTCTCTCTTAAGAAAGGTAGTAATCTAGGAAAGAATTCAAACTTCACTCCTAATGCTAAGAGACCCTCCTATGAGAGTAGTGATAGGAAATCTACTTTTGATAAGTCTAGAAGGCCACAAGGGATTCAATGCCACGAGTGTCATGGCTTTGGCCACGTCCAATCCGAATGTGCCAACACCCTCAAGAAAAAGTTGAAAAAGAGTTTCAAAGTCACATGGGACGATAGTGATGAAGAGTGTAGTGATTTCGATGGTCAAGATAGTGGTGAGGGAAACTCAAATGTTTCTGTGCTTGTTGCCACCATTGAACTTCCCGACTCTCCAAAATCTCCTTTAATTCCTAAATCCACTAACTCCAAGAATAGTGACAGGTCTAGTATGAGTTCCAAGAGTGCTAGTGATGACGAACAAGGAGAAAATGAAAGGGAAGTTGAAAATATCCATGATGCTTTTAATCAAATGTATCTTGAGTGTGTCTCTCTTAAAAAGAAAAAGAAAGAATTGGAGAAAACCATAAAGAAATATGAAAATGAGAGAGTTGTTCTTAAAGCCGACTTAGAGTCCTCCAACCTAGAACTTGAGAAACAAAAGGAATACTACACTAAGCTAGCCAATAAGTTTTCTATTGTGGAGAAGGAAATGCTTGATGGTGTTACGGAAATTGAGAAAGCTAGGTCGAGGATAAGTGATTTGGAGAGAGACCTTAATGAGGCTAGTGAGGCTATTAAAAGAAACGATTGTGGAGCTAATAGGATTGCCGAAATGACTCGCACCTTTAGAGACAAACATGGTCTAGGATTCATAGATCCTCCGTCTCTCCATCCTTCGTCTAGTAAATCTAGTGAGAAAATCAATTTTGTGAAAGCCAAAATAGTAGAGAGTCCTTCTAGCATCCCTAAAGTTGCCGAAAGCGAACCCCTTAAGAAAAGAATCATCACTTGTCACCATTGTGGAGTCGAGGGTCATATTCGACCTTTTTGCTATCGTCTAAGGAGAGAATTACAAAAGAAGGGGCAATCTCAAAGACCTCAAAAGCTTTTCGTTCCTCGTAGTGTCTCTATTGGTCAACCCAATGTGGGAAGACCTCGTAAACCCACACTCTCGCCTCAAGAGAATAAAAACGATGTTTTTCTTGCTCAATTGAACAAACTTGCTGCTCAATCTTCTTATATTGTTGAGGAAATAAATAAGTTGTCCTTTCAAGCTAAAAACTACAATGGTGATACTCATGCTTGTAATAGTTCTCACAAAACTTGGAGAAAGGTTGAAAATAATTGTCTTGTTGCTCACACGGCATTTAGAGCTCAAAATGATTCTATGTGGTACCTTGATAGTGGTTGTTCTCGTCACATGACCGGAGATAAAGCTTTGTTCTCAAAACTTGAAAAATGTGATGGAGGCGTTGTTACTTTTGGAGATGGTAAAAAAAGGAAAATAGTTGGTCAAGGCATCATAGCTATTTCCGGCTTACCCGAATTGAACAATGTTTTATATGTTGAAGGATTGAAAGCAAATCTTTTGAGTATCGGTCAATTTTGTGACAATGAACACAATGTTCAATTCTCTAAGAATGCTTGTTTGGTTATTGATCCTTTTGGTGTTTGCGTGATTAAGGGTGTTAGATCATCCGACAATTGCTATTGTGTTAATACTTGTGTGCCTAATGTGTGCAATCGTGTCTTGATCGATGAAGTAGAATTGTGGCATCAACGCTTGGGTCATGTGAACTTTGTCAACTTGCATAAGATTACTAAACATGAGATAGTGAGAGGAGTTCCTAAGCTCGCAAGTGTAAAAAATGTTGTGTGTGGTGGATGCATGAAAGGTAAACAAATTAAGAATCAACATAAAAAGACAAACATGGTAATGACCACTAAACCTCTTGAGCTACTCCATATGAATCTTATGGGTCCCTCTATAACCGAGAGCATGGGTGGTAAAAAGTACATTCTTGTGGTAGTTGACGATTACTCTCGCTACTCTTGGGTAGGATACCTTAGGGAAAAATCGAATGCTTATGCGTGCTTTAAAATTCTTTCCACTAGACTTCAAAATGAAAAAGGGTACTCTATTGTTCGTGTTAGAAGGGATTAAGCATGAGTTCTCCGCTCCCCGCACTCCCCAACAAAATGGGGTTGTTGAAAGGAAAAATCGGACTCTCCAAGAAATGGCTCGCGTCATGTTGCATGCCAAACAAGTTCCTCGTAATTTGTGGGCCGAGGCTATAAATACTGCTTGCTATACTATTAACCGTGTCTACATTAGGCCGGGGACATCTCCAACTCCATATGAGATTTGGAATGGTAAAAGGCCTTCGGTTAAGTACTTTAGGGTGTTTGGTAGCAAGTGCTATATCTTGAGAGAAGGTGATCACCTAGGAAAGTTCGATTCGAAAAGTGATGAGGGAATTTTCCTTGGATATTCTAATAATAGTCATGCTTATAGGGTGTATAACCTCAGAACTTCTACCTTATGTGAGTCGGCGAATGTTGTTATTGACGATACCGTTGTAGGAGATTCAACACATAGGAGTGACAATGATTTAGGTCCTATATGGGACATTTTTTAGGGGGAGATCTCTCCCAATGAAGGTGAGGAGGAGGGATCATTAGAAGAAGACATAGTTGACTTAGCGAAAAAGGTAATGTTCTTGATGATGAGGGAATTGAAAAAGATTGTGAACCGGAAGGAATTGGCGAAGAAGAGGATAGTGAACTTGGTCAACATGACCTTGTGCCCTTGAATACCAAAGAACCATCCTCTAGAGTTAAGCTTCATCATCCCATTAGCCAAGTGTTGGGTAATCCAAATGATGGGATGAAAACTAGGAGACAAATTAGAAATGAGGTGACCTACGTTTGTTACACATCCTCCATAGAACCCAAGAAGATAGAAGAAGCCTTAGAAGATGAGCATTGGATAGGAGCCATGCAAGAAGAATTACTTCAATTTGTTCGAAATGATGTGTGGTATCTTGTCCCTAGGCCTTCCCACACCAATGTGATAGGTACTAAATGGATCTTCAAAAATAAAAAGGATGAAAATGGCATAGTAGTTAGGAATAAGGCTAGGTTGGTTGCACAAGGATACACTCAAATGGAGGGAATTGATTTTGAAGACACGTTTGCTCCGGTAGCTAGGCTAGAGTCCATAAGGCTGTTGTTTGCCATAGCAAGTCACTTAGGCTTTAAACTTTTTCAAATGGATGTTAAAAGTGCGTTCTTAAATGGTGATCTTAAGGAAGAAGTCTATGTTGAACAACCCAAGGGATTCGTAGATCCTTCAAATCCCTCTCACGTGTTTCGTCTTCGTAAGGCCCTTTATGGTCTTAAGCAAGCCCCTCGGGCTTGGTATGAGCGGTTAACCGATCATCTCTTAAATACCGGCTTTGTTCAAGGGGGAATAGATCGTACGTTGTTTGTGAAAAAGGTTGAGAGTGATATTGTGATCGCTCAAATTTATGTTGATGACATTGTTTTCGGATCTACTAGTGAAAGACATGCCCATCACTTCGGGGCACAAATGTCTCATGAGTTTCAAATGAGCCTCATGGGTGAGTTGACATATTTGTTGGGATTTCAAATTAAACAATCTAATGACGGTATCTTTATTTGTCAATCCACCTATGCTAAGGAGTTAGTTAAGAAATTTGGTTTAAGCGAGGCAAAAGAGATTCGAACTCCCATGGCTACTACTACTAAAATTGCTAAGGATTCCGAGGGGCTTAGTGTTGACCCTACTCTTTTTCGTAGTATGATAGGAAGTTTGTTGTACCTCACCGCTAGCCGTCCAGACATTTCCTTTAGTGTAGGGGTTTGTGCTAGGTACCAATCGGAACCTAAAGAGTCACACTTGACCGCCGTTAAACGTATTATTCGCTATGTGAAGGGCACCTCTACCCTTGGTTTATGGTTTCCTAAGGGTACCAATATTGACTTAGCTGCTTTTTCGGATGCGGATTGGGCCGGTAGTGCCGATGATCGTAAGAGTACCTCGGGCGGATGTTTCTACTTAGGAAATTGTCTCGTTGCTTGGCATAGTAAAAAACAAAATTGTGTGTCCCTATCCACCGCCGAGGCCGAATACATTGCGGCCGGGAGTTGTTGTACTCAATTGTTGTGGATGAAACAAATGCTTTGTGATTATGGCTTGGCTCAAGGGACGATGACTGTTTTCTGTGATAATACTAGTGCCATTAACATTTCTAAGAATCCTGTCCAACATTCTCGGACCAAGCATAGTGACATTCGACATCACTTCATCCGTGACCTTGTTGAAGATGGAGTTATCTCTCTTGAATTCATTCCTACGCTCGATCAAAAAGCTGATATTTTCACAAAACCTCTAGATTCCATTAGGTTCGAAAGCCTTAGGAAATCTATTGGTTTGTCTTCTTCAACTTGATCTATCTTGCATTGAATGTCACTCACTTGTGTGCTACACATCATTTTATTATCTAGAGTGAGCATGTGTGTGTCATTTTTATTTGGTCTTGGTAAATCGTAGGTCCATGTCATTGAGTGTGTTTGCTTGTTGGTGTGCATGTGTGCTAGATTTTTTTTTTTTTTTGTATATTGTTCTTCATCTTCATGCATAATAACAAGTTTGGGATTTTTGCTTGGCGAGCATTGAGATTTGGGGCATCCTTTAAGAGGTGCATTCATGTTTATATTGTGAGCTGCACTTAGTTTCATATGAATCTCATGCTCTTCTCTAAACTGTACACACTCTTGTTGGGGATTGATTCTTTTGGTGTCTAAGAGTCCTCAATTTCTATCTTGTTAGGTTTCTACTTGATTAGATTTGTGATTGACCAAATGCTTGAGTTTTACCTTTGGATGCTTTCCCCCATTGATTCTACTCTCGAGTTACCACCTAGGGGTTAGAGTGAAAGCTTCCTTTGGTGCTTTAAAAGAGTGAGATCATCTTTATTTGCTATATTCAATTATTAAAAATAAAAAAAAAGAAGGAAAGAAGAAGAAGAAGAAGGAAATTACAAAAAAAAAAAAAAAAAAGAGGGAAGAAGAAGAAGAAGGAAATAAAAAGGGGAGATAACCATCATTCCTAGTCTTGGGGATTGTTGCTCATGTGCACCTCATTTTGTGATCTCGCACCTTAGGCGAATGGCTACCTATCCATTGCTCTATCCTAGGTTTGTGTGTTTCTCTTGGGTCAAGAGAATCCAAATGGGGTTTGTGCGTAAAGTTCTTAGGTCCAAGTGACTTATGGTTTGAAGTCACTCATCTATCTTGCATGAAACCTTCTCGGGATTTTATTGACTTCCTCTTGGCACCTATAAGTTTCATAAACCAATCTCAAAGAGGTCACCCTACTCACTGTGTTTATGCAGAGCATGAATTTCATTGATCCTTTGCCATGGCTCATAATATCCGTTTTGAATGCACTACTAGCATGGTTTCAGTCTTCAATGCTCTAGTGCAAAAAATTTCATGCTATGATCTTATGTTTGATGATTGAAGTAACTCATATTGTAGTGTTCTTTGTGGTTTGATTTTTCTGAGTGCTTGTATGAGTTAGGGGGAGCATTAGAATTGTTGTGGCTGCATTTCATCTCACTTTCATTCTTAGTGCTTGAGAGCCATTTTGTGTGTCTTAGTCTAGTGCACTATATATCTAAGCAATATAGCTTGATAGATTGTTGGGGTTCCTTTTGTCAAGGGGAGAAAATCATCTCTTGAACCTGCATTTTTCATCCACGTGTATGCATATTTGCATTTCTTTTCCTTGAGTGTGAGACCTCTCATTTTTAGTGTGCTTGCATATATTTCTGAAATATTCCTCGTAAGGGGGAGTATCTTTTTATTTATTAAGCCATGAATTTGCAACTCATTATGTGCTTAACTGCTTTTATTCGTCAAAATGAGTTGATTTTTCTTTCCTAAAAGGAGGTCTTTGTTCTCTGCTTTTGTTCTGGGAGTATCCATTTAGTGAGGTAGTATTGTTTTTCTCCATGCCTTAGTTATTTTTTTGTAGTTGAGAAGCTCACTGGTGTGGTATGTTTTACTACACATCTTTCCTTTTCACCTGTTGTGATTTTCTCACATTTCAGAGAGATGCGCTAGATAGCTCTTGTTTTTAAAGTCTGGCACTATACGAGCGCCACGCGTCTTGCCCCTCTTCTCTCGTGGGTGCACTCGTCCACACTGAATCACTCCCGGACTCTCTCTCCTTTATAACCTTCACACCATTACTTTACTCATTTTCTCAAATCGATACACCTAGGGTTTCTAAATATGCGGCGATTTTGGAGAGCAGTAGCTTGATTCTTCTGCCGATCATCATCGTCTCGGTGACGGTGCTTCTACAGACGACCTTCATCTCTCCTAGCTCAACTCTCTTCACCACACTATTTCTCTGGGTCGAGTTCTTTGGTACTGTTTCCACTTGTTCTTCTCACCAGATTTCGGTAAGGTTACTGTTCATCATCTCCCTCTCTGCTCACCAGATTTGACCGTCTTTTGGGTTTGTCTTTGACGTTCAAAATGGGTAAAACTAAGATGGCTGGTGGTACTATTAACCTAAAATGGAAACGTCCTTCTGAGTCTCGTGCTAGTTTTCATTTTTGGGTGTCCGAAAAGGCTAAGAAAACTTATGAATCTCTTCGTTTGAAAGGTACTACTCTTATTGAGCGTGATGTTTTGATTACGGAACTTGATTTTGTTGGTCTTCATACTCAGTTTCGCCAACGTGGGTGGGTTTCTGTCTGCTCTGGTAATAGTGGATCTCGACCTGTTCTTGTTAAGGAATTTCTGGCAAATATCACTAGTGTTGACCCTGATAATGGGTCTTTTACTACTCGGGTTAGAGGGGTAGATCTTGAGTTCTCTATTGAGGCTGTATGTGACGTGTTAGGTCTGCCACTTGTTCAACATCCACAGTGGCCTCTCTCTCATGACCTCTTGCCTGCCTCTGCTGAACTTCAACGTGAACTTACTGGGGGCGTTTACACCAAACTTCCTAAAATCCAGCAAGGCCAACTAGCCCCTCACTATCGTCTCTTAAACAAGATTGTGTGTGCTTTTATCGACCCGAGTGACAATATCTCTCATATCTCTCCTAGTCGCCAGTTGCTTCTTTATGGTATTGGTCGTGGTTACTCTTTTGACTTAGCTACGAAAATCTGGAAAGATGTTTACCAGTACACTCATCACCCTCCAGGCACATCAGCTTTGCCATATATCTCTCTTCTCACTCGCTTTATGATACTCCATAATGTTCCTGTCTTTGAGGATGAACCTCTTACCTTACTCAAGGCTCCTATCACCCCTCTTACACTCCAACACAGCAATGCCCACACCTTTAAATCCTCTGTTTACATGCCACGCATGATCCCCGAGCCTCGATATCCACATGTTGAGCCAGCTTACCCCTCTATCTTCCTTCCTTCGGACTATGTCCCTATTTGGCTACAACCTAACCAACCTGTTGAAATTGAACCACCTCCGTTTGCCACACTTCCTAATGCCTCCATCCCCGATTCCACCCCTCTCAATTCTGAGCTCATGACTTTTCTTCAACAACAGTTTCAGGTGTTAAATGGTCAGTTGGATGGCTTTGGTCTCCAATTGGATGGTTTTAATCTTCGTCTTAATGCGATGGCTTCTCATCTTGTCTCTTTGGAAAAGCGATTTGGTGTGGCCTTTCCTTCTTCACATTCAGAGGAGGAGGATGATGCTAACGCTACTGATGAGGGAGAAAGTGAAGGCGTTGATGAGGGCGACAGTGACGGTGCTAATGAGGACAGTGAGAATGAGGATGATGAAGGTTCCGAGAATGGCGACACTGATATGGATGATGCTTGACTGCCACTGCTGTCTCTTCTCCGATATTTGGGATACTTTCTCTCTGGGACAAAAAGGGGGAGAATTGGTTGGTTGCGAGAAGAGTTTCTTAGTTAGTTTGCTAATTAGAAATCTTGTTTATTTCTGCTACTCTATGTTTATATTTTCTGTTGTTTTATGCCCATGGAAGGGCTTGCTACATGTTGATATTTCCTGCTGCTTGGTGCCCGTGGTAGGGCTTGCTACTCTTTAAGTATTTTAGCTGTTAATTCCTGCTGCTATTACTTTTGATGGTTTATCTATAGTAGGTGCCCATGTTTGGGGCAAATATGCTGAGATTAATATATATTTGATGGTTTATGCCCATGTTTGGGGCAAACATGTTGGTAGCTTGCTTTTCTTTATGATTTTTCAGTTGGTTGAGACTGCTTTCTGCTGCGCTGACATTTTTTTTAAACAAGATTCTGTTCTTGTATTCTTGTGTAGTTGGTTTGTCTCTTGTTTGCAGGTTGTTACTTACAATTCATTGAAGCTGTAGACCTAGTTAGTTTAGGTTTTGAAGGTTCCTTCTCTAGCTATGGTTTGTTTCAATGTACTGTAATTGGTTTTGTCCCGGAAATGCCAAAGGGGGAGATTGTTAATGTGATTGGCAATTTCCGGGATTCGTTAATCCTTTTTTATCATGTAATCTTTTCTTTGGGGTTTGGGGGAGGTTTATTTTTTTGTTGTGTCTAGATAATCCACCCCTTGATTGAAGTTTTTGAGGATCTCTTCTTGCTCGTGGATTGCCTTGGATTCGGTTCTTGAAAGGTATAACGGTTGCATTATCATATCATCACTTAGTTTGGTAGTTCATACTTTCTCATGTATCCTGTTGTTGCATTCTGGGCTCTTAGTTTTATCATGAATTATTTTTCTAAGGCATAGAGCTCTTTCTTTCAAGTTTCAGAGATCAGTGCTAGTTGAACGCTACTCGTTGCGCTCGCTGAACTTGCTAGCGCTTTTCTTGTCTGCACTTCTCCGTTGCGCCTGTTGAGCGCTTGTTGCTTGTCTTCGTGGACAACCTCAAGCGCAGCGCTTGTTTTCTGGTGTATGTGGCTTAATCTCATTGGTTGTTGCTAGGGTTTGTCCTTGGCACTATATAAGCATCATTTTCTCTCTTTTCACACTAACACCTGCATCATCAGTTTACAGAGAGAGAGGAAAACACCATTTTTACATCAGATGTGTTCTTGGTGCAAATATGAATGATCAAAACATTGTTTTGATCATTTTTGTTAGTCAATCTAGAGCTATGCTTTTGTTCTCCATGCATATGCCCTAGACTGATTTTGTTTTACAAAAAACCTTCATCAAAAATCATGTTTTTCATACTGTGGTCAGTTGCCTTTCATCCTACATGAGCCGAATGAGTTCGGTGCCGATTTGTTTCGGAGATCAAGACGTGGTTGCTTGAGGAGTTCACAGAATCAAAGAGGAAGTACAGGGTACTGCGTCAAGGGTTGGATTTAGGTGTCACTCGAAGCTTGTGGGTAATCCCTAAATTGTGAACTCTTGTAATCCTTTTGATTTGTGATACAAAATTGTAGGAATAGGCCGTGTTTTTATGCTTAGGGTATTAGACCCTAAGTAGTTTCCACGTATCTCTTGTGTTTTGTCTCGTTTATATAGTTTTAATTAGATTGAGCTTGTTGAACTGTGGTATCTAAGATGGCTTATGGGTGAGTGACATCTCTGATGTTGTCTGAAATTTTATCTTGGTGTCCTATTCACCCCCCCTCTAGGACAGTTTATTGGCGTTATTTACTTTCAACCGTAGCGGTTAACCAAAGGTAACAAATACATACAACATATTTTAAAAAAATATGAATTTATTTTTTAACATATATAAGTACTAACGAAAATATGTAGCATTTATGAGACTGGCGTACTAAAATATGACACAAATTAACCCATAAAATACTAAAAACTAGTGCTACCCAAACCGGCGGTCTCGAGGTAAACGTAAAACTTAGGCTCTGATACCAAGTTGTAACCCCCCGAAAATTGGGTACGTTAATAAACTAAAAACAATAACTTTAATAGAATTTTAAAATCATAATTCTCCAACAATAAGAAAAAAATTAACTAATTTATTACAACTGAAATAATTTAAACTCTACCATTGTCTGAAAAACTTAAACATTTATTCAAAGTTCAACTGAAAAGAAAGGACAGAGCCATCAAGCTAAAAACAAATTAATGGTGGAGCCGTTGCTCCTCCACTTCATATCCATCTTGCTGCTCCATCACCTCGTAATCAACAGACAGCTCTTCCTCTCCTTCTGTACCTGGCGTTGGAGACGCCAGGGCCATAAAAATAGCACTGTGAGTGATAAAATTACACTCAGTAGGACACTCAAAGCCACCCCGTTACTAAAGTATGTTCATGCAACAAGTAATAGCATTAAAAACACATAAAAAAATTAATAACGTGGTCATGAAATATTAAATATGATAGGTTTAACAAATGACCCGATCACAAGTTTCATTCTATTTCATTGTTCCTCAACACAACTTCACTTATCGTCTTTCAATATGCACTTTCTTCTCCCGAATAGTCACATTATTCATCACCAGTTCCCATCCACAGTATACCTCAGGCACCCGATCACACAGCAAAGCCACCTCGGGGTATACTGCGCATGGATCACGATTGATCACCCATTGATCAATCTTTATACGGCATCGATTCTCACCCACTGTATACTTTAAGTGCCCGATCACATAGCAAAGCTACCTTGGAGTATACTGCGCAAGGCTCACGATTGATCAATCCCTATCCGGCATCGATTCCCACCCACAGTATACTTTCGGCGCCCGATCACACAGCAAAAGCTACCTAAAAGTATATACTGCGCATGACTCAAGACCCATACCGGACACGTCCCATTTCCCAAATCTAATAAATGAAACTCTCATCTTTTTAGTTTATTAAAAATTAATCGCAATAGTCAATTACACAAGTTTAATGGTTTAAAAAAAATGCTAGTAAGCCAAACAATCACATGGGTCCAATTATAGCATGAAAAGAAAATTTAACGGTGAAATCGACTATCTCAAGTCCATACATGTCAGTTACCACGCCAGCCACTAAAAATAGCAAACGAATTCCAAAAATTACAAAATTCTACAGTAAAATATTTCATCAAATTTGACACAAGTTTACTGTTTTGATCAAAGCCTAAATTTAAATGAAGTAAAATAGTATTTTAAGTTAAACAGTGAATCTGTCCGAAACTGTTTAATTCAGTCAACTTCTAAAAATCATAGATAATTCTACGAACCTCAGATTGGAACGAGTTCTATATGAAAATTGCTTAACTTTTCAAGACCTACCACTTTTGTGTTTTAAGTTTTTTGTGAATCGGCCTCGAAATGCCCCAAAACGTACAGATCAGAGGGCGGGACACTCGTACACGTTTTTTCGTCGTGTAAACCATTTAAATTCCGATTTTTTTACATTATCAACTCGACTCCGTCTAATATCTCCGCTCTGATCGTAAAATACACCATTTGAATTATAACAATGGTATTAGAAACCACATAAACAACATAACTAAAGTCAAAGTTAAGTTTTGGAGAGCCCTACCTTTCTTCCGAAGATTTTAGCACGCTACAAACGTAAGAAGATTTAAGATCGTTGAACGGCTGAGCTTTTTTGGAATAGAAATCTATGGAAGGAGTGGTATTATTCGAGAGAGGATTATAAAAATTAGGTGAGATCAATAAATATAACTTATCGAAAAAGATGTATACCACACGAGAGGAGACGACCGAGAGTGAGAGCTAGAGAGAAGTTGTGCCGTGAGTGAGCCGGGTAATGAGAAGGGATTTACAGCCGTGAGTGAGGGAGGTGTAAAGAAGAAGAAAGGAATAAGGCAAGAGAAATTATAGAACAAAGAAGAATACGAAAGGAATGAGGGAGTAATTGGAAGATGGAAAGCCATATAGGAAAGGAAATAATATAGGGAAATGAGATTGATAGAATTTTTTGGAGAATTATATTATAAGGACAAAAGGCAAGGTTTCTTTCCTATTTAGGAAGCGAATTCTAAAAAGGCAAACTTGATTTGACAATATACAATCTAGGAAAATCTAATTTTATGGAAGAAAATAATTGTATAAACGTATAAATGTAAATTCTAGGGAATTAATATGAATGGAAACTAGTTTATACATATAGCATCCAATAAAACATATATGTAATATATTCAAATAAATAATGTAACTACTAAAATCACGGTCTTTACAAAAATTTACCCATGAATGAATGGATTGTGTTCGGTTCTCATTTTTCTTGTTCTTTTTCTTTTTCTTTTAGGCTTTTTTTTTTTTAGTTTGAGGAAATGAGTTAGGATTTTAAGGTTGAAGATGATGTTCTTGCGGTTGATGATTGTTCAAAGACAAAAATACCCATGTAGTTAACGTTGTATGCAGACGGAGTTAGTTCTAGGGACCATTTAAATACGCATTGTAAAAGGTGGGAGTGCAATAGACGCGATTTGTATATTGGGGACCAAATTGACACTTCGCTAATACTTTGAGAATCATCCATATAAATACGCCTTTTTTTTTGTGAATTATGAACTCGTCTCATGAGAAGAATATAAAATGTAGAAGGTTATGATGACAACCTTAAAACATTCTCTAAAAGCATAAATAACTTGGAACAGACAGATTTCTTAAATTAATTATATTTTTTCTAAATTTTTTAAAGAGAATTTTAATTTGCCATCCTATTATAGTATTATCCTTAGGATGCCACCCTATGAGATTTGGACCATTGTGCCCCTATTATCTATTTTAATAGTATATTATCTAATAGTAATTCATATTCCTAAAAATCAGGTCATAATATATATCCTATTCACATCCTATTTGTTATGTCAGTTATGGTCATTCATTATGCTCTAATTTTGGCATTGCAATCAAACAGGTTTGATTTCTTCTATTTATTCCTAACCCTAATTGGCAGCCGTCACTCTCTCTCCTCTCTCTAGTTCTATGCACCAATTAACAGCAGCTCCCTCGCCGGCCGACCGGCTCCCTCCCCCAATGGCAGCCCCCTTCGATGGCGATTTCTCTTCTCCTCTGGATCGCATGTTGCCCCATCTCCAACTTGAAGGACATCGGCGCCAACACCCGCGTCATATTTGGCTTTCTCTACTCCGTTGTTATAGGCCGTCGCCTCCGCTCAACAATCCATGAACAACGGCGACGTGCTCAGATCCAAGACAGAAGAAGACAGAACTTCAACGCCTTTCTTTGGTTTATGAATCTAGGTGTGGTTTTTGTCTAGATCTAAGTGTGGTTTTTTCTTTCTTTGGTTTAGATACATATAGTTATATATATATTTGTGGGTTATTCAATTTATCTTTGTAAAGTCTTCCTTTCTCATGAATCTGGGTTATTATGGGTTAATCAGATAATGCTAGGTAATTAATTTACCATGTTTTTCGACAATTTTCTAATTCCAAGGTTAGTAATTTACTATGATGTTACTCCTTATTTTTCATACAACGAACATGGTTTATTGGTTTCTCATATTGGATGATTCAATACATTAAACATTGTAAATCAATAAACCATGATTCCATGTCCTTAGAAAATGGATTATGAAAAATAAATTACCATGTTTTGTTATGTCTTCTCCCACTTTTCATGTTCGTGTTATAGTGTTCGTTAGTGGTTAATTTGTTTACCTTGTTAGTGATTCGTCCAGTGAACATGGTTTATTAATCTATCGTGTTTCTGTATTTATCGTTTTTAATTTATCATTTTTTTATACTGTCTAAGATGATTCATTAGTTTATCACATTTTTTACATAATCTAATATGGTTACTTAATTTATCATCTTTTATGTGTTCGTTGTCATAAGGATTTTTTTCATATTTTTTTTTAGATTTTAGGTGTGAGAAGAGAGAAGATTAGGAGGGAGAGAGAGAGAGAGAGAGAGAGAGAGAGAGAGAGAGAGAGAGATTAGGAAAATTGGGAGAGAGAAATATTAGGAAAATTGGGAGAGAGAGATTTTGGGGTATATTTGAATATTAGGATGGAATCATAAGTATTCAAATCTCATAGGATGGAATCATAATGATATTTTTTTGTATAGGATGCCTAATTAACTCTCCCTTTTTTGAAAGTTTAGTCAAAGCAGTTACATCATGTGGTACAAGCTCCCACAAGTCTTGCATTTCAAGAATCGCCTTTAATCGGATACACAAATTCTCATAGTTATCTTTGGTGAATCGGGGCATCTGAAATGGAACCATTCCATTATTAGCCATATTTCTCTCTCTTTAGCACTAAGAGCCCTGCTCTAATACCTCTTTATTGGAGGCAAGAGCGCGCACACACACTTAAATTAAATATGAAAAAGACAATATAGGATAAGAATTGGAATTTTATTTCACTCATAATCAAAATGTAACCCACTACCTGTAATTAACAAGCATTATAACCATGACCTCCACTAAACATCTAGTAGAGACCTTTCCCAATCCTAACTCCATTATTTCACTACTCCAAAATAACTCACCATTACTCAAAAAGAAAATTCCCGCTAACAAATATGAAAAGTCATAACCAACTAATAACTCCTCATAACCAACTGAGATCTCCCAAAATAAAACTAATTAAATTTATTATTTTTCCAACAACTAAAAGCTCACTTGCCATTTTGTTTGACCTATGCGAGGATGCGTTCACCTTGCTTTCGAAAAATGCCAGGACAAAACGTGAACTTAATCATGTCCTCGAGAAGAGGATAGTGCCTGGACACAAATATTATGACAGGAGAAAAAGCCATTATTGCCACTGGAATTAGAACCCATAGTTTTGTCGGACTTTTAATGAATACAAGATAAAGCGTGGTGCTGAAAGCAATCATCAAAGATGTTATGGAGAGGGACAAGTTTATAAGACCAATTGTCATCCTCATGGGCAGCTGATTGAGATAATCGAATTCCATGTATCGGGACGTGAAGATAGACAAGAACATCAGCAGTGAAAAGATCGATGAGAAGAAAGATAAGGCATTCGATATGGCAAAGACTATGAAAAAGGGATCGTTCCAATAGTTTGGGATGCCACGGCCACCATAATCACCTGGTACTGAAATGGCCGCTGAAAACACCACTGTGGCAATGAGGGTTGCTGCCACAATGCACGACCCCGCCGAGTCTTTCATCCACTGCTCTCCTTCCTTCATAAGCGCACTGTGTGCCTCAGTAAATACCATCCCAGGCGTCTTCCCTTCGTTGTTCTTTAGTTCTTTGTGTGAAGGCGGCACAAACTTTTCCACTTCCTGCATCAAGTACGTTCTTATTGCTCTCTGAAGCCAAAGCAGTGCTGACAAGAGAAGACTTAGGATTGTGCTATCTACCAAGCAAAATGAAGAAATCCTCCGTTCCAAATTGCTAGTCATTTTTGGGAAATTTCAACTTTTTAAGCAGATACGCAATAATTGCATTCAATAAATGCATATGCATTCAAATTAAACAGATTCATTAATTTTTACAATGTCCTTATATTTCAATTTTTTGGGAAGATTGAGTAAATATTGTTTTTTATTTTTCAAAGCGACTGACAATGTGGAACATCTCAAAATAGTATAAGTGACTAGCAATTTGGAATGGAGGGAGTACTAAAAGCTTTGTTCCCATTATCCGATTTTCTGAGTTCCTTCTTTTCCTTTTTTTACCCTATATGGATGGATCATAAATATGGTTGAAAGTGAATAGCATGTTACCTTATACCACTGCAATTCACGTTGCATCTGTAGGGCTGCGCCAAAAACGATATTGAGTCTGTGTTTAGGCGCCAATTCTCCAGCCAAATGCAACACACTTTTGTTACCCTTGGTAGTGAGAATGGATAAGAATTGCTGACAATCGTATCTCATCTGATAGGTGAGGTTGTAAACGTTCTCATGGCGATTAATAACTGCAATATGTAATATGGTGTTGCCCTCTTCGTCGGCATAATAGATCACATCAGGAAATGCAACCAAAATCTCCTCCACAACTTCATGAATCCCAAACCGTGCCGCGGTAAGGAATGGTGTTACTAATATTGACACGGCTTCATTGTTGTTCAGCTTGACAATTTCTCTGCAAAAGAATCGTAGGAGCTCGAGCGTTTGATGGTGTATTAGTTTTGTTTCTCGAATGTGCTTGATCTGCGGTGATGCATTTGAAATTAATAGTAATTTGACTAGGTTTTGTTTTATAAAATCAACGACCTTCCACAGCCCTGCATGCAACAAAACAAAACCGAATCAAATTAATACTCCCTCCATCCCCAACACTACTTTTTATTGTCCCAAGCACTACTTTTTATTGTCCTAATTTTTTTGGTCCAATTCAAAACGAAAGAGGCACTGGCTAGTGAAATTCCACTTTTACCCTTTTTTTTTAAAAGTAAGTACATGTACTTGATGATGTTTTGAAGGGTAAAGATAGAAAGAAAAAGTATAACAAGTGTAATGATTGTGTTTCCCTAATTAATTGGAATCGACCAATAAATTGGGAGGGAGGGAGTATTCACTATTTGTCTTGTGCTTCGCAAAATAAAAAAAATGAAAACATATTTCGTGTCATTCCAAAACAACATTTGGAAACATGTGCCAGAATTTAAGAAACTCTATCAAGAAGAGGATGATCCTCAACAAACCAGAAATAAAGTGTCTTCCTTGAAACCATGGGAACCAGCGGCAAACTTTGGCAGAGTCTACAGGGCTTTCAGTGGGGCTTTCCACATCTTCTCCATCATAAACGTTATAGGGAATTTCCGACTTCATAGGAATATCTACAAGAACCATATAACAAGATAATATAGTTAGTAATCCAGCCCCTACGTACACATTTGATTCTGACTTTCGTCTTTTGGTAAATAACACTAGCCACAGTCGATAATTTAGATGCAACCACAACATATTTCAAGTGTTATATAGTAATATATGCTTCAACTCATTTTGTTTGTCCTTGTGCTGTTACTTGGTATATCATAAGAAAAAGGTATATATACACTTAGATAGATAAAAAATGAAAAGACAGGGGCCAAGGCCAACTCATGTAAATGAATCGTTGCAAGAAGTTGAAACGAGCTCTGCTTGGGAATGCAGACGGATTCTGTGCTATCTCATTCAAAGGAGAGGGTTCAGACACTGCCAAGTTAGGATGGCGCCGAAGCACAAGCAAAGCCACATCTGCCAAATAGAAAGAACCCACATAATTGAGTAAAATTCTTTTTACCAACCACCCAAAAAAAAAGGATGGTCTTTCCTCAAAAAGGTTTGAAAACCTCAGCAGATGATAAGTAAGTAGTTTTCTGATGAATAACTACTCACCATATAATTCGCTGGTTATTAAGGACCTCATAAGCAGAGAGCCCGAATGGCCTTCAAATGGTTTTGGCTCTATATCTTCCTTGGTGATTTTTAGTAAGTATTGAACCATATCCTTGTGGCCCCACATAGCAGCATAATGGAGAGGTAACCGTCCGGCGTGGTTCCATATATTGGGCAAGTCAGGGTTCTTCTTGAATAGCAACTTGGCAATCTCAACGCCTCCAATTCCTGCAACTCTGTGGAATGCTGTGTCTCCACCGACATTGGGTTGCGCTAGTTCCTTTGGTGTCATCAATTCCACCAGATTTCCCATGAAACGGATCGAACTCCCCGTTGCTGCCACATGAAGCGGCGTGTTCAATTGTCTCGTGATTTTTGCTGTGAGTGCGTTTGGATCATGCTCAAAAAATCTCTTTACAATCTTCCAGTCTTCTGTGATTATAGCTTTATATAGTGGGAGGTAATAGCTGAGATCCTTCTCTTTTACCTTGTTTTCCACTGCCCATGAAAACACAAATATGGAAAGGTAGGAGACAGTAAAAAATACGAGTCATGTATTTCCAAATGTATGAGCTTCTCATACTACCCACCAAAAGACTCATGTCAAACTAGAACATTGGCATTGGTTGGGTCTTGAAAACTATACCCAACTCTTTACTTTCTTTTTTTTTTTTTTTTTTGGGAAGTGATTTGTGTAACTAGATTAAAAAGACGGATCTACAGCCTAGGGCCCTAGACTAGCTTTCGTTCAGCAACAAAAGGGACGCATCGAGGAGTACACAAGGCAAGCACCACGTTGCTAAAGACAAGCCTTGGAAGATAGACTCCAACATTGCTGCAGTTGAAGAATTTGTAACAGAATAAGAAAGCTATGATCAATCTACAGGATTCCACCCACATTCTTAGTTCTATTGCCGCACTGAGTGTTACCTATTAGCTAACCAAACAATATCTTCCTTGGCAATTTTACACAGATGACTTACTAGAAGAACTACTTGTAAGTTATAATTTAGCTTCTGGTCAGCAATACCATGGCATAAAAAGCTTATTAGTTGCATGTCTACATCTATTATTTGTTGGGACGCTTGTGATTCTGATATTTTCTTAGTTGCAATCATGCCAAACTATGACAGGCTGTAAAAACATCCCAGCTGATATGAATCATTTTCTATTTGAGAAATTCGTGTGTCGATTTAAAAGGAAGAAACAACTAATTTCGTGTAGTAACAAAGTGCATATATTACAATTTTACTACGTCATTGAAGTAGGAGAATTGTCATCTTACCAGAATCAATACTGATGGAAATGCTGATATCACGTGAGTTTGATGAAGGCAACGCCATGCTTGTTTAAACGATATCTCTTAATGTGATGTGTATGCCTTGTAAGTAATCTTTGCTAGAGCCTGCCACCACAACCACCATTTCACTTGGAGCCAGATCTCTGTAATTCGTTTCTAACAAAATACAAAACATGTAAAATTAGCCATGTTCTTGATTGCTTTGTAATGCCCTTAGTTATGATCATGAAGGTGATGCAATGAAACCATTTGGAATAAATACATATAGTTTCCCACGGCAAGCCAGTTACTTTGTTCACGTTTGATACACGGGCTGGAAACAACACATCAATGTATTTTTTTTATCAAATAGAGTTGTGGCTGTTAAAATACGAGGCCGGAAAAAACACAAATGTATTTTTTAATTTTTTTAATCAAATAGCAATACGACCGTGTATAAAAAAAAATACGTACATTGAACTGGATTGAGTAGGATAGCTTTATTTCCCTCCACACTGCATTTTTTAGGCCCGTTCAATTGTAATTGAGACGTGGGGTGGGGATGGTACCATCTGGTCGATACCATGGCTACTTTCTCCTACCTCTAGATCATAGGTTATTTTTTTTAATTATTTATTTATATCAACCAGTCCATCCCCACCCCAGGTCTCTCTCTCCACTCTCTTCCTCTTCACTACGTTAATCTCTCTCATGCAATTTATTAAATTAAAAAAATAAATAATCTAGAAAATTAAGATTGGGTGGGAATTAATTTGGAGAAAGGAGCGGTAAAAAAAGTGGTAGTTTTTTTCCTCATAGCCACGTGGGAGGGAATTAGAGGGGGAAACCTACTTTTAAGGAGAGTTTAGGATTTGAGGTTTAGAGAATTTTGTAGGCAAAACACGTTGCTATAAGGTATAGATGAATCAATAAATAGATAGGTGCTAAGGAAACATGATATCTTACTCGAACATATGTAACATTATTGATACAAAGAGGGGGAAAAAAGAAAACCCAACTTCAGTCTTCAGTGAAATCAAAAGCTTTAATTTTAAGAATCAAAACCCACCAAATTCACTGTAGTTATCTGACAGTCGACACTTGGTGGAACTGCGGCAACTCCGACGGTCGGCTGTGGCAGCAGAGGAAGAGAAAGAGGGCAGATTCCCGTTTGGTTGAAGCATGATATATGAACATGGACGTACAGCATACTCACAAACAATTGGTGGTTGTTAGCGGGTCCTCCATCATCGTCAATCAATTAATGGTAATTCATTTCTACGTTGCTAAGTTTGCGTCGATTTTTATTCAAAGTTAGAAATTCCAGTCATGGGAAGACTATAAATTCAAGTCATGGGAAGACTATAAAAAAGACTTTTCTTTTTCTTTTTTTTTTCTGACGCCCAGGGTGTCCAGGCAAGTTTATGCGCACTTCAACTATTTTCCTCTCCAGTAGAGTCAACTATCTCCCTCTCCAGTATGTCAAAGGTAGTTCATCCATGCCAGACTAAAGAATTCAAAAGAAATTTCTCTCTTTCGACTTGGCCCCAAGAAGTTGCAAAATTTTAAACTCAGAATGTCTAAGCTTATAGTTTATTACAATTTTCACTTAAAGCAATCCTGTATTTATAGTCTTTAGATTAGTCAAAGCCTCTCTAGAGTGTTGGAAAATAATGACTTAGTAAAAGCCTCTCTATAGACGTCGAATTTCTCAGAGAGTTTTGGAATAGAGACCGTCTCGGTCTTAGACATGTTCTGGACTAATTCTAAGCTTTTGTTGGTCTGTAACCTAACTCACCTCCATACGGAGTGCTACCTTCTTCTTTAGGTTTATTTAATTTCCGAATTACCCAAAAATAATAATAATGAAACTGATGGATGTTTGGACTTAATGATCTTTTTGAATTATTTTTTTCATTAATACTCATATTTTTCTTCGCTTTACTAATTTTGTTCCAAATATTTTTAGATTATTAATTTACCTCGATGAGAAAAATTAGATCATTAAAAAATATGATGAGAAATTTTAAAAAAATAGAAAAAATAAAATTAATTTTAGAAATTTGTCTGTTCTAGGGTTTTTTGGGGGTAAATTTGTCTGTTCTAGGTTATTTATCTTTTTGGAGAAATATTTTAAGGTTTTCATCTTATCCTAATTAAATAATCATCCCTTTTTTATGCACCACGTATGTTTTCATCCTGCCCATTTTTTGGACTTATGTTTTCATCCTCTTTATTTGTGATTTTTCAATCATACCCTTATTATGATATTAATATACTAAAACATAATCATTTCCTGATTTGTAGGAATTGTATCATTTATTAATGTCAAAATTTATGGGAATTCAAAATAAATGAGAAGATAATGGAATTCAAAAGTAATTTTTTGAGTGGAAATGATCTTATTCCCTTAAATAACAGATACATCTCTTTATGGATAAATATTTTTACCTATTTTGGTTGAATGTAATTGAGCTTAATCACCAAAATTTTAGGAGATTTAATATAACGGGTAAGATGTAATTAATTTGTTATCAAGAAAATGAAAGTGGAGTTGATACAGTACGAGAATTCAAAACAAAATTTTTGCCAAAATATATTTTTGGCAACATGTGTTTGATGATTATGGTAAATTCACTACAAGAAATCAGGGTTTTTGCGAGGAACATAATTCCTCGCCAAATCCACAATTTTCCTCGTAAAAGGCCTTTTGCGAGGAAATATCATTTGTCGCCGGTTCCTCGCAAATAGGTAGTCTCCGATTCTTTTTTGCGTGGAATTTTTTGTTTCCCCGCGAAAAGTCATGTTTTTGCGAGGAATTTTGTTTGTCGGTATTTGGAGCACCATTTACCGACGAAATTATTTGGACACTAATGGAAGGCAAATTTCTCACTAAAAGTGTGCCGTTCCTCGCCAAAAATATGTTATTGGCGACAAAGTATTTCCTCGCAAAAAGATTAGATCTTTTACCGAGGAAATACTTTGTCACGAAAAGCCATGTTTTTGCGAGGAATTTTGTTTGTCGATATTTGGAGCACCATTTACCGAGGAAATTATTTGGACACTAATGGAAGACAAATTTCTCACTAAAAGTGTGCCGTTCCTCACCAAAAATATGTTATTGGCGAACAAAGTATTTCCTCGCAAAAAGATTAGATCTTTTAGCGAGGAAATACATAGCTCGCAAGAAGAATATCTTATGGCGGGGAAATCTCTTCATCGCAAAAAGGATAGATCCTTTGGCGAGGAAAGTTATAGCTCGCAAGAACATCTTTTAGGGGGGATGTTTGATGCACTGCATAAAAGATAGACCTTTTGGCAAGGAAATTTAGAACTCGCAAGAAGAATATATCTTTTAGCGAGGAAACTTGTAGCTCGCAAGGACAGGTCTTTGAGCGAGGAAATGTATATTGCAATGGAATTCTTTTAGCTAATCCTCACAAAAGACCCGTTGCTAATTGCTTAATTTCCTTTATAATCCTGTCATGATTTCCTAGAGAAACAATATCTAATAAATAATTGAAACATAATTCACCAAACTCAGCCAATAGTAGAACATTTAAAACCATTTCACATGTCAAAACATGGTATCCCAACTTAATTGTCTTTACAACCAAAAACCACAATCCCAAGAACATAATATCAAGTATCAAAGACAAACCGCAATCCACAGACTACAATATCTAGTATTATGTAGCAAAAAACTAGAGGCAACCTTTGAACTTGAATTTTCCATCTAGAAGTATCACAAAACAAAAGGCGAAATGCGGCTTTGTCCTCCAAAACATCATTCATCTACTACCTCCTACTGCATTGTTGAGCAATCTGCATATATCATTCATGTGACAGATTAAGGAGCTTTACAAATTCTTGTCATGATTCAATAGATAATCACTATTAAACATGAAAAATTCCAACTAGCTTAGCACAACGAATGTGGCTCGACCAAGCCCACAAAAAAATCTAGCAACAATAGAGTCTTAACCTGGATAACAAGCAAGCATATATATAAATCATGGACACAATATGTGAGATAAATAAGTGTACTATTGTGCCCAGATTTACGTGTATTGGTGAACTCAAAATTTGCATGAACTAGTTTAAAATAGAAAGGCATTTCATAATCTCTCCCTCTCTCTCTCACTCTCCCTCTCTCTCTCACTCTCTCTCTCTCTCCCTCTCCCTCTCCCTCTCCCTCTCCCTCTCCCTCTCTCTCTCTCTCTCTCTCTCTCTCTCTCTCTCTCTCTCTCTCTCTCTATTGAGTTTGTCTATCAGAAACTTCTAACAACTTTAAGTTAGCAATATAGCACAAGAAGTGTCGGAACCCAACTTCTACCAAAAAAAGGCAAGCCAGTGGCTATAAAGAAATCAATTGGTAAAGATGGCTTTTACAAAAAACAACTACCAAAAGGGAATGAAAGGGGTAGCCTTGGACCCCAGTATAGCAGTAGCAAAAAAATGAGAAGAATTTGGGTATGGGTAGGGTACCACGTGGTACCCTCTCGGTGCGTTCGGGCCGTCCAACATTGCAACCGACTGTCCGGATTAAAAGTGCCATTCGAATTTAAAAAAAAAAAAACAAACAAAACAAAACATCAGATGCATTTTTGGATGGCCTGGATGCACCATACGAGAACTACGTCACCCACACCCTATTAGAAAAAGTAGGGGTGAAAAAAAAAATCAACAGGACCCGAACCGAACCGAAAACCAAAAATTCGGTCCGGTTTTCGATCGGTCCAAACTATAATAAAACCGAAAAAACCGAAATTTATTATCGGTTCGGTTTCGGTTTAATGTAAATACTGTCGCACCGAACCGAACGAAGACCGAAACCGAAAGACCGAACCAATTATAGACCGAACCGACGAAAAACCGAACCGAATTACATACACCAGTCCTCGCGATCTACACCGTCCAACCCTAAAAGTCTAACCTTGATCTACACCGTCCAAGTTCCAACCCTAAAACTAAAAGTGTAAAAAATAACCCTAGTCTCTATCTTCTCTCCAGACACCCACCATTCAAGATCTGTCTTCTTCCTCTCTTCTCTCCCACGATCTGTCTTCTCTTCTTCCTCTCCTCTCCCAACTCCCATCACTCAGTAAACACACTTTACACACCAATCTCCCACGATCATCCACATCTCTCTCTCACTCTATTGCTTGTTAACGGTGCACAATCGACCGTCCGATCAAGTTGATCCAATCCTCCTTCTGGTGAGTAGTCGCAAATTTTTTTTTTTTTTTTTGGGGTTCCCCTTGGTACCAACAATTTTGTCCATTTGATCTTCGTTACTAATCGTTAGTACTTAGCCCAACTTAAAGTGTTTGAAGATTCTAAGTTTTCTTTCTCTTTCCTTCTTCTTACAGTCAAACTTTGATTGACTAGAGCTCTCAACATACTGAAAATGGTCTGCCAGTGTTCGCGAATCGTGATTACTACTGCTGCGTTATAGAACTTGAGATTTCAACAGGTATCCATAAATTTCACAGGTTTACTAGAATTTTGAATGTTTTCACAGTACATTGTGTGCTCTTCTTTCCAGTTTCCATAGTCATGCCTGATGCTTGTTAATATTACCTTTTTTCACAAAGAATACTTCAAATGATATTTATGAAATCAAGTTAGTACTCTGAAAAGTGGTACTCTAAAAATTGATTGTTCTAATATTCATTTGCAAAAAATTGATTGTTCTACTGTTTTTGGCTGTGTCACAGACCAAAACACTAAATTGAAGAGTGAAGAATCAAAAATCTGATTTCAATTCGGAGAAGAAATGTCTAGCCTTGAGGTATCCATTTTATTTCATGTATGATAATTGTTTAGATTAACAGTATGTAATTCGAAAAAATAGTATGTAACTTGGAATTCGACTTTCCTTTTTTTAGATTGATGATGAAAATGAGTTTGATATGGATGATCTTATGGATGAAGCTGCTGAGTTTGATCTACCTGATAATATTAATCTTGACATGGAAAATGATGATGAAGTGGCTGAAAATGAGACTAAAAAAGGTGGTGATGGTCTAGTCAATAATAAGAGAGCTGCTTGTTGGAAAAATTTTAAAGTTATTACCCCAAAAGATCATCCAAAACCTAGGGCTACTTGCAATTGGTGTGGGGTATCGTATGCTTGTCATTCAAAGAACAATGGTACAAAGTCGATGACTCATAATTTGAAAAATTTGTGTACCAAATATCCCAAAAGCAAGAAATTTACGGGTTCTAGGCAAAAACTCCTTAGTTTTGAAAAACTAGAACAAGACAACGGTGAGACAAGTGCAAACCTTGTGTCTTGTACCTTTAGTGTTGAGGCGTGTAAGAGAGCCCTAGCAGAGATGATAATAATTTATGAGTTGCCATTTGCATTTGTTGAGGGTCAAGGATTTAAAAATTTTATGCATGTCGTTCGACCTAAGTGGGTCAAGATTCCAAGTAGGATTACGGTTGCCAAGGAGTGTATACGCATTTACGATGAGGAGAGAAAATCTTCGAAGAGAAAACTTAAGAGCCAAAGGTTGTGTCTTACTACGGACACTTGGACTTCGGTCCAAAATTTGAACTACATGTGTCTTACCGGGCATTTCATTGATGAAAATTGGAAATACCAAAAGAGGATTCTCAATTTTTGTGTTGTTCCCAATCATAAGGGTGAGACTCTTGGTAGAATAATTGAGAACAAGTTGTTGAATTGGGGGATTGACAAGTTTCTAACCGTGACGGTGGATAATGCATCTTCTAATAATCTTTTGATTGCTTACATGAAGAGGAAGACCAAAGATAAGAAGACAACCATTTTAAATCACGACTTCTTGCATGTTAGATGTTCCGCACATATCTTGAATCTAATTGTGCGTGATGGATTAGAAGAGATTGAGAGCTCTATTGCAAGGGTGCGTAATGTTGTGAGGTATGTGAGGTATTCCCCGAATAGGATGGATGAGTTTTGGTCATGTGTTCAAAAAGAGGAGATTACATGTACACTTAGACCTTGTTTGAATGTGCCTACTCGGTGGAACTATACATATTTCATGTTGGATAGGGCTCTAATTTATCAAAAAGCTTTTGATCGATTATGTGATGACACGGCCTTCAAATTAAATGTGATAGAGGAGGAGATGGATGAGGATAATGATTTAGAGTATTGTGACTTTTTCGTTGATGGTGGGATGATTGAAGAGAGAGAGAGAGAGAGAGAGAGAGAGAGAGAGAGAGAGAGGAGAGAGGAAGGGGGAAAGGGAGGAGGAAAGGAAATGTTGGGCCTCCAACTCCAACGGATTGGGATAAGGTTAAGTTGTATGTGTCATTTCTTAAAGTGTTTTATGTTGCAACATTAAAATTCTCGGGTTCTTTGTATGTCACTTGCAATGCTTTCTTTGATGAAGTGGTGTTGATTCAACAAGCTATCAAGAAGTTGTGTGCTACCAATGATAGTGTTTTGTATCCTTTGGCACGTGGTATGAGTGCAAAGTTTGATAAATATTGGGGAAATTTTGAGAAGATTAACCCAATGATGTTGTATGCAGTTGTTCTTGACCCTCGATGCAAACTTGGGTTCTTTGAATATCGCTTTCTAAATACTTTGGGTTTTGATAAGAAGTTGGTAAGTGAAATGACGGATAAGATAAAACATGGGATTACCGAATTGTTTGAATGGTATGTGAGTAACAATGCAAGTGTGAATGCGCGTAATGGAGAGGAGGTTAGGGGAGCATCAAATAAAGTGGATTTAGATGGTTTGGATGAACAAAAATCTTTGAAATCTCTTTTTAAGCAACACCAACAAAATGAAACAAACATGGCAAGCAAATCGGAGTTGGAGAAGTATCTATTGGAGGCTAGTGAAGATGATAATGAAAGGTTTGATATATTGAAGTGGTGGAAAGACAACTCGTCTAGGTATCCAATTGTGTCCCAAGTAGCACGAGATGTGCTAGCTATCCCCGTGTCTACGGTTGCCTCCGAATCCGCTTTTAGCACGAGTGGACGTGTGATTGATCCATATCGTAGTTCTCTCGCTCCCAATACCGTGGAGGCTCTTATTTGCACTCAACAATGGATAAAGAAACCAACTAAAATCAACATTAGAGAACAACTTGATGAGTTGGAGGAATTGGATTCGGGTACTACTCTTTGCTTTCTTTATTTTTTGTTTTCTTTATTTTAATTACTTCTATATATGTTGAATAATTTACTTGTACGCTTTTTTTGTGTGGTTTTATTGTATTTAGTTATCATGGAACCAAGTGGCAAGACTAAGAAGTAAAGGGTTGTTGTTCTTGACCGAGGGGCTGCTGTTCTGGACTGAAAATTTAGGTAATATTTTGTCATTTTATTATTAAATTTGTTAATGCTCTGAAAATTTAGGGGTTGCAGTAGTCTATAAGATCAAGCTACTTGAGATCAGTTTGTAATTGCCTTGATGATAAACAACTTAAACAAATTTTTAAAGGTTATTCTACTTGTTTATCAGCTCTACTTAGTACTAAAGGACTTTTCTGTAAACATAACAAATAGACTACCATTTCTAGTAACAAAAAAATTCTGGACTTTGCATAAAATTCTGGAATTCTGGAATATGTTGTCTACTGGAATTCTGGTTGTAGCACATGCATATTAGGGTTTGTTGAATGGTTGAACTTGGGATTCTGTTGAATGGTTGAACTTGGGATTGTGGCTACTGGAATTCTATTGAATGGTTGCATATTAGGATCATCCAAAACCTGGCAGTGGCTAGTGTAGGACATGAACCAATTGGTGTTCTTTTTTTCAATCAAGTTTTGGAAATTCTATTGAATGGTTGCATATTACATGCTTACACTTTGTTGTCCTATGCAAAGCGAATCCGTGTAAATGATATCTGATGAAGCATTGGTACTGCAGGCAGAGCTATTGTGGGTCCATTGTTGGGTAGACTTGATCGATGCAAAGGGGGCTCTTGAAGATCTTCAATTATATGCAGCGGGATTGTTATTTCCGTTTCCTTAAAATGCCTTACTGTAATGTTAATTTGGAGTACATTAATGTTAGTTTTATGGATGATTCTGGGTATTTGGCGATTATGTCTTACTGTAATGTTAAATGCCGGTATACACTGCATGTGAAATTATGAATTGATTTGAATTAGGTTTTTGGTGGTCCTATTATGGCATAATCGTAGTCTAAGTACTGGAAATTGTGAATGATTCATATATTAAATTGTGTCTGTTAATGTGTTAAATTGTGTGACTGAATTACTAGATTTTGGGTTAATTTTTTATTTGAATTTTTAGCTGCAAGTTTTGTTTGGAAAAACATTGGGTTTGGCCCAAAAGAAATTTTTTTGTGAGGCCCATTCGGTTTGTTGTGGTGGATTTGTCCCAAAAGTAAATTTTGGGTTAGGCCTAAGTTGGCCCAAAAGTACAAATGCTGGGTTTGGCCCAAAAACAAATTTTTTATTAGGCCAAAGTTGGCCCATTTCGGTTAAACCGATTTCCCCGAAAAACCCGACCGAACCGAAACACCCCGAACCGAATTGGTCCCTTAGGCAAATCGGTCGGGATCGGTTCAGACAAATCATACCCCGAACCGAATCGGTCCGTGCAACATTCACCCCGAACCGACCGAAACCGAACCGATTTCACCCCTAAGAAAAAGTAGTAAAATATGTACACCTAGAAAAAGTAGTAAATTAATGGTTAAGTAATAACTTATAAGTGGAATCCCTTAAAGTTTGTTTACCGAAAGATTCTCTTCTATTCCCCTCATTCACCACTAAAATATCCATATTTCAGTAGCAAAATACAGTATAATATAGATTAGATGCTGTATAACGTTAGATTTTGGAATATATTAGGCATTATATGCTAACGAGGGTTGTCTTTTACTCAAAAGTTGGGTCTGGTTCTTTGATTTCTTAATCTAACTACTTTTCACCTTCTTCTTGTCATTATTGATGAATAAAGAAGCAATTAAATAAGTACTCACCAATATTATATGTGTGTGTGTATATATACATGACCTTTGCCCAAAAATTTGAACAGATAGGAAGCTTACAGCCTTACCTCAAATCTGAGATTCAAGAGACTAAAGAGTCAGAGGAGAGATGGAAAAGCAATTGAACGAACCTTGGTAGAGTGGGATTGCGCTGCGAGCGAGCTTATGGCGGATTCATCGAAGCTTTGCTCTCTGCAACTTCATCAGAGGAGAGAGAGAGGGGGGGCAAGGAATGGGTATGTGGGTGTAGTAGACTGATGTTGTCGAGAAGAAAGAGAACAACATATTAGACGGTGTCGTTTGTTAATTAGACGATGTCGTTTCTTGCCTTTTTGCCTACCCTTTTTTTTTTTCAGTCCCGCCAATTTTTTCGCCACTGAGCCCGCCATATTTGCTGATTGCCCAGTTAGAAATTTTCGGGAAATGACGACAAAAAATATTCCTCGCTAGATGATTTTCATTTTGTGAGATTAATTTCGTTGTGGATACTATTGGTACTAATATTTATGTAACAAATCGAAATAACCCATTTATTTTAACGATCGAGCCCGTTAATTTCATTGTGTTTGTTCATGAAATCAATCACATAAATATTTCGCTCAATCGAATTCAGAAAGCCCTTTCGTCGACACGTAAATTCATTAATAATATAACAATTCCGACCGATCAAATGCCTAATGATACGTGATTAATTGCTTTCTAGTGCAAAATAATCTAATCCATATTTTGTAAAAGATAAACTAATCCGATAGAGAGAAAAAAAAAAAAAACTCAAGTGGGGCTCAAGTGGTGCACCAAAGGACTTTTAATGACTCTTAACTCATTAATGTCGGCTGATCATATAGTTGTTGACATTTGATGATCTCCAATTTTTTTGAAGATGAATGAATAGGTACAAGGTGCAATCCTAACGGTTCAGATCGATCATTGTAGAGATTGGCTTGGCAATGACCTTTAGAATCTCTACGTTCAACATATTTCTTGTTAAACTAAGTCTTATGTAGTAGTTGAATGTACAATAGCCTCACGATCACAATACAATCATGACGATCGAGATCGTTGATTTTGTTGTGCTTGTTGATTAAAGTGTTCCTATAAATTTGATTCGATCGGGTTTAGAAAACCCCTTTATCGAGACGCAATTGATAGTAAACTAAGTCTTGTGTACTAGTTGAATGTATAGTAGCCACATGGCCGTAACACAATCATCACAATCGAGATCGTTGATTTCGTTGTCCTTATTGATTAAATCATCTATGTAAATTTTTGGCTCGCTTGGGTCTAAAAAGACCCTTCATCGGAACCCAAATTCATTTGGGAAATGATATTTTTCGTTTTGTCAAGTGTCTAACAAACACAATATTAATTTTATTCTTCGTATGAATGATTCAATTAATCCATATTTCGCAAAACCTAGACAAATTTTTGCAAATATAATATTAATATCAAGATAAAGTTCCACCATTTTTTGAAATCGTTCAAAATTAACATTAAAGGTTAGTATATCCCTTAATCAATTACACGTTTCTTACTGCAATTACATTTCCTTGCAAAACGTTGCTTAGGCATCTGGCAACAAAAAATTCAATTTCCTTGCAAATAACTAACTTTTAATGAGGAAAGATTGAATTTCCTTGCAAATAACCTTTTTTTTTTTTTGACAAATAAAGTTCCACGAAAAATGTTTCCTACCTTTTTGCGAGGAAATTTTTTATTTCCTCGCAAAATTCTTTTTCCCGCCACATGGAAATTTTGAGCCATGTAAGAATTAGCGAGGAAAATAAGACTTCCACGCAAAAAAACCTCATCATTCAGCCTTCCCTAAGGAAACACAAATTTCCACGCAAATAACCAACTTTTTGCGACAAATACATTTTCCTTGCAAAATGTTTAAAAGTTCCTCACAATATGTGTATTTTCTTTTAGCGAGGAAATGTTTAATTGCCTCGCAAATAATGAACTTTTTGCGGTAAATAAGAATCCTCGCAACAGATTTATTACCTTTTAGTGAGGAAAGTTTGAATTTCCTTGCAAATAACCAATTGTTTGTAACAAAAATAATTCCTCGCAATATGTTTACTGCCTTTTCGCGAGGAAAATATTTATTTCCTCGCAAAATATTTTTCCCGGGCACATAAAAATTTCGCGCCTTGTTTTTGCGGGAAGAATTAGCGAGGAATTCACAAAATTCCTCGCGAATACTCTTTAGCGACAAGGTATTGGTAGCGACAAGGTATTGGTGAGGAAAATAAGACTTCCACGCAAAAAAAATTCATCATCCGAACTTTTCCGAGGAAACAAAAAATTCCACGCAAATGCCTACCTTTAGCAAGGAAATTGGTCTCCACGCTAAAAATTTCCTCGCTAAATGCCAAATTTCTTGTAGTGATTGTATCTGCCAATTATGGTAAATTTTATCATACGTAAATGGAAAACCTTACATTGCTACAAATTCATCATGATCACTATTATGCACTTGTTTTTTTACCATAATTTCTAGGTACATTTAAATCCAACTCAAGTCATGGTTAAAAAATATACATTGGTACAAACTAACCCAACTATTGTTATGAACATTCATAGTCATCCCATTTACCACAGTTACATTGGTACATACAAACCCAATTAAATTCTACATTAGAAAATACAGTATGGCAAAATTATGAACAATCATTGTAAAAATGATAAAGGTGAACCAATCACCAAGTGATTGAGGTAAAAAAATAAACCCATATAATATGGTAAAATTACATGAATATTCATGGCAAAAATGGCGTATGTGATACAAACCAATTAAATTCTACATTATTAAATATGTAAAATTATTAACAATCATGGTAAAAATGATAAAGGTGAACCAATCACCAAGTGATTGCGGTAAAAAATAAACCCACACAACATAGTAAAATTATTCCATGGTAAAAATGGCATATTGATACAAACACCAAGTGATTATGGTAAAAATTAATTCCAGAACAGTAAAAATTGAAAATTTATAATCATGGTAAAAATAGTTAAACCATGAAGAAAATGCCCAAAATCAAAGAAATTTTTTTTTTCTAGTTCTCTCTCTCTCTCTCTCTCTCTCTGGTGAAACCAAGAAGTCACCTCCCTTCTTTTCCTTGATGATTTTGAATGTTGAGTAGCAAGAGAGCTGGAGAGGTTGATGACGAGGTTGAACCTAGAAACATGTCTTGCCCCCACCAAAAAAAAAAAAAAAACCTTACGATGTCATGCCATTATACACCGCCGGAATCGAAAGGATCCAATTAGAAATGCAACAAGGATGGACTAGGTCGTCGACTCCGATTTGGGATGTTTATATCGTTGCCGCCGCTTTTGGTATGGGTAGTTGTCGACGACGAGTTGGGACGGCGATGGGTGAAGATTCGAGACGACTATTTGGGACGACGAGGGCAAAAATTTGGGACGCCGGAGGACTGACGACATTGATTTGGGAGGCGAGGTGTGGAGTTTTGGGTCGTGATCAATTTAATACCGAGTGGGGTGAAAGTTTGGGATGAAAGAAAATATGATATCACTCAACAGAGAGAGCAACACGAAAAGGAGTTTCATGGCAATCCCGGCATTGATGGTGAATTAAAATCAGCAAACTTATCTACCAGAATAGCCCACAACGAGGAACTTTGGAAGAAGATTCATATAAATGGGATGAAGTCTAGTGGAGTAAATTGGGGGATCGAGATTATCCCAAACCCCTAAATTATAGCCTTGGCCCTCATAATTTTGAAAATGGTCCACTACCTACCGCCCCATATATGCAATTTTTAATTTAGTTCTAAATCCCTTAATATGTTACAATTATATAATTATATATATAAATAAAGGGCATTGTAGGGTTTTTTTGAATTTCGGGATGGAAACATAACTCCTAAATAGGCTCGGGATGATTTTCTAATTTCAAGTGACTAAAAGGATGATTATTTAAGTGCCCCTTTACCTTTTATACTCTTCTCACAAGACGAATTCATAATTTAAAATTAAAAAAAAAGAAAAGAAGAAGAACCACGCAAAGTTAACAAAGGCAAAAATAATTTGAATAGAAATTAAAAATTAATTCAAATGGATTATCAATCCATTGATGATGATGAGGACCCGCTCTCAACAACCTTGGACTTGGCACGCTCTGGCCCGGCCTATTCATATGTAATTGTCCCCAATTGTCTAAGAGCAACTCCATCAGCCTCAACAACATTCTCAACAAATTGACTAGAAAATGTACCATATATTGATATGGCTAGCCAAAAAATATCATAACTACCCAATAGACTAGCCAAAGGGCTCAAAAAAAAAAAAAATTCACGTCAGAAACCATCTTGTACCTCTGCGTCCATTGACAGGCGCGTGCAGGCTCCGGCAGACTTCTTTGCCAACGAATCTTACACCATTGAAATCGCCTCGACGATACCTACAACCCTCTGGTCTCAAATCAATTTTAGGACGAATATTCCAGTTTCTCGTTTTTTCCAGCGTGGGAGAGAGAGAGAGAGAGAGAGAGAGAGAGAAGCGGGTAGCGAGCTCGCCATACCTCGCCAAACCTCACCACTTGTGGCGAGGTACTGTAGCTTCGAAGAAAATGGCGAGGGCCTCGGTGAGGCTGTTGGCTCTAATTTTGAGAGGTTTCCGTCGCCAAAATGGCCTTGCCGCAGAGATACCGAGTTTGTTGGATATCGTCATAGGATGTTGAAATACAAATAATTTAAAGATAAAACAAAATATTCAATAAAAGAATAGGGAAAAATGGTTGAGTAATTATGCTCCACTAGTGAAGGTTATTACTAGTTGCTTGTTTGGAGAAAAAGTGTGAGGAGAGTGAATAATTATGTGTGACAAATATGTCAAATTAAGTGTGTGAAAGTGAATTAAAAAGTATAAAAATTACACTGATTATGTTGTTTTTTTTTGTCTTTTTCTTATGTTTTTTTTTTTGTTGTCTTTTTCTTGTCTTATTGTCAGCCGATTAGCCTGACAATAGAAGGACACAAAAAAAAAAAAGCAAAAGCCACCCATAAGGGCTGCGATGGTGGAACGTGGATCAGATATGGGGATATGTAGTGTAGAGGTGCATCATAGGGTTGTAGTGTTGCACTTTAGCTGTCTAAAAGTTTTTTTCAATAAATAGATTTTCATAAAAAAACTCTTCCGAGAAAAGTAGTTTCTTTCCCGAAAATGTCTTGTAAAATTCGAAATTGTTGAACGGTTGGGATGTTGCACTACAACCCTACAGTACACCCCTGCCCCTACAGTACACCCCTGCTCTATAGCATTCCTGAATCCGGATCGGTTCCCCCTGTGTCCTCTCTTTGTTGAATAAATGAAATTCGGTTATGCCATTGACAGCTTATTAAATTGAAAGACAAGAAGAATACCAAAAATGCAATTTCCAATGCACTTTTAATACTTTTCAAATCAAGCACTTTAACATATAAAAAAATTACTCCGTCCGTCCATTTTTAAGTGTGTAGCCTTGTAATTTCAACTTATTTTCTCTCATATCAATTTTTACATCTACTTTCAACTACTTACCATTATCAATATAATAATACCCACTAACTTTTCAAAAAGAAATCGACTTTTAAGGGAAAAATTTAAAATGTACTCACTACTTTTTCAAAACACACATTTATTAAGGGACAACTCAAAATGAAAAGTTAAACACTATAAAATGGAAGGAGGGAGTATGTTTTCTTTTGTTATTTTTCTACATTATTGACAATCCATGTGAACTGTCATTAGCATTTTCCAATAAAATTTTGCGCAAGGACTTCCAAGTTCCAATTCCATCAATTAGTGATGGAGGCTAGGGATGGCTATCTCAGTCGACCCTCCCCGATCCAACCCGTCCCCAATTTCATCAATTAGTGATGGAGGCTAGGGATGGCTATTGGGTAGGGGATGGTATAGTCAATCCCTTCCCCAATCCCCTCCCCGTTCCCCTCCCCTCCCCGCCCCTTCGCGCATCCCCGTTCACATATATATGTGTATTATCAGGGACGGAGTCAGGAATTTCACTACGCAGGGGCGAATGTTTTATCCAAAATACTTTGCAGGGGCGAGCCTATATAATTCATAGGAAAAATTAGTTTTTTCTATGTAATACTAGAGGTTTTTTGTTTTTCTTGTAGGGGCGACTGCCCCTACTGGCCCCCCTCTGGCTCCATCCCTGTGTATTATATTATTGGTTGGTTGCAGGGCCGGTCCTAACATTTGGGTTGCTCAAGCCCGACCATATCTTGTTTGCCCACTTACTATTAATTCATAAAATATAAAATGACATACAATTTTAAAAACAATTCAAGTTGTATTATTATCCTTTAATTTATCCAAAAACTCATTTTGATTGATTTTATAGTTAGTTCACTTAATCTCTCATGTGGCGAGGTAGTACAAAGTATCCCCTTCAACTTAGAAAATTTCTCTCCGCCGAAGCAACCGTCGTCCCTAACATTTGAGGGGCATGAAGTAAGCTCCTAATACTGAGCTTTTTACATCTTTAAAAGTTCTTTTCAAAAAGTTACAAAAATTTGAACTAAAAGCATACAACCATAAAAGATAAACACAAAATGATATGGTTGTAAGAGTTTGTTTTTGTTGAAGAGAATACGAAAGTATCCTTCATATATAATTTTAACTATGATTTGTGTGGAAAAACTAATAACTCGTGTTAGCTTGCTCGTTTTTTTTTTTTTTTTTTTGAAGTGTTCACAATTAGGATAATTTTCATTATGTTGTGAATTGGAGGGAGAACTAACTGGATGCAAAAACAACAAAAATATTGCGATTGAAGGAAACAGAATGTTTGGCACATGAAAAACAGATAACAAAAAAAATATTGCGAATTGAAGGGAACGGAATGTTAGGCATAATAAAAAATAAATGCTAGTGGGGCGCAGGGATTCAAACTCAGGTCATAAACGTGTAGGAGGAGCCCTTTACCACCAGACTAAAGCTTTTGCTCTATATATGCTTTTCCTAGAAGCCTTTTTATTTATATATAATCTTAGTTTTTTTTTTTTTTTGCCCTGGACCGGAGGTTGCCCAAGCCCGGGGGCTTGCGGGGCTTACCCCAAGGCCGGCTCTGGTTGGTTGTATAAGGAAGGTTCTCCTTTACTTCTGTTTTATGTGGCACTTTTGAGTGAAATTTTAATCTACCCAGAAACCAAAACCAAAACCAAAAAAGGAAAAAGAAAAAGAACGAGAACAACAATAGCACTTTTGAGTGACTTGGTACGTTTTAATTATCTTTGGAAATCACTTTTGTTATTAGCTTTTGGATTTCAATACAACTCTTTTGGTATTCACTTGAATAGTTAGAGTAAACTTTTGGATCCCTGATTCCCCGTGGGGATCCCCGTTCCCCGCATTGGGGCAGGGATGGAGGTTTAAAAAAAATCCTCAGTAGAGATTGGGGAGGGAATGGAAATTGATATGGGTTTAGGAATTGGGGATGGAGGTAGTGGTATCCACCCTCTACCCTCCCATGCCCATCCCTAATGGAGGCCCCCAATAAAATTTGGGGACTAGGTAACCTTTTTCTTGTACCTTCTTTAGTACTGCCTTCAGCCTTTTCAACCAGAGAAAAAGAGATGTTGAGGAATAATTCACTTTATGCATTTTGGAGTACTGAAATAATTCGTGAGTCGGGACATATTTGAACGGGAATTACTATAATACACATTCATTAAAGGTGTGTACTATATGCACCTATTGTATGGTTATTGTGCTATTTCATTGGCAATCGTAATATTTTGTAGTGTTGCGTAATTTTTTAACAATATGATTCTTAACATTTTCTATGATTTATAACATTTTGGTACATCTCATAACTTTTATTAAAAAAAAAAAAATCGTAACTTTTATTAATAAAAGATAATCAATTCGTAACTTTTATAGGGGTGCGCATGGTACACACCTGGATAGGGGACGTGTATTATAGCCTTTCCTTATTTGAAAATAATCATTCTCCAATATATGCATGCATCGGTGGCTATAATGTTCGCGGCCAACATATTCTCTGGTGCATCATCTATAACATCTAGGTTGAAGTGCATGTATTAGAGGTATTGCATATAATGAGGTAATGTTCCAATTTGTGATTTATCTTAAAATTGATTTTTATCAGACTTATTGCGCTTTACGATCGAGACATGTCATTCTCTCACAATACATCATTTAAAAAGCTAACTTAAGTCAGTATCTAAATTATATATAGGTCAAGGACCAAAAACAGACCGGAGATGTACTTTACTCGAACAAATATATACCTGCTCAAAACTGCCGAGTAGGGGGAGCCGCAACGCGGATGATCGGTCCATCACGTCAAAGGAGTCCAGCATATTAGAATTCTCTTGAACCCAAATTCGTACATGGATAAATACCAGAGTCTTCCATGGGAACTACTCCTAAAGGGAGTAGAATGGCTGAGGCCATTGAACTTATCTAAGTGCCAACCTATCCACAGCCCTAAGCCCGAAGGGCCTAATCTTGATGATATTCTAACTCTTATATGCCTATACAATCACACTCCACAACATCATTTGCAGATACACGATTTCTTTCTAATCACTTGATTGAGTGCATTCAGCATCAATCTGCCACAAATCGACCAAGGTAGACGTCAAAGGTGTGTTGGTTGACACCACACTGGGATTCTAATTCTTGCTTGGAGGTTTGAAGATCGATGGAGCTAAATTTCAACATGGCATAGTTGTGATTCAACATGGCATAGTTCACGCTAAATTTCATCTTTAGAATAATATCAAAATATCAGTTATTTCCGGTAAAAACAGTACCAAAGTTGGTAATTTGAGAAGATGTTTTCTTCACCGCCTAAACAAAAAGCCAAATATACTATTTAGACACTAGCGTGAATTGGTGTGTGAAATAATTCACATCCTATTACTTATTACGATTCATCAATTAATTAAATGTAACTTATTATGATTCACATCCTCTTAAATGTTTTTTTTTATCGGCAAAAATAATTTCATTCATCGCGAAAGAATCGGGATACAAAATGAAATCAGCAAAAAACAGTAGGAAAAGAAATGCATTGAGCAACTTGTTCTCGCGAGATCTTAACCTACTTCTCGGCCTCTCAATTTTTTGAAAAAGCTGTTAGCAAGATGCCAACAACACACCCAATCACTACAACAAATTACACAATTGCCAACTAAAAATCCCTACTAAAATAGTTTAGTCTCCAATTTCTATACCATTGCCGACTAGATACATTTTGGTTGGCCAATGGTGATTTTAATCCCCAACTAAACTAATTTAGTCCGGAAAACCAAAATAACACCTATTGTTTAAACCAAACCTCAGATCACCCAAAAACCATAAAAGATTGGGCCGGCCCACCTCAATCATCCAACCCCAAACCCTAGCCCCTACCAGCTCCGACGTTGTCGCACCAACCCCACAGCCACCAACCACCTCTTCATCACCGCCGCCCCTCATCCCCCAGCTCCAACTCCACCGCACCAACCCCACAGTCGCCGATCACCTCTGTTTCTCCTCTTCATCACTTCCGCTTCCAACTTAAGCATCCAACTGGATCTCCAAGCCGCCTCCCCTCACAGAAAACCACCCAATCACCGCCAAAGCCGCTAACCTCAGACCCACCACAGCGCCAAACCCGATAACCATCACCCACCACCAAAGGAAACGTGTAGGATTTCAAAAGAAACCCTAACCCAAGAACTCATGTCAAACCATTGAAGAAAATAATAGCGGATGCGTACCTGTCGCCATGGAGGATGAAAACCTTTTGTGTGTGGTTATTCGTCTTCCACCTCCAAAGCCCTACTCTTGATCTTGACCTTTGTCTCACACACGATGGGATGGTATGAGAAAGAGATTAGGGTTTGGAGTGGGGACTTAACCACATATTTATAGGCCTTGGTTCCATCATAGCCCATCATAATAGATGGAACCCGGGCCTTTAATGGTCTCTACACTTAATAATAAGCCCGTACCACTTAACGCACGCCATATAACCCAAATACGCGCTACTAGAGATTTGTCAATTACCCGGTCACATTAATTAAATGATCACAACATAATGGGTAATACCAACACCACTCAAACCTTATTCGACAATATACAATATTTAATTTTATGATCTATGTAGGCCCACCTACAGAAAATTGCTAACAATCTCCCACTTGGGCCACATAGGTCATCCAGATATTAGAAATTGTAAACTTCAAGAGCTCAAACTTTTATTGTCGAAATTTATGAGTGACATCTCAAAACAATCTGGTCCATTGAAAACACAAATATAGGATCATGGCGGCCTTTGCCATATTTATCATGACAGGACCCATCCATGGTCACAAATATCTATGCAATCAACGACATAGATCAAGCACAGAAGTGTAGCATGGAAATTACAAGCAAATGTGATCCTTTAACATGCCTATTTCCAACTAGTCCAACCTTATAACTCAACAGAGTTCTTTAGTCACGCATATAATCAAAACTTCATGTATACACCACAATTTGAAAATTTGCAACTTTATTTCAGAATCATCACTAAACCAAAAGTGATCACCACAAAAGTCAAATAATTAATAATATGAGTAACACAACTCCCACTAATGAAATACTTCATAAGAACTAACCACTCCTGTATGAGCTATACGTTCCTTAAACACTTTAGGTGGTAAGCTCTTAGTAAGCGGATCCGCATTCATGAGTTCTATACTAATGTACTCAATTGACGTAAGATGATTCTAAACTCTTTTATTAGCGACAAGAAACTTGATGTCAATTTGCTTTAATTTTGATGAACTCTTGTCACAATTCAGCAGCTTTATAATCACAATAAATCTTTATTGGCTTCTCGAGTTACCGACAGTATGAAGCCATGTGATAAAATTCTGCAACCATAGCGCTTATTTTGTTGCTTTATAGCAAGCAATAACAAACTCGGAGTCCGAATATCCAACAATAATAATTAGATTCTCCGATGTGTGAGCATATCATTTACAAACATCTACAAAGCATTCCAACTGTGCACGCAATATCCAGACGCATACAAACTAAAGCATACATAAGACTCCCTACTACCGATAAATAAGGGATGTCCTCCATTTGTTTCCTTTCCAAGTCGTTCTTTGGAAAAACCTTCTGGCTGCACCATATATATGGTTTCTTCAACCTTACCGTTGAGAAACGGAATCTTAACATCCATTTGATGAAGCTCTAAAACAAAATTAGCCTCAAGTGCCATAACAATCCTTAAAGAGTCTTTCGATGATACCGGAGAGAAAGTCTTTTTATAGTCAATGCCTTCCTTTTGAGTAAAATCTTTAGCAACAAGACGTGTCTTATATCTTTCGATATTGCCTTTTGAGTCCCGTTTGGTTTTAAATATCCATTTACGACCAACAGGCTTGACACCTTTAGGCAATTCGACAAGATCACAAACGTCGTTGTCACTCATAGACTTTAACTCATCCAATATGGCATTCATCCATTTTAGGGAGTTATCACTTTGTTTGGTTTGACTGAAAGATGTCGAGTCATCTTCCAATCCTATATCAAACTCATGCTCTTGGAGATAAACCATATAATCATAAGAGATCGCTGATCTCCACTCCCTATTTGATCTCCTAATTAGCACTTCTGCTTGAGTTTGTTGTGGTTCTTCTGTATTAGTAGGAGGCAGCTCAATAATAGTTTGGTGGTTTGCATCCGCATCTTGTACAAGTACAGGTGTGACCACCTCAACAGCCTCAACATGAATCATAGGAATCTTAACTCGTTCCTCATCAAATAAAAAAATTATTGGGTTGTGCACTCCCACTACTTTCAACATCCTCAATAAACTTGGCATTATCCGTCTCAATAATGGTATTTGTGGAAGGGCAATAAAATTTAAAACTTATTGACCTTTCTGATCCAACAAAATAGTAGTTAAAGATTTTAAACTCCTTTTGGAACCAAATTTCCTTATGTTTGTTTATTCCCATTTATGCATTCAACACAAATTTTGAAATCTGAAAAATACGGGAATCAAGAATTCCACTTGACACAAGCCTTTCAATTCTCTCTTTCGAGATATGTCCCAAACGCTTGTGTCACAACACAGATGAGTTCTCATTAATCAATTTTTGCATTGTACCACAATTGTCAACATGTAAAGTTTTATTAAACTTTAAGTGAGAGGCATCCAAGTCTAACCTGTATAGACTATCAACTAGAGATCCAGTACCAATAATATTCGAATTTTGATAGAGACTAAAAACTTCATGTCCAATGAACAAGTATAACCGAATTTGTCCAAACTGGAAACAGAAATTAAATTCCGTCTAAATGACAGTACATAAACAGTCTCATCTAAATCCAAATAAAAAACCAGATTCTAATTTTAGTCTAAAAACTCCAATTGCCTCAACACAAACTTTATTGTCATCGCCCATATTAATGAACCTTTCGGCATCACTGGGTATCCGGCTCCCTAGACAACCCTGCATGGACACACTTATGTGAATAGTTGTATCTGTACCTATTCACCAAGTGTTGGGTGGTACTTCAGCTAAATTAAATTCACAGCAAACAAAACTAAATTGATTACCTTTCTTTGCGAGCCACTTATGATATTTGGGACAATCCTTCTTCACACGACCAATAGCCTTTTTGCAAAAGAAACAGAGAACACCTTTATCCTGTTTTTGTTGCACAGTTGTTTGTGAAGTCCCAGCATCTGCAACTCCCTTAGTCTTATGATTGAACTTTCTTTTCTTAGTGTCTGGATAACCGTGAGAATGAGTTGCCAAGTAAGCACTTTCTGTCCTTTCTTGTTTCATCCTTTCTTCCTCTTGCACACATTGAACTATAAGCTCATTAAGAGTCCATTTTTCCCTTTGAGTATTATAATTGATTTTGAAGGGACCAAATTGTGTAGGAAGTGAAATCAGAACAAGGTACACAAGAATTTCTTGAGAAAATTCTAACTTTAGTGCCTTCATTTTGGTAACAAGATTGGACATCTCCATAATGTACTCCCTTATATTTCCTTTGCCACTATACCGCATGGTGACAAGTTTGGTAAGAAGCGTACATGTCTCCACCTTTTCCGATGCAACAAATCGGTCTGCAATTTGGCTAAGGAATTTCTTGGCATTCTCTTCCTCAGGCATTGCACCTCGAATAGTATCAGATATAGAATGTTTTATTATCATAAGACTCATACGGTTAGAATGCTCCCACTTTTCATAAATAGATTTTTCCTCAGCTGTACTGCTATCAGTGAGCTTAGCAGGCTCATCAACACGCAGTGCATAATCCAAATCCATACACCCAAGAACGATTGAAACATGCTCTTTCCATTTTGCAAAGTTGGAACCAGTAAGAGTTGGAATGTTGTTCAAATTTGCAAATATCGAAGATGCATTCACTATAGTAACATAAAAGAAAAGCTCACAATCAACAAATTTCCATAACGCGATAATAAAAATAAGAAACTTGATTATAATTATCATGCAAAAATTGGTCTAATTGTAGGGGCAAACAATTTAGACAAGTAGACATAAAATAAAAAACAAATATTATGTCTTTAGTGGTGAGCCCTGTCGAGAAACCTAACGCATCATCATAACCAAGTCTTTGGACAGTAATTATAACATGCAAGTGGTCTTCTCAAAAATAAACAAGGCTAGTTAACATGAATAATACAAAATTAGACCTGGCCAACAAAAGCCTTCCTTTGGGCCGACTTTTGAACGCATAGGTAAATCGTAAAAATTATATCATTCAAAAATTAACTACCTTATACCGTTTAAATCCGGCCAGATAATAACCTTCCTTTGGGCCGATCACTACCCGCATGAATTTAAACGTGACTTTATGTAATCCAAAACTGTTACCTTCAAGTTTAAGAAAATCTCCATAATAGAGCCACTTCGGCGGCTTATTACTTTAATTCTCTTAAACCCTAGGTATGGATTACGAAACAATTAATCTTTATGCCCCAACTTAAAAAAATTTAGTTATTTTATTGAATCTAGCACACTTTAATGGCCATGAAACTGAAATTAAACCTCTCAATATATAGCAGCAAGTATTAGTTTTGCAATCCAAACCAATACATAAAAGAAAGCCCATATTTCGTAGTTGTTTTCCTGTAAGTGTGGTTATTCCCAAGGATGTTTTTTTTTTTTTGGGTCCACACGATTTTAACTGTGGAAAAGAGAGAGCTTGCGGAAAAGAGAGAGCTTCGTCAACTACTAATCTGCTATGTGTTAATTGATGTCTTTAGTGTCATAAAGGTTTAATTTTCTGTCCTTCACATAAAGTTAATAAGATATTAACAAGATCACCAGTACGTGTCCAAACATAAAACCGAAGTGTTCGAACAGTTCTTTAGCAAACCTTAAACAACACTCAATTTACAAGTCATGGCCAAATCTGAATTTTCTACCCATTATATTGGTGATGAAATATCACAGAGCAAAAATAATACCGTACAAATTGAACCAAAACAGTAAACAATAGAATATAGTTTTATCAAACAAAAATTTGATTCTCCGTAGTGGGCAAGCAAGGTCACCTCCAGGTTCAATAAGGAATTAAAAACTTTGATAATATTAGCAACTTGTCCGTTGCCGCACCGTAAAAAAAACGAAGCATAGTAGTTTAGTAGGCAAAATAGATCAATTAAATAAAATATGATTGAGCTAAGCATCTAAACTACGAGAACAATTTACAAGCGAGGATCGGGAAATATAGCCAAGATTAGGCAAATTCAAGTCCTTACCAGTTTCTTGAATAAAGGAAAAAATAAATAAACTTTATATCTTCCTCAATAATCTGACAAGAGGCTCTGATACCACTTGTAGGATTTCAAAAGAAACCCTAACCCAAGAACTCATGTCAAACCATTGAAGAAAATAATAGCGGATGCGTACCTGTCGCCATGGAGGATGAAAACCTTTTGTGTATGGTTATTCGTCTTCCACCTCCAAAGCCCTACTTTTGATCTTGACCTTTGTCTCACACACGATGGGATGGTATGAGAAAGAGATTAGGGTTTGGAGTGGGGACTTAACCACATATTTATAGGCCTTGGTTCCATCATAGCCCATCATAATAGATGGAACCCGGGCCTTTAATGGTCTCTACACTTAATAATAAGCCCGTACCACTTAACGCACGCCATATAACCCAAATACGCGCTACTAGAGATTTGTCAATTACCCGGTCACATTAATTAAATGATCACAACTTAATGGGTAATACCAACACCACTCAAACCTTATTCGACAATATACAATATTTAATTTTATGATCTATGTAGGCCCACCTACAGAAAATTGCTAACAAAACGCCCCTATGCCGTGAAAAAAGAGTGAAGAAAAGAGAGGTTCAAACTACGTGATGTAGTTTGGTAAAGTTTGAATGCACCAAGTAGGATAGAAAGAAATAAGTAGTAAATGTTTATTCTTATAATGCTTTCACTACTCAATACATGATACCTCCAATTTTTTACAATGAAATTATGTTTACTTTTACCCAGGGGAAAAAAAATAGCCCTTGGTACAACTTTTATACGTGAAGTAGACTCAACATGTGATTGCAAAATGACCTCTCCTATTTTGGTAGTAAAATATCACTACACATGAAATTTCACTATAAGTCAAGGTATTTGAATTAGCTTTAGACACACACATCGTTTAATTTTTAATTGACAAATTTTATCGTCCACTAGAAGGGACTTATTTAAAATTGAAACAACGAAGTGTTATATGAACTTACACTACAATAATTGATAACAACTACTCATAAGAAATTGTAAATCTGCAACTCATGAGGCAACAAACTAGTACTATGTCATAAGCCTTGACCAGCCACTTGGAAGTACCATAAATCGTTAACTGTTGCATTAATAATGCAAAAAAATGTTAGAATCACATCCAAATACACATCCACACTGACAAGTGTGTGGGCTCCATGCAAACTGGATATATGAAGTGTATGTAGGGACGTTACACACTTGTTAGTGTGGCATGTAAATGAGTGTATATTTGAGTGTGATTCTATCATTTACTAATTCGGAAACTCAATAGGTTGCTGTAGGGTCTACTATCAGCAACTCTCCCATGAAATACAATGTAGGATGGTTCGCTAATCAAAATACAGTGTAGGACGTACGGTTCGTTAAGGACCCCTCACAAATGACGCATCAACCACTAGAGAGGTACGGGTACCACTAGTTCATGTGTTAAATCCAAACACATAAAGTCATTCAAAGTTGGTGTGGATGATATCATATTGATGGAACCCCCAACCTTGTGAAACCACACTTTACTGTCTTTCTCCAAATAATACAACAAACTTTCTCCTTGCTACACTTTCGCTTTTACGTGAATTGCAAAAACATGTTAGTATATATTACTCCATCCAACTATGGTGATAGTGCACAGATTGGTATATATAGGGCCTCGTCCCGAAGTCCTACACAAGTGATTCGGGTCGCTCATTAATTTTGAAATAATTAATTTTCAAGTGGTCTTACAAAAATTAGCTCAATCGATCGAATTAGCGCAAGCGCTTGATCTAATTATTTAATTTTTCCTCGAGACTCATTTGGATTTCAGGATCTGGAATTCTGAAGGAAAAATTAGAAGAGTTGATCAATCACTTATTGAGATGAGTTTCTTTTAAAATTAACAAACAATTCTGATTATTTTCAATTGGAGTTGCTGAATTTCAACTTGCTGTTGAGACCTTTGCAAATTTGTGATTGTTCCTGCTGATATAAAGGGTGTCATTCGTTGGTGGATTTCTACTGTTGGCGTTGCTACTAATGAGACTGTTGTTGCTGTTTTTGTAAGAGCTGGTGAATTTCCAATTTCTTCTGATTTTTTTTTTTGGGGGTAATTAATTTCTGCTGATTTGCTTCCTGCGTTTGAGCTCAACTGCGGCTGTTACATAAGGGGTCAATGCACGAATTCTCCTTGATGCAAATGATGATGAAAGATTATAATTTCAAGAAGTGACTATCTTTTCGTTGTATTTTTATAGTTATGTATTGGATTTGGAAACTTTGGTATTTGGTTGGCATCTTGCCAATCCGGCTACCTTCTTTTGTTAGCTTTCCCTTTGGATCCTAAGTGGCATATGATTGCCGGTTTGTGAGGGTGTCAACCTAGTTGGGATGCTCGTATATCCGTTGTGATACCGTTCTCTTAGTTTCCCTTTAACCTTTGTAATTCGTTTTCAAATATTAATAAAATTTCTTTTCGCCGATAAAAAAGTCGATCGGTCAATACCTACAGCATTTCGGTATATATTATGACCCGCCACTTTTCTTGAATAGGAGTGGCATTTTGGTTACCTGCATAGGGTATTTTTCAGTGGAAAGAGAGTTTAAATATATTTAGTAACCAAGAATACAAATGTACGAGCTTAAAGAATAGATCCTAATTAATAGTCCATTATTCCATTTTTGGATATTCCAAAATGATTTTCCTTTTTAAAAAAATGGAAGTAAAAATTTGATGATTTTTCAAAAGTATCCCTCATAAGTGAATACAAGTATTGCAATGTAGGTGGGATATAAGGTCAATTGATGAAAATAATGTCACTAAATTTGAATTGAGGTGCAATCATTGCATGTCCCCTTAAAAAGTGTTAATTACGAAAATGGACTATTATTGGGGTGTTCCACTAAGAGTGTTTTAAAAAAAGGCAGGTTTTTCACGATTTTTTTATGTGATGTATTGTAAGAGAATGATCAGTCTTAGTTTTGAAATAAACTGATTATTTTTTAGTGGAATGGGGCCTAATTAGGAAGGGTAGTAGTTATTAAGTGCACACCTAACGCCAAGTGGTGCTCTCACGCACCTAATTTTCTCTGTTAGAGAGTTATTAATTCAGTATTAGCAATGCATTACGTCAATCATGAAATTATCATTAATAAAGCTAGCCAGAAATGATTAGCTTAAACAGGATTATCTGTACTTTGGAGTACCATAAAAGGTCGAGCGTAGCTAATGCACACTAGCTAATACTCCTGCTATTGTTATTTTCAAGAATATTCGGGCTAGTAATCTAAGGCATGGGAATCCACGGGTAAATCACATCTGCATAGAAGCTATAATCAGTTTTTTTTTATAACTTAGGTGACCGGACAAGTTTATGAGCAAGCCTAATCTTAGTCCAGTTACGGGAAGTCTAATTACAGTCAAAGCAAAGTTCCGTCTGAATTAACTCCAAAAAAGTGAATAGCACGCATCAACTAATCAATACGCAAATTAACTAGTGCAACAGGGATGGATGAAAATTCATCTTATTTAACTTAATTCCTAGTTGTCTCATAAACTCTATTATGTATGTGGATGATTAAAATCTGCGTGCAAATGTAATTAGCAAGATAAAATTATTGATCAATAACATATTTAGTACTCCCTCAGTTCCGATTTGTTGGTTCTATACAGATTTTAATGTAATTTTTAAATTGTTCATATCTTTCAATCTATAGTAGTTTTAGAAATTTTTAAAACTTTATTTAATTGAACTAATTTAGATCTAATTGCACATAAAATACATTATAGATTGAAAGATATGAACAATTTAAAAATTATATTGAAATCCATATAGGACCAACAATTTGGGACGGAGCTAGAACATGCTTTAACTAATAAAAAAAATAACTATTGATAAAAAAAATATTGACAAAATGAGTAATTACTTTACTTTGTTTAGATCTTGCCTTGTCATAGTAAAAGAATATAAAATGCAATTATATTAAAATTGAAATTTTCTGACATGTTTTAATATTCATTTGCTTCTCATTTTTCCAAACAAGCCGTAAGGCAAAGGGCTTGTTGTGTTAGAAAATTTAGATTTTTTTTTTTTTTGAAAATGTCAAGAAATTCCATAACAAAGCCATCCGGCACCGATTACATCAACGACAGGAATGAAAACCAAACCCACTAACAAATGACACAAGCACGACATTAGGCTAACAGTGGCCACCGGCTCTAAGACACACTTGCCGGGGCAGACCCGACACCTTCGGGACGGGATGATGAATCCGATCAAAGCTAGCAGAAGAGAACCCCCAGGGGAACCCGGCTCAAACCATAAAACATTACAGCACATATAAACCATAAAACATTACAGCACATATGTAATCCAAAAGAACAGGAAATAGAACAAGAAAAACAAAAGAAAAAATTGGCATAAAGGAAAACCCAAATGCTAAATGCCTCACTGAATAACCCACTGAGTCACCCCCACTGAGTCGCACCACTGTGACACCGAGTCAAGTTGAGTTCGCCTTTTAGCCGCTTCTTCGGGACAAACCAAGCTCCATGGCCGGCCGCCTGCGAGATCCAGAGCATTATTACACCAGAGGGGGCCGAGACCACCCAAGTTCACCCTTATATCAGATCCGAGGTGAGGGAGGAGATGGATGGTGGTGGAAATGGCGGGTGGAGGATGAGGGGTGGAAACGGCGGGTGGAGGTTGAGGGCGGCGGAGGTTGGGGGGAATGGCAGTGGAGGTTGAGGACCGGCGGGTCTGGTAAAGCGGGTGAGAGTGGGTGGTGGGCGAAGAAATCCGGCAAGGGTGGGGCGCAAAGGCGGCAGCCCCACCCCTAAAACAACAGCTCAAGGGAGGAGAGAGGGGTGGGGGAAGATGATGAGGGTTGAGGGAGTCTGGTGGGAAGGGAGACAAGGGAAGATGAGGAAAACGGCCGGAGAAGAAGCCGGCAAAAAGGGCAGAAAAACCCTACTAAATTTAGATTAATCCCATGAGATTGCTTATTTTACAATTTGATTTCCGATAAGGGATAAAATTGCAACAAGGGTAAGACATTCAATTGAGCCATTAATCATTTTCCCAAAGTCTTCAAACAAACATGGGATATGAAAGATTACACTACAAATAGTCCTCCGACTAAAATATAATTCCTCGAGCACAATCCCACCTAATCCTCTCCCTATACAAACGAGCCTTGGCGTTTCTTTGAGTTTTCTTCTATGGGAGTTTCAGTTTTACCAGGAAAAAAAGGATCTGGGAGTCCTGTAGGGCGGCATCCGAGCCCGTTGATCTCCGTAATCAACAGCTCAGATTTTATTTTGGTATTGAACGGCTCAGATCTATAAAATTTCGAGATGAAATCAGAACTATTAAAAACTCTATTAATGGCTCGGATGGTGACCTACCGGGAACGCGCTGCAGATCCCCGTTTCGAAAGCAAAAAGGTGTAGTTCAATTATTTGAGTTCCAATAATAAGCCGAAAGTCGAATTCATATGAGAGTTAGATCCTAGGACTCCACTATCCAAGTATGAGCCACCAAGAGGTCACAAATTGGCATATAATTGGAGGATATTGGCCCCATAAATTTGCTTTAATTCAATTAACTTTTGGCGCCTTCTGAAGATTTGTTCAATCTGAGAGAATACACAAGACCTAAAATAAGGCTGCCCAGCGCCCCAGCCTCTCACTTTTGCACTTTTCTGCGCACCCGGGGACCTGTAGTGCTTTTAGTGGGTTGTACTGTGCAGCGCAACATTTTAGTGATTCAAAAGTATTTTTAATGGTTTTGAATTAAAAAAAACTTTTTCAGAAAAGAGAAGACTTGTCCATGGAAGAGTTTTATTTAAATCCCTACCGTGGAAAACACTTTTGGATTGTTTAGATATTCATTGCTCGGTGTAGCGCATTAAGTTCGATGCACCATCCCTGCTTCCCTTTTCTGCAATAGCCCCCACGCACACATACACTCTCTCTCTCTCTCCTCTAGTTTGGTAATCTCTACTATATTACTTTTTTATTTCTCAACAATCTATGATCTCCAAATCAATAATGTTAGTGACACACCTATTCACCACATCTCAAACCACACCCGGTTGCGTGGCACTGCATTATTCTTTCAAATCCCCATTGCCTTATATCAAGAATGCTCCTAACTCATTCAGTTCACATATTTTAAAAATGATCTTGGCAGTGTTCGGTTTAGAGTTTTGGGGCAGTTTTGGGGCAGTTTTGGTTTTGATGACATCATCATTCCCCTCATTTCTCTCTCTATCTCTCTCCACTTATTACACCTGCTTACATCATCCAAACTAAACTAAACTAAACTACACCTGCTAACCGAACAAGGCCCTTACTTCTTAGCAGTTTAAGCCGGTTCAATCTAATCACGCCCAAATATCACAATAATTAATGGTCCACATTGCAAAAAAACAGGTAAGATATTGTCAAACAAATGTGAACCATTAAAAACACTTTTAGATGACAAAGATTACATATTTTTTCTGCAGTCGTACGTAAAAGTAGACTGTAGCCAAACTGTTTCCTTTTAAATTAGTAGCTCAATGGGCCATCAAATATAAATGTGCTATATTGTGTCTCTTCTATTTTTAATTTTTCTCTCTTATATTTTTGTTCTCTTTTTTAGTTTACTTTAAAAAAAGCTAGTGTATTTTTCTGGGAGGTCAATAAAAAAATAGAGTATACTTCTTTCTGCTTAAATGTTCATTGAATTCTATTCTGAGACCAAAAACCTTGGCATGTATCAGACCCATGCCTTGTTGGCTGTTGCTAATGTGGTCGGTACGCAATGCCTAATAGTACTAATAAATAGTAATTTATTTGGCTACATACCATATGCACGTTGCACTTGGTCTATCAATATACCCTCTGTTCCCACAATCTAATTAAATTTGTTACATATGATGCCAAAAGGTGACCTCCTCTCCTCTGAGGTCACTTTAACCAAATAATTTATGAAAAAAAAATTATTGCAAAAGACTCCCTGCTATCAACACGGAAAATTTATTGCACAAGACTCCGGCTTGCAACAAGAATGAATAATCGCGAAAAATCATTGATCACAATAAATTTTGTGGTTGGAAAATAGTACATTCTAAATCTATTGACAGCCAACTGGCCGTCAATAGACAAAGAAAAAGAAAGAAAAACGTGTACTTCACCTCACCTTTTAAACTTTTCAAAACAGTTTTGTATACTTCTATATATATTTTTCATACATTTTAATACATTTTTCAAACTTAACAGCTTAAAGTGAGCTGTTTTTGGCATTTTTTTTAAAACTATACCATATAAGCTGGAAGCATTATTGATATTAAAACATGCCTTTACTTTAGTTTTACTCTAATTTAAACAATTTGTTTCCTTCCCTTTTGTACTGTGATTTGATGTTGATTTGTGAAGGACATGGGTATTGTTTAAATTCTTTTTCCTGTATATTTTATTTGCTCAACATTACCCTAATTGAGATAATCCAACACCCAATACATTCCTAAGGAGATGAAAATCATACACATAATCTAATTAAATTTTGTGGAATGGAAGGCTCTAAAGGGACAAAGATTAGGAAAGGAGGAATGGCCCGTTCACATATATTTGTTAAATATCTACTTGCCCCTTAAACTATCAACAAAAATTTTACTTGCCCCTTCAACTACCAATTAAACTCACTTCTCCCTTCAACTATCATTTTTTTCTTCGTCTTTTTATTATTCCTGTACAAAGCACAGTCTCGAACCCTACATAGTTTGCCTTGTGATCTATGAAATACAAAAACATGAACGTTTGATTTCATTATTGTGACAAATCTCCAGAATTGCAAAATGATTTTTACCTCCCAATGACATTGGGAGATGATATCAAGGATGTACAAAATCTACAAAAATGCATCTACATGTACAAGCCCCCCCAAAAGTTGCCATCTTTGATTTGCAAATCACTGAAGCCACTGATGGATTCTAGTGTGCAAGTGGTACTCTAACTATCACTGGAAGCTCCTGAGTGCATTTAAGTGTGACTTGAAACTCAATCCATATTCTCAAATGCTATGTACAATCATCGGCTGCGTTAAAGAGGAAAAAGATGATACACATATACATATACATATAGGGTATGCTAGGTTAAAGACTAATATAGCTTTGGAGTTAAATTTTCCATTCATCAAATGGATGGAAAACATGATTTGTCCTTAGTAAAGAAGAAAATAGCAGTTGAAGGGGAAATGAGTTCAATTGGTAGTTGAAGTGGGAATTAAAAAAACTTTGATAGTTTAAGGGGCAAGTAGATATTTAACTCTTTGCACACCCATCATAAAACTTCCCTCATTTAATGTAAGTTCATATTTTTGTCTAAATCGTTATCCTCAAACAAATCAAAATGGCTGCAACCTATACTTTTTTTTTAAATTTTCTTTCTATCTCTTCTATTAAAGAATCATACAAATGGTTGATTCCCAAATGAGACATTTGGTATCGCAATTACATTGCTTTTCAATACAATCTCTTGCAAATATCATTTGCTTGGGACCATCTCACTTCGACCCGTAAACCTAGATGTTTGCGTTCAATACTTCAACTGGCCATTGCTCGTCCTCATTTTTATCTAACCATCTTATGTGTAAATCTTGGGTGATTCTATTTGAACCCAAAACTCTCTCTAGCCCCACTTTCTCACACACACTTTCTCCGTCCCTTTTTAAGTGATACCTTTGGAAAACGCGTATTTTTGTGGACGTTAAAAAATGTACTTCCGTAGAACGTTTTTAATTTTATTTTACACCAAATTAAAGTACTCAATGAGAACTTTAATTTGGTATAAAAAAATTAAAAATATATATATAAAATATATTTTTTAGGGGTTTGAAATTGCACGTATTCTGATAAGAATCACTTAAAAAGGGACGAAGGGAGTACAATTTAAAGATTTAGATTTATACCTAAAATACCCTCATTTTTAACCTTATATATATTCACCAGCTAATCACCATGGCCACAGCACCATTTGTTCCATATCTGTCAGTTTAGCTAAGCAACTGAAGTTTTGAGAAATCCGAAGTGTTTGAAATCATTAATCCCAAGAAAAATCAAAGACGAATGAACACAACGAACGTATTATGCAGACATAGATTTAAGTCATTGGAATAGTTGCAACTAATTTGATACTACACGCACACGACACCGTTTTCACAACCTATTGTCTAAAGTCTCTTTCCCACATAGAACATCACTAAAGTACAACAGTAAGTTATGGAAACAGACACAATTTTGCTTTGTCGGTTAATAATTTGAGAAAATAGATTAATGGAGGTGACGATGTCCACGAAATAAACAGAGGAAGAATTGACCGATTTTGAATAATATTTAGGATTAGGGTTACGTCGAACGATAAGGATATTATCGGAAGAGAATTTAGCTTCAAATGGGTAAAAAACCAAATCGGGAATAGAGAGAGTTTTCGGGTTCAAATAGAATCATAAGTTTATTTTCTGCAGTTCACAAAAAAATAAAAAAAAAATAAAAAATCATAAGTTTTCCACCATATTAATAATGGGCAATCCAGTCATTTTGGCTATGCACTGGTTGCCAATATGGTTGGGGTCATTTCCTTTTCATTTCTTTTGGTTTTGAAAGGGTGGTTGTGTGTTTTTTTTTGAAAAAAACACATACACACAAAATTGAAGTGCAAGAAAAGCGTACGACCCCACGATGCCGTAACCCGGGTCACCGACCGTCTTCTACTAGCCCACTCCCTCCCCCCACCCTTCTCTCTCTTGTTACTCTCTCTCCTCTCTCTAGAATCCGTATTTCTCTGTCACACCTCACACGATTTGATCCCACAACTTCAATTAATCTCCAATTTTGCTTATTGAGAGAGAGAGAGAGAGAGAGATTGTGCTTCGAGCATTTCTCGTTCTTTGATTCTATGGTGGAAAAGCTTCCGAGTTATTATTAGAGATGTGGTGAGAATGGCCAACAATGTGGCGTATAGAAATGGAAGTCAGAAAGGCGCTGTGAAACTCGACAAGCCTCTCTCACTCAACTCAAATCTCAAGTCTACTGCTTCTTCTGCTCTCAAATCCAAGCCCTCCCCCGCCGCATCCGGTCTCCGCCGCAACAGCACCGGCACCTTCACAGCGGGCGGTGGCTCCGGCAAGGACTATGCTGGAGGTCTCTCTCTCTCTCTCTCTCTCTCTCTCTCTCTCTCTCTCTCTCTCTCTCTCTCTCTCTCTCTCTCTCTGTAAACACTTTGACTTCGGGTTTTTTGTGATCGTTGTGGAATTGTGATGGAATCGGGTGAATTCGCTCTTAATTTCGGGTAATTTGGTGGATACACCAGGAAGTTAGTTTCTTTGATGTTTTAGAAATACTTGCTTTTCAATTATTTTTGTTGAATGGATGTCCTTTTTGATGGTCAATTGCTTTGGATGTGGTTAATGTGCCACAATGTTATGACTTTTTTATAGGCCAAAAGTACGAGAAAAAAAAAAAAGCTTTTAAAAAATCTGAGTTTTCAGATGCTTTATTTTGATATTTGTTGGCAGCATGGATTGTCTGCTGAGAATCTTCAGAGCTGTTACTTGCTTAATTGTTTGTTTTGTGAACTCGGGTGCTCCAAATACTGCTTTAAACGATTAATTTTGTCTATACTCTACAGTATTGTCTTATGCGAGTACTGATGAGAAATTTGGTCCGGTTACTGGCTTCTTTAGGGTTTATGTACATCACATTATCTTTTCGAAACTTTTGATGGTTTTATTCTTCAGCTATTGCTGAAGGTGGATTTTTTATTAACCAAAAGTAGGCCAAGAGGGAATCTTTATTTGTCCTATTTCCTTTGGAGACTGATTCCAACCAGCTTAAGTAACCACCCCCCTCCCCCCTTTCATAAGTAGGAACTCGGAAAGAATGGTTGCATGATCTCATGAATCTTACTACTGTAAGTCAAGAATGTTATATGTAAGAACTCTCAACATTTCATGATTGATTTAAAAATGTACTTCTATTTCTGTTAACCAATAATGTGGCTTCATAATGGGGTCATTAAGGCACCGGATGATGAAAAATTGAACAATTAAGAATTAATTGTTAGGTGAATTGTGAAACTCGGTTCTTATGGGAACTTGGTTGCAATTTCCTTCACCTTTCCTTTTGTTTCCTATTAGCAAACCAAACCAAACTAAACCAAACCGAGCCCTAGTCCCAATTAATTGGGATTGGCTACATGAGTCCTGTTTTTCCATTGAGCTCTATCGAGGGCTACATGTTCACATTTGTTTCCTATTAGGCAGTTTGCTATAAGAAAAATTATTGTTATGCATTTACATATGGTTGTATTGAACCATGAAGTTCTCTTCTACTTTACTGAATGTTGGAAAGAATTTCAGATTCTCTGAGTTCCCTTTAGAATTCTTCTTCTCTTTTAGCATTAAATTTTAGTTCTATTGTAAGAAATGTGGATTACCTGTATGATTTTCTTTAGAATTGCTAATTTGTATGTTGTACTCATGTGAAAGTTGGAGAATATGGGAGCTCATATGATGGTATGTTTCCATATAGTTTCTGGGAGAGTTCGAGTTGCTGTAAGACTGCGGCCACGAAATGCAGAGGAGTTGGTGGCCGATGCTGATTTTGCTGATTGTGTAGAATTGCAGCCAGAGGTACTCCTAATGTCATTATCACCATATCAGATTTGGCCTAACGATACTAGAGTCAAATTATTCAGTAGATGTTTTCATGCTTCACTGTGATATCATCCGTTGTTTGTTTGCTACATTGCAGCTGAAAAGGTTAAAACTTCGTAGAAACAATTGGGATTCAGATACCTATGAGTTCGATGAAGTGCTTACTGAATTTGCTTCACAAAAGCGTGTATATGAAGTTGTGGCAAAGCCTGTGGTCGAAGTGCGTATGAGTTAATTTTTAGCGTTTCTAATAATGTTTCCGAAGAGTTGCAAGGATATGAATTGTGCATGGATCCTTTTTCGTGTGCATTACAGTTTGTTAATTTTTAGTACTGATTTGTTATTATGGTATGGTAAATTTTTTTTGGAACAATTTCTTTTATTAAGAACCATAAAAAAAAGAAAGAAAAAGAATCAAGGAGATAGCCTTCAAGTACAGTCCACCAAACAAAACCTATCTACACAGAGAAACAGACAGCAAACAGGGAAATAAAACAAAGCCAAACAAGCCTGCCATTATACAAAGCCTGCACTATAACTATCCTGTCACAGAACAATAAGCAAAAGAGTACAGCTTCACTAAGACTTTTGGTATGGTAAAATTGTTGTTGTCTGAGATGTAAATTATATTGTTCAAATTGTTATGCTAGTTAGCCAGTATGCATGTTGTATAACCTGTATTAGATGTCATGTTTTAGATCTTGACCGTCAATACAATGGAGAACTGCTGTCAACAAGAGTGAAGAGATAGGATATCATAAGGGATTCTGACCCTAGAGTAAATCTTTGTTGGTAAATTAGCTAGAATGGCAAATGATGACGACAATGGTAAGTTGATAATGTCGCGATTATTTACATCTTGAAGAGTGGCAGAATCACTTAAGAGTAAAGAAATAATTTTCATGTAGCAGTAGGAAAATAATCTACTTAATATGCTAGAAGTCCTCTGTTAAGGTGAGGTTGTTTCAGTAATTGTTGGTTAAAAATGAAACGCAGTTGCTCACCAAGTCATGAACTTAGCTATTTCTGCAACAAGGCTGAACTGTATCCATATTCTGGACAAAGAATTAGGAGCGCACATGCTATGATGTAAAACATAGGTCACACCTGCTTTCTGAGTTTTTATCGTCTTTTTGGCTTTTCCCATATTTACTGCTGTGGACATACTGTTGAAATTACCTGACTTTTTTCTTCATTTATTTTTGTACCCTTGACATGCATCTCGTGCTGGAAAGCTGACTCCTGTAATTTAATTTCACCTTCCAAGCCTTCTGGATTCAATGGATTAAACCTTCTTTTCTTGTTCGATTCTGGATTTGTTTTCTGACTTTCGTTCTTCATCCTATATTTTGCTTTTTAGATTATACACTCCTGAAATGCGTTGCTTTGCTTCTCATTTACTTTGACAGAGTGTTTTGGAGGGTTACAATGGGACAGTCATGGCATATGGGCAGACTGGTACAGGCAAAACTTATACACTAGGGCGACTTGGTGAAGAAGACACAGCTGATCGTGGAATTATGGTGCGTGCAATGGAGGATATTTTAGCAGAAATTTCCCTAGAGACTGACTCTGTCTCTGTATCCTATTCACAGGTTATTAGCATTTCCATGATCTGGTATATAACTGAGTATTGTTGTCCTAGATTGCGGCATATTGTTCTATTCCCTCTGTCCCATTTTGCTAGTCATTTCTGGGAGTTATACCTTTTGAAAGGAACAAGCAATTAATGTGCTTAAATTCAAATTGCTAATCATTAATTCCAACAATACCCTTCGATTCTGATTTCTAGATATTAGAACCACTAATGTGGTTCAAGAAATCTATAATCCTCTTTCTTTAGATATTCGAAGATGTTCTAATATTTCGGACATCTCGAAATAGAATTAAAGACTCACGCCAAGGACAGAGGGACTTTGTTGAATGGATATTAACTTCTATATAATTCCATTCATGGGACTTTGTGATGGATTTTTTACATTTTGTTGATGAAGTTTTACTAATTTGATGGGTGTGTTCACCATTCATTTCTCCATAAATCCATGCAGCTTTATATGGAAACCATACAGGACCTTCTTGATCCTGCTAATGATAACATATCCATCATGGAAGATCCCAAAACAGGAGATGTTTCGCTGCCCGGGGCTACCCATGTCGAAGTAAGGAACCAACATAGTTTTGTGGAACTTCTACGATTAGGGGAAGCTCACCGCTTTGCTGCTAACACAAAGTTGAATACAGAATCTTCTCGTAGTCATGCCATTCTAATGGTAAACAGACTGCTTTTCGTGAATTCTTGTGGTTTTACATTCGAAATACTCAGATCTCGTTGACAATTCTTGGAACTTTTGCTTGTTATTCAAGTGGTCATCACAAGTTCTCTTGCTACAGGTACATGTTAAGAGGTTGGTCAAGGGAAAAGATTCGGCTCTTCCAAGTGAAAATGGTAGCACATCAAACGTGCTTAAAACTTTAAAGCCTCCCATTGTTCGGAAAGGGAAGCTAGTTGTGGTAGATCTTGCAGGTTCTGAACGAATTGACAAGTCAGGTATGTTTCACAAACAATGTATATTATTTATATCATTTTGTTTTTCCCTTACCTTTTTCCAACTTACAGGTGGAGGTGCGTTTATGTTTTCGTGATCTGAAACCTAGAAATGCCATCTATTTTATTGTATCGTACCCTGTGTTTGTGTGTATGATTCTATCGCATTTACATCAAGAACAATGCCACATAGACGTGTAAGATGCAAACCGTAGTTCCCTGCTGCAGATGTTTCATAATGTAGTGGAAATGAATTGTAAGAAACCTGGAATGCAGCAAATTATAAGCATTGTGAAAATGGGAATGAAAGTTCAAAAACATAAAATGGTGTGAGGTTCTCCTGTCACCATACATCCTGGTCTAGAAAATCAAATTCACTTAATATGATGGGTTTTTTCCTTTTGCTTGTCCAATTGTTCACATTCTCTGATCCATAGGTTGGTGTCTATTACTGATGGACCCCATCACTCTGTCGAAACTTTGGGTATATGTATTCTTTTTTCAGGTTTCCTCCATGGAATTGAGTAGTGTGTTGGGATGTGTGTATATGTCTGAGCATTGGATTCACCAATTCCTGCGCAATTACAGTGAAATGGACAGATTTTCATATTGAATTTCTTTTAATTCTCGTCTTTCATTTTCTAGAGGGAAATGATCATGGTAACATGGAATTTCTGGAAAACATGCGGGTTTTGTGCATATAGCATTATAGTAGAAGCAATTACTAGGCATTTTGAGAGGTAAAAAAATATACATTGATTTGCGTAAAATAGTGAATTTCATTTCTGTTTTTTCTTTTTGGTCAATATTAATTTCTAAGCCTGTGCTCTCTCCTGCATGTTGACCTTTATTTACGTGCGGACATTCCACAGGAAGTGAAGGACATACTTTAGAGGAAGCTAAATCTATCAATCTGTCATTGAGTGCTCTGGGGAAATGTATTAATGCGTTGGCAGAAAATAGTGCCCATGTTCCAGTACGCGATTCTAAGCTTACAAGATTGCTTCGCGATTCATTTGGAGGTGAATGTTGTCCTTTTATATGGAATTGTGTAAACTGTGTATGATGCAATTGCTTCGTTTAATTACCATGTGCATTCCACAATACACGGCTGAGTTTTCCATTTTTTCTAATAGTGCTAAAAGTAATTGATGTATTGTGAGGAGATGACCTGTCTCGAAATCCGTGTTTAGTCATTTTAGAGCTTTTAGCCAATTGGATTATTTTGGGAAACTTAGTGTTCTCAAACCTATTATTTTGGAAGTTGACTGGGACCGAACTATGAGTGATCCTGTTTTGAGTGACAAATGCTTGACGAGTGGATGATTTAGGGCTTTAACTGTACATCCTTGTCAAAGTAAAGTATCTTTATAGAATTTTAAGATATACTTTAGGGCTACAGGTCCTTAAGTTTGTTCTTACCTGCATATTTGATTTGACTGGCGAAATCTGTGACTTGGTGGAAAAATATACCACTAGAGCAGTTCTTTCCATTGCAGTAGTGCTCAACTCCATCATTTAATTTCATGATCCTGTGCTGGAATATACTCGTTGAATCACCTGCTAGTCTTTCAAGAAGTTACCTGACTCTGTTATGTTACAGGTACCGCAAGAACTTCATTAGTTGTCACCATTGGTCCCTCTCCACGCCATCGAGGAGAGACAGCTAGCACCATAATGTTCGGGCAAAGAGTATGTTTGTCATGTTTTTCTCTTTCATGTTTCAGTGCATGACTTCTCTAGTTCCATTGTCATTACTTCTCCATTAATGTTTACAATTCTAGTGAATTGTTTCCTGGATTATTTTGATGTTTGGACGTTGATTCTTTTAAAACTTAACCATTCATAGGCTATGAAAGTGGAGAATATGTTGAAGATAAAGGAAGAGTTTGACTACAAGAGTTTGTCCAGAAAGCTTGATATACAGTTAGACAAACTTATTGTGGAGAATGAGAGGCAGCAAAAAGCATTCCAGGATGAGATTGAAAGAATAACTATGGAAGCACAGAAACATATTTCTGAAGCTGAAAGAAACTATGCTGATGCTTTGGAGGTAAATGAAGGCGTTTTCATATGTATGTAAAGTAAGCATTTGTCCTAAAACATCATGTACTTTGTCAACGGAAGGAATCAGCATTGTCATTGCTTTCCGTCTTGTTGAAGCTTCCAATTGAAAACTAATTGGCAATAATTGGAGAGTCAACCCAGGCTCTGGTAGGTTTTGGATGTATTATTTAACCGTTGGGGGACAAGGTACAAGGATCACATTGATGGAGGTGCACTTTTGACACAAACAAGTGGAAATTCTCTCTTTAGGATTCTGGCAGTCTTACACAAAACCTCTCAAAGCCTACGTCTGATAAGACACTAAAGTATCCACCTCAAAACCAATTGACAATTAGTGGAGACTGTTTGGGTGCATATTATAATTTTTGAAGGTAGTATTCACCCGTTGGGGGCAAGCTCTTCAGATGGCTACTTGCAATGTTTGAATTTTACCTGAAGTGGTTTTCTAGGGCACAGGGGTGATTATTTCTTTTTTAACTCGTCACATTAAATGCATTTCTTATATTATATTGTCAGCTAGAAAGGTTTTTGTCAGATCAATGTACGATTATTCTGTTTGTGGTCTTCAATTCTGCACCATTTAACAGTTCGGAGGAAATAACATTTTGTTTCCAAGTTTTTGCTTGAAGGTGTTTTTGCAAGGAAAAATGAATAATTCTTGATTGCACATGAGGACATGATTGTTATTAGGACTGAACTGGATTTGATGACTAAATAGTTAGCTTACTTGATTTCTGCTCTGAGTTGGTTTTTTTGTTCCTCAACGCATGCTAATCTCTATGTTGTTCATTTTGTAGAAGCAAAAATTGAAATATCAGGGAGACTATATGGAGTCATTGAAAAAGCTTGAGGAGCAATGGTCAAAAGAGCAACAAAAACAAGGCAGTGGGAAAACCAAAATAGAACTCAAAGATGATGGCCTAGTCAGGACATGTAGGGAAGAGGTATCTGGTTCCAGCTTTATATCACTTCTTTACGTGTTATGATTTGGTGTTGGTCTTGAATATATCTTTCATGTTCTCTTGCTTAGCCTCTGCATGTAGCCCGGCCTTGTTGGTGTTTTGATTTGGTGTTGGTCTTGTTTTTTTGGTTTGTGTAAGGCTGAACCGCTGAAGATAATCTAGTCTATTTTGAACACTTCCTCTCGCAAAAATATAATATGTTTAATTTTGAGGTTTTGTGAAGTATTGTGGTTTTCCCCCTATTTTTTGTGATTTTCTTAGTGCTTTTGGTGAATATGTAGAAGGCTTATTAATTTTCAAAGTTCAATGAGGTTTTGGGATTTCCTAAAGCATATGGATAGGACTCTGTTGATACAAGCCAAGTTTGCCATAAAAAGTTGGAAGCAAAGTTGAAATGAATTATTGATAGAGTCTCTCTCTCTCTCTCTCTCTCTCTCTCTCTCTCTCTCTCTCTCTCTCTCTCTCTCTCTGTCTGTCTTTTCCCTTTCTATCCATATCTTGGAGATGGCATCTCCTTTCCCTATACTTAAGTCTTCACTTTATCTTACTTTACATTTGAATTGTATGACCTGCATGTGACTTTTTATTTCCCTGCCATGTGTTGGACGAAATTTTCATAGCAGTTGAGTTACATCAGATTCTTCATTTTCCCTTCTAGTTATGTGTTATGTATTGTAGAATATGTCTTAAATTTGACCTTGATTGGTTAGTCAATTGAGGAGTATTTTCATCTATCTTGCACATAACTGTAAAACTCTGAATTTTTCATTCTGGCCATGGTGCCTTATTTTTATTCCATTGCTTTACCAACGGTCACGCTAGTTTTATATTTGTTCTGAGCAAATTTCCTGCATTTTACAAATATCACAGCTCTAAATTGTATCGGACTCGTATGGTTTTCCAAATATGTTTTTGAGAAATTCTCGGTAAATGCCTACTTTCCGAAACGTCTGCAGACTTGTTTAGTATTGATATATCTTGTTACGATCGGTTCAAGTTGTCGCACTTGTACTTTTATTCAACAAAATTATGTTCTTGTTATCTTTTGATCCACTTTTACCTGGCCTCCAAAGGTGGCTTAGATTTTTGGCTGGCCAAGGTCGTTGTCCGAGTCATGCCTCCAATAGATTAAACTAACTTGTACTACATTCTCCTTCCCATTAACCCACCATCAAATTTTCTTTTTGATACTCAGAGTCTTGCTGTGTCCTCTGTTGAGGAAGTTTCTGAGGTTAAGAGGTTGCTTCAAGAGGAAACTCTTCTCAGGAAGTCAGCCGAAGAGGAAGTCAGTAATCTTAGGAATCAGCTAATGAAATGGAAAAGGTCAGAGGTATGCTTATCTCCTCCGTGACTGCCACTTTTTTTTTGGCATCATTTTCCTTTTTTTTCTTTCCCGTATCTAATGTAATATGAACTAAGCAAAATGTTAATGTACTAGGCAGCAGGGAATTCTGAGATCTCAAAGCTCCACAAGTTGCTGGAGGATGAGGCACATCAGAAGCAGAAGCTTGAAGAAGAAATAGCTGCACTACATAGTCAACTATTGCAAATAAGTTTTGAAGCTGATGAGGTCAGGTGCCATTCACTTCAGAAGCATGTCTGCTTCTACATGACTTCGAACAGTGATGTCTTTTTACACTTGTTTGGAGTTTCTTTCTCCTGAGTTCTGAGTCATAAGAGAAGAGCCCATGGCTTCAGCTGTCATGTCTGCCTCTACGCGACTTCTAACAGTGATGTCTTTTTACACTTAAACGGAGTTTCTTCTACTGAGTCATGAGCAATAAGAGGAGAGCTCATGGCTTCAGCCCTTCATAAAATACTGTCTTTTTCAAAACTTGTGAAGTGTTACAAGGTTAGTGTTGTTTTAAGGATAGACAAGATCAGAAATGGAATGATTCATGAGATGGTAGGTGTTGTATCTATGCAGGAGAAGTTGGAGAGAGAATAGACTAAGGTTGTTTGGACATATCTCCTGTAGACCTGTAAATACAGTAGTAAAGAGAGTTGATATGATAGTTTTGGTTAGAAGCCTACGGGGAAGGGAAGACCCTAATTGACATTGGATGATGTGGTGCACAAAGATACGAGGTTACTGAGCCTAAGTGAACAAGCTACCCTTGACAGAGCTCAATGGAAGAAAAAGATTCATGTAGCTATCTTTTGGATAGAGTATAGACTTAAAAGGGGAATTAAGGCATTGTTGTATGATAAATATATCATCCATCAGATGCCAGTACTAACTAGACACATTTCTCTTCATACGCATTGAAGTTAAACGCTGTCCTAATAATGGGGCTGAAGTTTGGCTCCGTTTGGTTTATTATAGAAGGGATTAATCAGGAAAATCACTAGTATTGCTAGTTATGAATTCAGTTCCTTTTTATCTGATGACTTGCTGTCGCTTGATTATTGGTGTTTTGAGTTGTAACAACCTAGAGTTTATTCCAGCTTGTGAAAACTGGGGTAGGTCATATTTTTGAAATGCTATATAGATGCGGACTTTAAGTATTCATCACGTCACTCTGTGGAGAACAATCATATTGCTTCATGGTACTATCAACTTATGGATTTTATGCTTGAGAGTTCAAGTTGTGTCATTGAGAGTCTTTGAAAACCGACAGTGTCCCTGAAGGACTGTAGTTCTGGAATTCCCCAAGCCTAAACCCATGGATTTGGCATGTCTGTCTGTTTCTTGCAACTATGCTTGAATATTGAATCTGAATGCAATTTGTCATTGTCAGACAAGGAGAAGACTAGATGGAGGTGTAGCAGGGAATGTTCCCACCGGTCTTGATTCTCTCATTTCTCAAGTTAGGCATGCCCAGCTGAGAGATTCAGGGGATGGGGAGAAGACCTCGATGGCAAAACTCTTTGAACAAGGTGGTGACAGGCCTCCACTTATTTTGTACTGCTTTCCAAGAGTTCATTATCTGTAATTCACCAGTTTGTTGTCTTATTATTTGAACAGTGGGATTGCATAAGATTTTGTCCTTGCTTGAAGCTGATGATGCTGATGTACGAATTCATGCCGTAAAAGTTGTGGCAAATCTAGCTGCTGAAGGTATTTTAAAACTGTTCAGTTGTTTTATTTTCACCCACTTCGTTGCTGAAGGCATTTTAAAACTGAATATACAACAGTGTTATATTCAGTGAATGTTTGTCCTGCTTAATATTTTGCAAAGAAAAAGAAAACGGTACAAGAGATGTACAAGATTTATTGATGATAAGGATTATCATTCCTGTATTGTGTCTTGGTACAATACTACCTATGATACTTGAAACGTGGATCGTTCTGGTACACAGAACTGGAAGGGGAACGCGGTACGCCCCATGGCGTAAATTGTAATACAGCTGGGGTAGACTTCTACAGATTACATTGTAAATATATACTTCTTATAATAGAGAAGCATAACTAGATACTGTATGAATTTAAGAAATAATGATGTAAAATTGGAGCATTTTGACAAACTTTCTTTACATTTATCCCATTACAGCTCTGTTTCTCGTTTAGTTTCAATTTACATTCTCACATAATAAAAATGGTAATAAGGAAATAAAAAGGAAAAGCTTTGGGATCTCTTAGGATCGCTAAATTCTCCATTCTAGAAAGCTGGTGTACCATAATTTGGAGAGTTGCGTTCCAGAACTAAATTCGCCAGGGAGCAAATTCTGGTAACACAACATTACTTCCTGCTATTAATTTACATTTTTGGTCGTACATTGATTTAATCTTGTGTAATCTGCAGAAGCAAACCAAGAAAAGATTGTAGAAGCTGGAGGTCTGACATCCTTGTTGACGCTTCTTAGAAGTACTGAGGATGAGACTATTCACAGAGTTGCCGCTGGTGCAATTGCAAATCTAGCAATGAATGGTAAACTTGCATTACTTATCTGGTTTGTTGGAATTTGGATATTGTACAATCAGAAAATGACTCAAGGGGGCATGGTAAACTTGCATTACTAATTTTTGGCATGGCTGCATGGGTTACTTTCTTGCTATCTATCCACCCTATGTAAAACTCGTATTTCTCTCAACAGAATCCAATCAGGAGCTTATAATGGCACATGGGGGCATCGGTATGTTGTCAATGACTGCAGCCAATGCTGAGGATCCTCAAACCCTTCGCATGGTTGCTGGAGCCATAGCCAATCTATGTGGCAATGGTAATGTTCCCTCTTATCGAGGTTCATGCTACTGAAGTTCCTTATGTTATCAATGTTGTAAGAAATTTGCTTTAGGTGACATCTGAGACGTGGTTGGTTTATGAGAATAGAATTTTTAAGAATTCCATATTCCTATACGAGTAACTGGAGTGATTGAAAAGAGACCCTAGCTATGATATTCCTAAAGTAAATTTACCCATTCACCATGTTAAGATACTTGTGCAACACTCTTGACCAACTTGAATACCTGGAGTACCTTTGTTCTTGCGTGGGTATAATTGCTGGTCTCCCAACTTGTGAAACAGTCGCCTGTTTCCTGGACGTATGCAACTGATTGAGAATAACAGATTTACCCGGGAACTTTCGATTGAATTGGTAGTTTTTTTTTCCCCCTGATTTGATGCTGTCAATATTGAGATCTTGGTCATGAATCAGAACAATTGCTATCAGACCAAAGTGGCTAGTTTAGCTTGCCTCCCAAAATAAATTAATCTTCCCTAACTCTCAGAAAATTGTTACTGTTGTGAAATTCGTAGGTGTCCTACTGATTGGAATAGTGATAAACCCATTCCTCAAGCATCATTAAGCAATTTTTTGGTGTTTAAATAGCATTTTGTGAATTGATGTTTTAAATAGTGCAGCGGGGTTACTGATTGGAGTGTTTGTTGTAACTTTTCTTTAAATGGCATGTTACTTACTGATGACAACAATCACATTGTGACTCTCAGATAAGTTACAGACAAAACTGAGAGCTGAAGGTGGTATTAAGGCATTACTAGGAATGGTGAGATGCAGGCATCCTGATGTGCTTGCCCAAGTTGCGCGTGGCATTGCAAACTTTGCAAAATGCGAGTCACGGTTATCTACTCAAGGTAGGCTGAGTAATTTTTTTTGTCGGCATTTGCAAAAATATCTTACTCATGAGTCTGTTTTGTTTATATTCACTATTTTTTTGTACTTGTGTGAAATTACAAAATTGTCCTTTTTTTCCGTTGGAAATAAATTTAATTACAACATCACCTTTTCGATTATACTTCTAAACACGTGGATAAAATCTAGAAATGTAGTGCATATGCACAAATGAGGAGTGCCAAAATCCAAAAGAAAAGATGAGGTTTTCTGGTGCCTTTTTGTTCCCGTGTATGACTTAACTTTCCAACTTTGTATGTTTCATTTTTCTTCCCATTTCGACTCAAGGCAAGAACTACTTTAATTTTCATGAGGCATATCTATAGTTTTATGTGTCGGCTAGATTATTACTATCAAACTTCAAACAAGGATGGCGAATAAAAAAACAAGAACAAATTGGAACAGTTTTTTTTTTTTCCCCTAAGAAATTTGTAGTACTTGTCATATGCTAATGTGCGCTGTTACCGGTTGTCTCGTTATGACAGGGACTAAAAGGTCACTTCTGATTGAAGACGGTGCACTCCCATGGATTGTACAAAATGCAAACAATGAAGCCTCACCAATCAGGCGCCACATTGAGCTTGCACTCTGCCATTTAGCTCAACGCGGTGAGTTTGCTCATCTATTTGCACCTTGAAACCTTTATTTCAATGCCCATCAGTGGTGTCTGAATTTCCCTTAATTTGCTACACTTCAGAAATAAATGCCAAGGACATGATTAGCGGAGGTGCCTTGTGGGAGCTTGTTCGCATCTCCAGAGACTGTTTGCGAGATGACATAAGGTCTCTTGCTCATCGGACTCTAACTTCAACCCCTACTTTCCAGGCTGAATTAAAGCGGCTAAGGATAGGTTATGGGTGACGATATGTGGTACAATATGACCATTGGGACACAAAACGACAAGATTATCACATTTAGTAGGGTGAGCTTGGGTTTGTAGTCAATCTTGTAGCCTATGTAAAGCATTTATTTTTTTATCATAGCATTTAAGGTTATTCCATTTTTTGAGTGGTTAGTTTTCCCTCTGTTCAGCTTTCCCCGTGGTTAACTTCTGTCAATGTATAAATGGATTGGCAAATGTAATGAAGCATAGAAAAGGAACACAGATATTATTCCCCTTTAATCTTGTACCACAAATTGAAATCCTAAATACGGATCATGATCATTAATATTAGTAGGCTGATTATGAGCTCACTTTGGTACAGTTGAAGTGTGTTCCTCCTGCATTGTGAGAATGTGGTTTAGGTATTTTGGATGTTCCTCTTTTTCTGGAGACGACATTTCCAGTGATGAATCACTCTTGGTATGTTTGAGAAGTGAGAAAACATCTGAATGCAAGTGTTGCTGGGTATTGTGGATTCATGAGTGTGGCTTAATAAATTCATGTCTGTATTCCATTTTCTTGTAGTTATGGATTGGGTTAGCGAGGCCGGGTAGGGCACTTTTTGTTAAGGATGTTGATATTGTTCCATCAATTTGAATCTATAATCTTGCAGTAGCAGCTCTTAATTCACCTACTCATTCATCAACATGTCAACATGGTTGATTTGAATCAATATTCTCAGAGCAAGCAAAACAGTCTCTGTAAATGGGGATTTTCGGTACTTTGTTGAGCCAAAACACAGAACAAGCCCGCAACAGTCTCTGTAAACTTGCTTCTGTGTGGAGTCGAGGCTTGTGGATATGCTGTAGATAGGATGTGGATAGGGTGTTGCGCTTGACTACACTTTTGACTTGTGTATACTTGTAGTGGTATGTAAAACTTGTAATATAAGTACAAATCTGAAATGTACTTTGAGTTGGAGATTCTGATGTAAAGTTGCGTTAATGTTTTTATATGTTAATACAAGTTTGATTTCCGCTGTTTAACTCTTAAATCCCTTTTGGTCATTTGCTCATGAGGTACTTAATAATGTGTTATGGCCTTAGTGACGGTTACACTGGCACTTTGTTATGATTTGAGCCCACAGGGACGGGTCTGGGTCATGACACTATTCACCATCTACTATTGGCTTATTTTTACGAATGGTCCCCAAAGTATTAGCGAAATGTTAGTTTGGTCCCCAATATACAAATCGCATCTATTGCGTCCCCAACATTTACAATGTGTATTTAAATGGTCCCCTAAGTCTAACTCTGTCTATATTTACTATCAAGTACAGGGGTATAATTGGAATGTCATCTTTAAACACCCATCACCCCAAATAACTTCATCTTCAACCTCAAAACCCTAGCCCCCTCCCTCTAATCTTACTCAAGCAAATCAAACCTCTCACACTCAGCCTCCAAACTCACTCTTCCCAACCTACTCATACATCTCTCTTCCCAAGTCGGTTCTCTCTATAGTGTGTATATGTATATGTGTATGTATAGTCCCAAGATCTCAAGATATTTTTGAAGCTGTAGGGAAATAGTAGGATTTTTAGGGCAATCCCACAACACCAACTACCCCACAAAAGGGCACAAGCCCTGTGCAATCCAATTCCAGATCAGCCATTCACCCTTGTCACCAACCACACACCACTGCTTCATCCCTCTTTACAGATACCCACACAAGGGTAATCCAGATTCTATATTATCTAGGTTATAATTAACGAAACAAAAAAAATACTTGTCTACTTGTTCAAACACCCAACTTCGACGAGCTGACAATCGTTCGGCCACCAAATTCCTGACAATGTTATTTTGATCGGATCTATTAAGCGTTAGCGGTCGCGTCAGGTTTTACCCTCTTTGACCAGGATTACCACGGTGGAAGATTAGGGTTTCAATCTAATTTGTAGCGTGCGGCATGTGGTGGTCTAAACGTTTCAATCTACTTTTGGAGGTGAAGTACAGAACAATGGGCACTGGTAGTGGTGGTTTGAAGGTTTGGAGATGAAGGGTGGGAACTGGTTCGTGATGATTGGTGGTGAAGATGTGGTGCAGCGGTGGTGGGTAAAGATGGGGAGGTGGTTACCATGTAAGTTCATGATTATGTGGGGTTATGGGTGTTTAAAGACCAAATTTCAATTATACTCCTGTACTTGACGGTAAATATAGACGGAGTTAGACTCAGGAACCATTTAAATGCACATTGTAAATGTTGGGATGCAATAGACGCAATTTGTATATTGGGGACCAAACTGACATTTCGCTAATACTTTGGGGACCTTTCGTAAAAATAAGCCATCTACTATTAGTTTATTGTCTCTCTCTCTTGCATTCTTGAAATAGTGGTTATTCTCTCAAGTTCAAATCAGGTGATGCCGCGGCGGAGTCGACATGGGAGTCCAGGTTTGTAGCAAGGAAACAAGTTTGTTGATGGCATCGACGATGACAACGGCAGAGTCGGGCCAGATCGGGTAAAACTCGTGAAACCCGCTGTCGAAGTCGGAGAATATGATATGGATTCTGGAATATATTGCCGCCTGCCATGGGTTCTTCCAAGTCTATCTCTTGGAGTTCTAAATGAAAGAAAAACAGAAATTGTTTTTTTAATGGACAATTGGTGGTAAAATGGCTAGTGTTTGTAGGGGCATTGAAAAGAAAATGATTAGCTAAGGCTGAGTTTTTCATTTAGTAACCCAGTTGCTAAAATCAACCTTGATTTTAGCAAATGAGTTCATAAGGTGTTAAAATTATGATTGATTTTAGGCTAAAATCAACCATGATTTTAACACCTGATGGACTCATTTGTTAAAATCAGGGTTGATTTTAGCAACTGAATTGCTAAAATTATTTGAAAAACTAGGCCAAACCAAAAAAATGTACAGTTCACTATATAATTTAGCTAGGTGGTGTTGGGCTTGCCCTTAACAGCAAACTCGGACCATTTCTCGTGCTTTCTCGAAAGGCTAGTATGTGCTTTTGTCCCATGTAAAAGAACAATAAATGATATAGTTCAATTCTCTTAGTTTAAGACTTTAAGGTTAGTATGTGCTGTCTCGATATAGTTTAAGGTTTTTTCTTTTTTCTTTGTTCTTTTTGGTTTTTTTCCTTCTTTTTTGCAAGTTTGGCTGGAGGTTTGTGAGGCGGCTTGCGGCGATGCTATGGTTTTTGGGCAGTCATTACTCCTGGCCATTTGTGAGGACGAGATAGCGGTTTCTCAGTGGCCGTTTCTGGAGTCCAGAGGCTTGTTAGGATTCTTAGGAATGCTTCGGCGTAGGTTGTCTTCTTCTGGGTTGGTGGATTCAGGCGGCAGTTATGGAGGCTCTTCCACTCTTTCCCTTCCCCTCTCAGGGCCGGCCCAAGGGTTTTGAGTGCCCTAGGCGTAGTCCAAAAATTGTGCCCTTCAAGTACAACACTTAAATAATTTTTCAAGTAACAATCACTATACGAGAAAACCAAAACAATATAAAGTTCTACAAACATTACATAATAACGGAAAAATCAAAACACGAAGTCTCTAAATACATATCACGCATGAGTATCACTTGAATATTACACTTGTATAATCCACCTCTTCTACCAAGTCATTTTCAATCGATAACATGGCTAACAAATTTAGTCGTTCTTGTGACATGGTTGATCGAAGGTAAGATTTGATCAATTTCAACTTCAAAAAAGCTTATTTCTCCCGTGGCAACGGTAACCGGTATAGTCAAAAGCACTCTATACGCATTCCATGCATTTGGGAAACAATACTCTCTATTCACCGTGTGCCTTCTTTTCTGCTTCCACTGTTGGGTAGAGCAGCTCTCGGCTTAACGGCAATGGATGGAGCTCCGGTGTTCTTCTTCGTCCCTATTCATTAGCTGCGTCTTTCCCATTGGTATACATTGTTGGGTGTGTCCAGTCTTGGGGCCTAACGACAAGGGGAGATCTCGGTTGCTTATCGGTGCTGTGGAGGTGTCGCTGGTGGCGATTGCTTGGCTGTTCATTGGTTGTGGTCTGGGGGGGCAACGGTAGAGATGTGGTCAGGTTTCTCCTGTTTTGGGCTTTCAAAAGGGCTGGGCCTATTTTGGGCTTTTGGACTTGAGCTTCAATGTTTGTAGAGCTTTATACAAGCCGGTACAGGAAAAAACAAGTACAAGTCTCCAATTGCAATGCTCCTCCAGGTACAAGCCTAGCCCGCCAATTGCAATTCTCCTCCTACAAGCATGGCGTACAACACATTTTCCATCTCTCTCTCTCTCTCTCTCTCTCTCTCTCTCTACCCACCTCATATGGGAACAATTTATCTCTCATCAATTCCCAAAACTGTATGATAGTGCCTAAACCTAAATCTTAGAATAACTTATGAAAGTGTCTAAACCACTAAAATCTTATAATAGGAAAGTGCACCCTAAACTTAAATTCTAGGGTATCCTGTGAAAGTGCCTAAATTCTATGGTACTCTATGAAAATGCCTAAACCTAAACCCTAGGGTACCCTATGAAAGGGCCTAAAACCCTAGGGTACCCTATGAAAGGGACTAAAATCATAGGGTACCCTATGAAAGTACCTAAACTACTAAAACTCTATTATAGGAAAGTGCACCCTAAACCTAAACCCTAGGGTACCCTATGAAAGTGCCTAAAATCCTAGAGTGCCTTACGAAAGTGCCTAAACTACTAAAACTCTATAATAGGAAAGTGCACCCTAAAGGCCTAAACCTAAACCTCCCAAAAGAGTGACTTACCTTAATGGTAATTAAAAAAAATGACTTACCTTAGTGGTAATTAGATATCTCTTTCCTAGACCTAGTCGTAAAAATCTGATGTTTGTATTAGGTTTACCTTTTTGATGTATTGAGTTTACCTTTTTGATGTATTGGGCTACATTGTATATATTGTTTGTATTAGACTAGGACATTAAGTTTTTGACCTTTGCCTGCCCACTAGGTGTTTTTGGGCTTGGTCCCATCACGCATTTCTTAATTTTTTCAACTTTGATTAGAGTCCCCTCCCCTCTCCCCCAACTTGATGTACCATTTGTCAAGTTTCACTAATAAAACTTTACTAGCGATACAAAAAAAAAAAAAAACGAAAGTGATCTAGCCTATGTGAATTAAAAATGTATACGAGATCAACTTGTAATAGGCTCAATTAAATGGCATTTGCAAGTGACTTTTGAAATATGCAAGTCCATATTTACACCCTGTTTGGCAATCGGATTTGGTACCTGAATTTGCCCAACACCCGGATTTGTAATCCCGGGCCCACGCTAATCCCTCGTTTGGAATGCCATTTTGTTCCCTGACTTGTTTCATAGTTTGGACTGGAAATCCTACTTCACCTTTGTTAGCCAACGACAGCCCTCACCCTGTCGTTAGCTAAAAAGGGGTGATTTGGTTGATTTTGTACCGTTTCTACCCCTCCAAATCCGGGTGATTTGGGGGGTTTTGAGGCTATCATACGATCCAAACACTTCATCAAAACCCAAAACCAAAACACTGGTGAAGAAGAGAGGAGAGAGAGAGAGAGAGAGAGAGAGAGAGAGAGAGAGAGAGAGAGAGAGAGAGAGAGAAAGGAAGAGGAAGAAGAAGACGATCCTGCTCCGTCGGCGTGGTGAGGGTCGAACTCCTTTGTCGGCGAGTGGAGAGTGACCGATGAAGACGACCGGCGATCTGTTGGAGATCGAACAGAAAGGGTTTTCCTTTTGGACAGAGAACATTTTTCTTTTCCCCTTTCTCGATCGGAAAGTGGCCGAAAATTGGATATCGGAATCCCTTTTTCCCCATTCTCGATCTGGTTTTCATTTTGTTTATCTAGAGAGAGAGAGAGAGAGAGAGAGAGCGCTTGAAACAATACAGAAGTATCTCGATAGGGTGTATAATTATCCAGTGTATGCAATTGGCCCACCCAGGGTAGATAATTATCCTGTCGGTTGCCTTGGCGAACTAACTTGCGCGTCTGTCTCTCTCTCTAAAAAATGATTTCTGGAGTGTATGTTGAGCACGAAAATCTGGTGATGGAACAAAGGTTGATGCTACCTTTATATAGCTGAAGGAGGAGCCAATGTCATCAATACGAGATCAATGGGAAGCCTCCCCAATCAATACGAATTTGAATTCCCCAATGAATTCTGCAAATGTAACTCTCAACTTCAAATGCTGATTTGAATTGGGGATTGAATTCTACCATTACCGCTACTTTTATGAGGGGAGTTACCCACCGTTATTACGTAACATCTGAATCCGTGGGGTTGCCACGGGAGACCCTCTGAGCGCCCCAGTTTCATTCACATATTTCTAACAGAAGTATATCCTCAATTTAAATAATAGTAGCATTATTAGTTTTTTATTTTGAATTAGTATCAGATACTTTTTGGAGAATTTATGTCACATACCCGAATGTATAATTAAGATGGTAACACTTTCTCACAATAGTATTGAGAACTAAAATTTTTAGGAATATTAAAAACTAGAGACCTGTAATTTTTTATTTTCTTCCCAAAGAGAGATATAGCGTGATGAAAATAGTAATATTTGGTTTTTCTAGTTTTTGTATATTTTTATTGTGTCACACATGTGTCTTGTAAAATTGAATTTCAAACAAGGAAACTTGCCTACAATAGAAACACACCAGCAATACAGCGGTTTGCCACAATCTTGTAATTCTATGTAGTGGGATCTTAATGATTTATATGTGTATATTTTGAGTCTAGCGTATTAGACTTTCTCGTATTGCAATTATCTATACTAGCATGAACCCGTGCTATGCACGGCACGAAGATATAAAATAAAATGATGTATTTTTTCTTTTTTGATGAGCTAAAAAATTGTATTTTTAACCGGAAAAAGTATTGAATTACTCGATCACTTAAATTAAAAGAGTATAGCAATTCTATTTCTTATTTGCACCTCTTGATTCTAATTTCCCATGGTGATTGAATCGGCTATAAAAACATAACCATGCATGTGATTGAATGGGCTATAAAATCATAATTCATATACGGAGTATGTGATTGAATCAGCTATAAGGTCATAATCCATATATGTGACTAAACACAAAATAATTGAAGTCAACACCATAGAGGGAAAATGTGCCGTAATTTTTTTATGATGCATGTAATTGGAAAAAGGCAAAAAATGTCTATAATAAGGAAGAGCAGTTTTTCAATCCCTTATAAATCCTAACATTTTCATTTCTAATCTTATGGTCAAGAGAGTGTTTAGAGTTTCTATAAATCTAATCCGTTTATTTTTATTTCCAATCGTAGCATAAGGAATGGCTAGGATTAATTTCTGAAGCACATCAGAGATCATGACCACTTATTTTCTTCTTTAACGTCTCTCTCTCTCTCTCTCTCTCTCTCGCCCCAAATTCCATAATCTGTTCCACAATTTTTCTCTTATTGACTCCCTAATCTGTGTAACCCTCGCATTTCAATTGTGTCAAAATATTCCATAGTGATTCGCCTCACTCCCTAATCATGCCCGTGATATGCCCTGATGCGGGAGTTTAGAGGCTGTGTATATTCATTGTGATATAAAAATTGGTGAGGTTTCTATTTTTCTAATTATTAAATTTTAAATTTATATAAAAGAAATACTTTAATTTTGTTGATTATAAATTTTAAATTTATACAAACCTCATTTGGAAAGTTATATTTTCATAGCAAAAGTTATATTTGTCTGATCTTAGCAATTGAGATTGAGCTAATTTGCATTTTATCAAGTGATCCAATTTTGCAAAAATTTATTTTCTTTCCAAACCATAGATAACTCATTTCCTCTTAATATTGTTATACTTTAATTTCAGTATATACAACGATTACCTCCTATAATAAATTAAATAAGAATCGTCATAATATATTCAAATTCTCTATTAGTGAATTTAAATTTTACTTTTTTATTTTCTTGTTGATAACTTATTGACTGGAATATAATATAGAATCAAATATTCTTTGTTATTACAAGGAATCAACAATACAAACAAAATTCTTTTGGATGAAGCTCAAACAATCTGGGCCGTGAACAAAATCATGGGTATTGGTTAGGAAGGAGATGAGGAAGTGATAAGCAAAATAGTAGAATTGGAAGCTCAAAATTTAGACCGAGCTAAATTGCATGGTATGTCCAGAGCATAAATTTCTCCATAATCACGAAAATTTTGTCATGGTTTGCCGTGGGGTCTGTCCAATTTGGAGAAAAGTGGAAGATTATGGTGAAAGAATTTTGGGGTTTAAGTTTCCAGATTGAGGGTGCAGAGATTAGAGGGTGGAAGGTATGGTCATTATTATAGTCTTCTTGCAGGTCTATGAGGAAAATTTCTTCTATTGTTGTGCTGTTAAGGTTGCTACTATAGAAGAAACTTCAGGGGATTCTATGCTTCTTGGGGAGTTTATTGGACTGCTAGCTTGTTGATGTTTCAAAAAAATTCAAGGATTTTGAAAATTCTTAAATGGGTTGTATATGTCTACGCGTACTGGATCGTAATCTCCTTCGGCTATGCTCATCTGCTACTGTTTGATGGTGTTTCTTTGCTGGATATTGGCTTGGCTTGCTTTAGGGTGGTTTGTCTTGGTTTAATTTTTTGGTCAACTTCCTGTATTCGTTGGGTTTTACACTGCTGGGGTTGTAAATGGGATTCTATATCCCTTCGGGGCGTTTTTTTTTCCTGTTATCGGAGCTTGGTTGATCACTTACCAACCTTGCTCCTTTTTGGGCTCGAGTGGCATTTGATCGTCGAGAGTGTTGCGCTCCAACTTCTTTGGAATGCTCCTCTCTCTTTGTGATGCCTATTCTCTTGTCCTTTTAATCTCTTGTATCCGTTACATTTGATTAATAAATTTTTTCGCCGTTCAAAAAAAAAAAGAATCAAAGATTCTTTGTTTTGTTATGTAAGACAAGATATATGGGTTTCAAATTTAAATGAGATTCATAACAAATCTTTGATGTAGGTAATTAAGTCACATGCTTCTCTCAAAACCTTAAACGACGAACCAATCAACTCATGTCATTTGTCGCTCCCACGGTCCTCTTCGCGAAAAGACATTCTGCACAATATGGCAGCCACCATCACCCTCCACAACAACCGCCACTCATCCTTTTCATCCTCTTCTCCTCCTCCTCCACCTCCTTAATCACCACCACCAATCACCCTTTACTTCCACACTATGGCTCTAGAACTTTTAATACCACCAACCCTTTGACCTGACCATTGCGAGTTACCCTCCATGCGATAAGTAATGGGTCAGTTGACCTCATAATTAAGCTACCAAATAACTTAAACTAAATTATATATTTCAAACTATTAATTTTATTTGGTTACACCTATATATAATTTTGGTGCAATTTGCACCAAATGTTGGCGATCGCTAAGTCATTTCTAAACCAGTAAACATGTTAGGCATGTTGGGTTGCTTCACATGTCGCTTAATACATGTTGGGATTGGATTTGCTTTGTGTTTTGTTTGGTTGGCATCTTGCTAACTTTTTGGGGTTGCTTCAGGGTGTCTAGTGAGGCTTTGTTTCCTCTCAGCAGTGTTTTCTCCCCCTTCCCTTTTAATCTTTTACTTCGTTCAAAGATTAATAAAATTCTTCGCCGTTAAAAAAAAAAGAGGGACGTCTCATTAGAAAACATCAAAGTAGCATCGAAATTATTCAGTTTCACTACTTAATTTTCAATAGCACTTTAAGTGCCACATTCTTTCGATATTATCACTCGGAAATAGAAAAGAAAGTTAGGAAAGTTGGAAAGATGGAGAATATTATTACGGAGAAAAGGGGAAACTTTGTACATGTTTTACAAATGCAAAGGACTTGTCTATTTATAAAAAAGTTAGTCATAAAAAGTCTAGACTTAACAAATAAAAGTCTAACTACCTAAGAATAGGCTTCATTCACCCCTTATTTGCATGAAAGTTGCAAAGTCTTGAGTATTGCTCAACATTAAAGTGAGTGAGATCAAGGGCCGCCAACAAGTCGATCGTTCCATGTACTGCAGTGTTTAAGCTAGGCTTGTTTACATGTCGAGTCGTCACTTACACAATTGTTATTCTTTTGCAGGGTTTAAGTATAAAAGAGAAGATGAAAGAAACTCCATTTATAGAAACCAATCTATATCTAAGAAGTTGCACTGTAATGGTTCCAAATACCCAAAAGAAGAAGGCATTAACATTCCCTGGCTACAAAAAAAGTGACAAGCTAGTATTTTTTACATCTCCCAGGAAAAAATAGCTCCAAATCCAGTTTTTATAACCAAGTGTCTCGACCAACTTCAGTGCATATCGACTTAACTGGTATGTGATGTCTTAACAATAACTCAATAAGTATGTAATGAAATCAATCAAGATACTGTTCTCCATTGATTTATGCAATGAAAATTATTGTGACAAGTACAGTACAATCCCTATTACTATCTATCTAATCCTCTTGTCTGCCTATGCAAATAAAGTACTCCCTCTGTCCCAAAATATAGTCCTTTTTGGGAGTTCTTGCTACTTTTCAATGTAATATATCTTATAATCTATAACAATTTTGGTGATTTTAAAAATTTTGTATTTTAGATTTAATTGAGATCTATCAAACAAGATCCATATTGCATATGAAATGTATTACCGATTGAAAGATATAATCGATTTTTTATTCAGTTAGAATGGAACGAGAGACTATATTTTTGGGACGGAGGGAGTATATCTTTGTTTCTGGAAACAAAATTCAAATTTGAACACTCATATGAAAAAGGAGAGAAAAAGAAAAACGGAAGAACAAACTTCTCTTAGAAACGTATGATCTCTCCCTCCCTCCCTCTCTCTCTCTCTCTCAATCTGAATTCTTACATATAGATATGGTTTGGATAAGTACCTTGACCTCATGGAAGTAAAGAAACTATATTAAGCATAAGCTTCAGAGGCATGCTACAGTCCATGAAAAGAAAACATGAAAATGCACATGAAAGTGCATCCGACGGATGAGGTCTACCCGATACAACTTTCATTTTCATGTTTTCTTTTCAAGGACCAAACACTTTCCCTAAGCTTCAACATGAGGCTTGCGTTGTGTAAAGTACGTACATATAGATTGTGTCTGTACTTGATAAAAAATAATAATAAAAAAAAAAGAAATAACTACTGCAATCATGAAGATAAACCTAGCAAAGTGTAAGATAGTTTGTGTAGGTAATAGAAGGGGAGAAAATGAGAGCGAGCATAATCGAATCCTAAAGAATAAACTGTTGGACTTGCCCGAATTGCGAATGATCTTTCAATTTAAAAGGTAACACTACCGATAAAAAAAATTAGGAGAAATGCTACAATACAGATTGTTATTTGGCTGTCTACAGTATGGATTCTGAAATTGGCTAGATTTAATGACATTTTGCATGCAAGTGGTGGCTAACTCATGCGTTAGAGCTCTTGGATGCTCTACACTGCATCCCGGGATCGAGTCTCATTCCCCCCTCTCCCATGTAATAGATTAGGAATGACGAATGACAAAAAAGAATGACATTTTGTTTGTACAAGTATAACATTTATGTGATCATTCATAACATTTGTGTCAAATTTTATAGGGTGTGCATAAAAATTCACAATATCAGAGCAATAGTTTATAACATACAAATGTTATGGATTCAAGGTTGATGTTATGAATTTATGTGCAAATGTAAAATCATGATATAGTTACAAGAAAATTTTGGATAAGAACAATATGGATTCAAGGTTGATGTTATGAATTAATGTGCAACTGTAAAATCATGATAAAGTTACAAAAAAAAAAAAAAAAATTATCGATAAGAACAGTATGGATTCAAGGTTGATTTTATGATTTATTGTGCAGTTACCATACACACTCAAATACAATTTTGTACTATTATACTAGCATTTCCCAAGATTAAGCACAGAATCATCTTACAATAAATAGCATGTAAGGCAACAAGGTTGCAGACAAAGGAAGTAAGGCGATGATGAAAGAGAGAAGGCAACAAGATTGCAGACAAGGCAATGCATATGAGAATTATCAAGATCAATCAACAAGACGTACGAGGGTAAAAAGGAAGTAAGGCGATGATGAAAGAGGGAAGGCAACAAGGTTGCAGACAAACTCGATTATCTAAGAGCAGATCAAGATGACAAATTGGTATCATCGCCTTCCTTGAGACGGATATGAAAGGCGTGGCTTTTGAGAGATTTTAATTTATTTTTCATTTTCTGGTGCACCAAAAAAAAAAGAGAGAGAGAGAGACGTGAAAGGTCAAAGAAACTCAAAGTCCAAACCCCCAAAACAGAAACGGATAAGATGTATGAGAGTTTTTTTTGTTTTTTTTAATACATAATTCACGTGTTCAAATCAGTTTATGCGTATCTCAACTTATCGAAAGTATCTAATCTTACAGCTCAATCGCCGGGAGCCCAATTAAAGATGAAGCAAAACTTCGTATAACCTAATCCAAAAGGAATTGATAGCACCCGAGAGATTTCAAGTCTTGACTACCGGACCAATCTTGGAGTTAGTTACAAAGAGATGTCGCTACAAAGTGAGAGTTGCACGAAAAAGAAAGCAATGAGTAAGTAGTATGTGAGGAAGTATGTCCAGTTCAAAGTACAACCAATGTGAGCTGGTGTTTGGCTTTTAACACCAATCCCCATTTCCTAGAGAGAGAGAGAGAGCAGTTTTTATGAGAGAGAGAGAGAGAGAGAGAGCAGTTTTTATGGAAGGAGTTGCGGCATTGGCCTCGAAAAGGAACTTAGCTCAGAAAGCAGTGCACGTGTAACCCAGTACTACTGGAGTGTTTTCCTCAATGTCTCCTAACTACCTGCTAGTAATGAAAACCCTAAAAAAAATTCTAAAGCCCATACCTCTCTCTTTTCTCTCTTCTCGTAAATAGTTTCCCCAACCCACCACCACACCACCACCACCACCCCTCTCTTGAATCCCTCAACGCCTTTAATGAACTTTGTCTCTCCAATCTCATCATTCATTAATGACAACCCACAACAATTATACCGTCGATTTTAACTGCAACGACTTAAATATATACGCTATTGTAGATTGAATTACCGTGCCGGTGCCCACTCCTGTAGCTCATCAATCTAGACCTCCTAAAATGACTACAGATTTTCACAAAACTTGTGTACGTTAAGGGGATAATAGAACTCACCATGAAAAGATGATATACAACTGTATGAGTAATTAGGTGTACGAGTCAACTTACGCGCACATCAACTAACTTTGAAGGCCAAAATCTTACAGCCCACTCGAGGGAAGTCTTTTTCTTGTAGCTCTTCTTAATTGATGTTTATGATGATGGATCTTTCTTTCTTTCTTCTTCATCTCATGTGGAACAAATTTGGTACCTCATGAAAAATTAGAACTCACCTTGAAATTAAACCAATAATTTACAAAGTACTTGATAGCAATTATCATCTAATCATAAATCTCCAAAACAAAAAAGTCAAACAAGAAAACAACCGAAAAATGGAAAGGAAACTAGGAAAGAAATTAACCCTTGAAAATGCTCAACAAACCCCAAATTACTCTCTATCTAAAAAGTACCTTCTTGCTAAGATTCCGGTGAGCTAAAACTTGATGGGAATTAAGACCCCCGGCCGGCGGCCGCGCAATTCTACATAACCGAAACTACACAGGAAAAGTGCACAGAAAAATCGATGTAATATCCAGATTCACATGAATGTCGTCTTTGTTGCATTTAACGTGAATCTGGATATCATCCATTGATTTTCATTTGTGTACTTTTCCGTGCTCGTTTCTGTTATTAGAATGGAGGGCGTCCGGTGGCGCCCCAATACGCCTCGGGTGGCATTTGAATGGAATTTAGAAGATTGGGCGGCATCCCATGGAAAAGTGACGGGTCAGCTAGTAGTTGCGGCGGAGGCTGTTGATTCTGCTGCCCAACCCCTGGTGGAGACCCAAGGCCACCACCACCACCTTGCATTTGAAGCCCACTGTCTTCTTCTTCAAGCGGAAGCCTCTCATAGGCGGCGTTACTGAAGGATGCCGCCATAATCACAACAGGGCCTGATGCGACGAGTGCCCCCACAACCCCACCGCCCACTACCTGTCCTTGTCCACCGGCCAGATATATTGTTAGGCCGGTGGCTGCAGGTGGTGCAGGCGGTGGAAGAACTGACCCCGCCAGGGACAAGATCTCGAACCTCCCGTGTAATGTCACGACTGCCCCTGGCGAGGCCGGTTGCCGGAGGGTGACGTTGGTCACTGTGCCGGTTCCGCTCAGAATGCAAACCCCCCTCTGCCGCCGCCGTGCAAACGTAGCGATACTGTCCGAAATATCACACCCGTCCGCGATCTCCATCACGTGGGTTCGCAGGGCGTTGGCGCTGTCCCTGGTGATGATGATCGGCGGCTTGGGTTTGTTCTTGGATCCGGCGGGCCTCCCTCTGGGCCTCCTCGTCATCTCCCCTCCGCCTTCAGATCCCGGTCCGCCGGATCCTTCGTTGCCGTCGCTCCCGCCTCCGCTGCCGTTCATCTTGTCGTCGTCGTTCTCGTCGCGTTCCCGCTTCTGCTGTCTCCCCATGTTTAGGCCGGCGCCGCTAGTGCCGCTGTGCTCGTCCTCGGAATTCTGGTGGAATTGGTGGTGCTGGTGGTGTTGGAGATTGAAATCCCTGATATGGAAAGGAGGAGGGAGAGAGTGGCCATG